>JASEVX010000007.1:68096138-68294055 GCA_031761405.1 Serripes groenlandicus | reverse complement strand
ACTCCATGCAAAGTCACAATACAAACCACTGATCTATTAATACAAAAGTATTTCCAAATGCCAGCTACAGTTTATATCTTTGAACAATAGCTAAAAGATGAAAACTCTGATTATTTGAATAAAAGAACTTGAACCTATCCCTGATAAGCTAATGATAAAGTTGTCTAATTTGAAAACATTTTTGCATGAGTATAACACATGTATATACCTTTGTTCATCAAAAAGGTATTTGCAACTCCATGCAAAGTCACAATACAAACAGCTAAATTATCAATATAAAGATGGTACCAAATGCTGGCTACCTTTCATATATTTAACCCTTCCCCTCATACGACAATTCTGCAGCAGACGACTTTGAACATATTTTGTCAAAAAATGGAAAATCTCTATAATTGAATGGATAACCTATGACTAAAAGTGGAAAACATTGTGTCAAAAGGAGAAATTGCTCGTTTTGAGCAATTTCTGCTTTTGTCTCTATGTTTTCAAAAAGCCGTCTGCTGCAGAGGCGTCAGAAAGCATCTACATGAGGGAAAGGTTTAATACAAAAGTATTTCCAATTGCCGGCTTCATTTTATATAGGTAAAACATGAAAACTCTGATTATTTGCACAAAAAGCACTTGAACCTACCCCTGATAAGCTAATGATAAAATTGTCTAATTTGAAAAAAAATTGCATGAGTATAACACATGTATATACCTTTGCGGTATAAAAACGACACCTTTGTTCATCAAAAAGGTATTTGCAACTCCATGCAACGTCACAATATAAACAGCTAAGGTGCTAAGGTGCTGGCAACATTTCATACATTTGAACAATAAGTAAAATATGAAAACTCCGATTATTTAAACACAAGAGGCCCAAGAGGGCCAGTATCGCTCCACGGCCATAAGGCAAAAATAAAATCTCCAAACAGCCCTTCCCCCTGGCGGCCATGTTTTTCGACCAATCAACATGGCTTGAAGGAATCTGATAGAGGGTCACCCAATGAACATTTCTACAAAATTATTTGAAAATTGGCTGAACGCTTTCGGAGAAGAAGATTTTTTAAGTTTTCACTATAGCTATATAAGGCAAAATAGCCCCGCCCCCTGGCGGCCATGTTTTTCGCCCAATCAACATTTCTTGAAGGAATCTAATAAAGGGTCACCCAAGGAACATTTCTACAAAATTATTTGAAAATCGGCCTTGGAAACCAGAATTATGGATGGATCAAAAAAAATTGAAGGAATTTAAGAGAGGACATTGAGAGGATGCTTCCTATGAAGTTTCAACCAAATTGGCCAAGTGGTTAGGGAGAAGAAGTGGTTTAAAGGAAAAGGTTAACGCACACACGCACGCACGACGACGGACAATTCGCCATGACATAAGCTCGACTGGCTTTCAGCCAGTGGAGCTAAAAAAGCACTTGCACCTGCCCCTGATATTCTAATGTTAAAGTTGTCTAATTTGAAAACATTTTCCATGAGTATAATTTTTACTTGAAATGGGAAAATAAAATTAGAATAGAGTAGAGAAACCATACACACATATCATTAGGACATTGAACCTTTTCCCACATACAACAAAATTGTAGCAGACAACATTGAAAACATTCTGACAAAAATATGGAAATTCTCTCCGAATGAGAGTATAGTAATTTAATTGAGTTGAAAGCATTGAGGCAAAAGGAGAAATTACTCGATATGACACAATGTTTTCAAAGCCCGTCTGCTGCAGATGCATCAAATTGTGTCTGCAAATGGGAAATGGTTAATTTATCACAGCTAAAATGTATTAAGTGAAATAATCTATGAGTGCACAAACATATCTAATAGGATGCAAGTTATGTGTGAGAAATGTCGTACGAAAACTGACCTACAGTCAATTAGTTTAGTTTAACCCTTTCCCTCATTTAGACGCTTTCTGACGCCTCTGCAGCAGACGGCTTTTTGAAAACATAGTAACAAAAGAAGAAATTGCACAAAACGTGCAATTTCTCCTTTTGTCACAATGTTTTCCACTTTTAGTCATAGGTTATCCATTCAATTATAGAGATTTTCCATTATTTGACAAAATATGTTCAAAGTCATCTGCTGCAGAATTGTCATATGAGGGAAAGGGTTAAAGTCCACAACAGATGACTATGCTAACATCTATGCACAAATTTTGAAAATCTCTATAAATGAAAGAATGATTATTTTATGTAGTTGAAAGCATTGTAAAGGAGAAATGTCTGATTGTGAGCAATTTCTCCTTTTGCCACAATGTTTTCAAAAGACGTCTGTTGCATAGACTTTAGAGATGATCTACCACAGCACAATGTCAATTAGCATTATATTGCATATTTATCTTAAATATTCTCCAGGGGCATCAAGAAATTTTGCAAAACTGGTTTGGAAACAGGGATCAGACCATGCATTGGTGCTAATCCAAATCTTGATCTTCACTTCTTTAAAAATCATATAGGTCCGTTTTCATCTGACATGGCTCATGTCTGTGTATGTGAACAAATAATCCGACTCCAATTCAAAATTAATCAGTCAATACTTTCCCTCATGGAATCAAAATTACTTTGATAAACACATACCATAAATTGTTTTTGCCTTGGCAACATTGGAGTGGACAATGTATATTATGATAAACAAATCTATGGCTCTTGAGAAGCATATTTCATTGAAATCTGCAACTGATCACATTAACCCTTTCCCACCAAAAACAATCCTGCAGCAAACGACTTTGACATTATCTTGGCTAAAATAGCGAACACTAACGTTCGCCTGTTTCTTTTCTAAGTCGAAAAGGGGGCATTATGGAATCATTAATTAAACCATAAATATAGGACTTTTTATAGACATGCTTATTGTTCCTAGGAACATTCGAAAATGTTAAACGCTTTTGAGCAATCAGGTTTATTGTTAAAATTTTGAGACAATGCAAGACGACGCCAAAGGTATCACAATAGCGTGACTTATTTTCATCGAAAAACAAATGAGCTTAAAATCTCATTAAATGAACATATAATATTTAAAAAGAGTTGAAAACATTAACATTAATGTTTTTAAAAAGTTGTCTGCTGCACATGTGTCTGCATGTGAGAAAGGTTAAAAAGAGGAAGAAATTTTTTGTTATGGAGAAAAGTGTTACAGTTAAAGTGTAGTGAGTTAGTCAGCACGCAATACCTATGTTGATGTGAATGTTTTCTATGTGTTGGTACAGAATCACCATTTGTTAAAGAGTGTGAAAAGTGTCTGTCAACGAGAAAAATAGAATATATACATGTACATCGCAGAAGGTAATAAACCCCCCTTTCCCACATACAGCAAATCTGCAGCAGACAGCTTGAAAAACATTTGGGGAAAAGATTTCCGTAAAAAAATTGCAAGTATTGTAATTGAAAACATTGTGTACAAAGGAGATATTTGTCATCATGAGCAATTTCCCCTTTTATTACAATGTTTTCAAAAGTTGTCTGCTGCAGAGGTGTCAGAAAGAATCTGTTTATGGGAAAGGTTTAATTAACCCTTTCCCTCATACGACAATTCTGCAGCAGACGACTTTGAACGGATTTTGTCAAAAAATCTCCACAATTGAATGGATAACCTATGACAAAAAGTGGAAAACATTGTGGCAAAAGGAGAAATTGCACGTTCTGTGCTATTTCTTCTTTTGTCACTATGTTTTCAAAAGGCCGTCTGCTGCAGAGGCGTCAGAAAGCGTCTATATGAGGGAAAGGGTTAAAGGGAAATTCCTCTCAACCCTTTCCCATCTGCAGGCGAATTTTGACGCATCTACAGCAGATGCATTTTGAAAACATTGTGACAAAAGGAGATTGTTAAAGATGAGCATTTTCTCCATTTCACACAATGTTTTTAACTCTGATTCAATAATTATTCTTCCATTTAGAGTGATTTTCCATACTTGTGCAGCCATGTTTTCAAAGTTGTCCGCTGCATGTTTAATTAATGAAAATTGCTATAAATAAAAGTAAAGTTATTGAAAAAAATTGAAAATACAAAAGCACAGAAAATCATTCATTTTGCCACATTTTTAACAAAATTCGTCTGCACCAATTGCAAAAGAATGTGACTGCATATGAGAAAGAGGTAAAATACAATACATGGACATATATGCAGTAAATTTAGTTACTCTTCCTTTAAATTATCTTTGAACATGTGTGAGGAATCATAAAAATGCCCTAATAGACAACAATGTTTTATCATTTAAAAGTGACCTTGACCTTTGACCTGTATGCATTATAGAATTTCAGACAGGAAACAGAAAAGCACATATATAACTTTATTTTTAATCTATAAAAGCATAAAAATGTGATAATTGAACCAAAAATCAAAATGCAAAAAGAAAATTATAACACAGAATTTTTTCAATCCTAGCAAGAAAAGTGAAATCAATGCTTGCAAATAAACTAAACCCACTTTCATTCTTATCTACTCACCTATGCTGTTGTTTTTTCCGCTGTTGAACATCGTTTTCTTTCAGGGTACCTTCATCAGAAGAACTGCTATCGTCCGCCAGCGAGGGTTGTCTGTGTCGCTGTGGAGCCGCCTGAGGTTCATACTGCGGAAATAGTATCATATAAACCCAGATATCTAAATAAGACGAGTATTCCAAAATTCCAAATTTGTTATTTCACCCTCTAACACCATGTTGTGGGTACTCAAAAGAATCATCTCAGTGAGTACCCACAACATAGGGTTTCAAGCTTTGGTTGAGTCATAAGAGAAATATAGGTGGGAAAAGAATTATCTTTCTCCTCCTTATCTAGTCCTCTGATTATCACTTAGTCTGATGTGATATTGCAGAGCTCTAGATAAGGTTTTTTTTTCATGTTCTAAATTCCTTGTTTGACCCTCTAACCCTATGTTGTGGGTACTCAAAAGAATTGTCTCAGTGAGACGATTCTTTTGAGTACCCACAACATATGGTTTGCTTTAATAATAAGAGAAAAATTGTGGGGAAAAGAGCTAATAACCCCTCCTTATCTTGCCCTCTGATATTGTTAGTGTCACCTAAATTGATTTGTTGTAATTTTGTTGTACACTTTCAACAGTTTTTCAGTTATATCCAGGCATTTTTTGAAAAATAACCAGTACTGCTAGTATTACCTATCCTGACATCGTTCCATCAGTCGTAACGCTCTCCCCTTAATCCTGAGCATGAAGGAGGGAAACCATTGCTTCCAATTTTTAAACCCAGGAATCAAACCCTAGTCTCTCGCTACCAAGGTGGTAGCTAACTCTTAACCATTTCATGGTAAAAGTACATCCATTGAACAATTGAAAAACAGTTGAAATACTAAAGGTGATGAATATCCCCAGCTGGTGCCTGACAATACACATATGTATGAGAAATTCAAGGGGCCATAACTCATTTTAAAATAATTCCAGTGCAACACGCTGACAATATGCACAACTAAGCTTGGTATTAATCATTCTTGTGAAGTTATATTGAATTCTGAGAAATAGTGACCACAAAAAATGTCAACAGAACAACGAACCGACAAACCGACCGACCGACAAGCGTGACTCCTATATAGCCCCCATATACTATGTATCTGGGGGTATAAATATTGTGGCCAAGGAAGAAATTGCTCATCATGAGCAATTTCTTCTTTCGCCATGTTTTCAATACTTAACTGCATCCAAATGTGTCAAAATACTTCTGCATGTGAGGAATGGGTCCAGAACAAGCAACAAGACTTCAGACGCACAAATATTCCTTAAAAAAATGTGAATACGTACTCTCTTCCTTTCACTTCTCGTTATGACTGTTGATTTTGAGCTATCTTGTACTGGCTCTAATTTGATTCTTGCTGAGTTAGGTCTATCATAGGCTGTAAGAAAACAATTCAGTTACCAGTTCAGTAGCAATACATGAAAACACTCTAAGAATGGAGATCAGTGTTTGCTCAAACTTACCATGAGCACAGCATAAGTCTGATTACTGAGTTTTTTGCTATCAAGTCACATAAGTTAAGGAAACACTGATAAGACAATAGGAATCTGGAACAGTTACCCCTTTCCCTCATATGGACGTTTTCTGATGCCTCAGCAGCAGGCGGCTTCTTGAAAATATAGTGACAAAAGAAGAAATTGCTCAAAACAAGCAATTTCTCCTTTTGCCACAATGTTTTCCACTTTTAGTCATAGGTTATCCATAATATGCTCAAAGTCGTCTGCTGCACAATTTACGTATGAGGGAAAGGATTAAAGCCTTTATATAGGCAAACTATCCAGCATTTAGACTCATTTTGTATCGCCTGTTGTAAATATGTCATCATGTACAACAATGTAAACGCTGTGTCATTTGAAATAATTTTGAACAATATAATTGTTCTTCCATTATTAAAGATGATTTCGGATGGCTTATTTCATTGTTAGAAAAGGAGAAATTAAATCAGCATTGACTCTTTATCTCACAATATCTTATACTTTATCTCACAATATCTTATACTTTATCTCACCACAATATCTTATACTTTATCTCACAATATCTTATACTTTATCTCACAATATCTTATACTTTATCTCACAATATCTTATACTTTATCTAAAATTCAGGCTGGTATTTAACAAGATTTACAATGTGTTATTTCAGATGTATTTGAAGCAGACAACTTTTTAAAAAAAGTTCTATCAAATAAAGAAAAAAAAATGTCTTACATTGTGCATTGTTATTTTTTCTCCTTTTCTCCCTCGCAGACATATTTGGTAAGCTCTGAAAAAGACGTAAATTACATGTATGATTATCATATATAAAACACACAATTTGAAAATAGTTTTTAGTTATTTTACTTTTAGAAAGTGTAAAATTGTTTCTTTACAATCCCTCACTTGAAACAGATTTTGTTGACACCTTGGTAGAAAAAAAGTTTTACGAACATTTTTGCAAGAGAAGTTCTTCCTTTTCTTATGTCTTTTTCAACATTTTTTCAATAGAGATGACTTTACCACTTTCCAACATACAATAAATCTGCAGCTGACAACTTTGGAAGCATCTTGGTAAAATTATTGAAAATCTTTATAAGACTTTGGTACAATCTGGCCATGTATCAAACCCCTGACCTCCCGTGACCTTCACCTAAGGCGGACGCTCTACCACTACACCATAGAGGCGTTACAAACTGACAGACGAATGGATGCGGTGATTCCAGTAACCTTTTCCAAATTACATTTGTTGGGTAATCATCGTGAAATGTAATTATATATACAGTGAAATGCAGCAGGAAATCCAACCCCCAGCTTATGCAGGCAAGTGAAGATAAATATATCTACGTCACCTGATCAAAATTCATATTATTTATCAAATGTTTCTTGACTAATTGCCTAAATGACTAAATAGCAAATATTTCAGATTAAGATCAAAGTCAGTAAGAGAAAGTGTGACAGAGAAAGTATGACAGACAAATGGACAGAGAAGTGACACCTATGTGTCTCCCTGCCATGGCATGCAAAACAAATCATTAAACCCACCCTTGGAGTGTCCATATCCAGTGATATGTTATCGTCTTTAGACCCGGAGGATGAAGATGATTTAGAATCTGCCGACGTGGGTTTGTTGTCATTGTGATTAAATCTGCGTTGAGGTAAGCCTTCGCTCTCGACCTTCTTTGGTGGAGGGGGTAGAGGTCTAGGATTGTCTACTGGCTTTGGCTGGAAGTAATGGAAATAGAAAATAAATAAATTGCCATAAAAAATAAAAAAAATATTGTTTTGGTTTTTTTCAAATAATTAATTAAACATTATTGAGCACAGTTAGGATCATTGTAGGTTTTTTTTAAAAAATGCTAATTTCAGGCAATTATTCCCCTTTGTCATAATGTTTTCAAGAGTCATTTGCTGCAGATGCATCAAAATGTGTCACCATGTGGGAAAGGGTTTACCCTTTTCCTTCAAGGATATCATTGGACCATCGGACCAACTCTGCAAATTTGTCATTAATCATATAGAAACAAGTAACTGTAGGATTGCAAGCAATACCATAATCCCCTACCGGTTTGCACGTTTTGACTTATTAATATTCTAAGTCCAAAAAGGGGCATAACTCATAAAAAAATTGACGAAATCCCATGAAACGCGAACTTGATCTGTGACACATGATTACAAAGCCATATACAAAATTTCAGCTCAATATCTCAATGCATGTAGAAAAAAAGTGTGGAAAACTGATTTGTCGGACTGACTGACAGATGGACTGACTGACTGACAGATGGACGGAGTGCAAACCTAATAGTCCCCTTCGGCACGCCGGTAGGGGACTAATAACCAGTCAGGTTTAACTAATTAAATTAACCTTCTCACACATACACAAAAATCTGCAGCAAACAACTTTGAAACAATTAAGCGAAATATATGGACATCCTCCTTTAAAATGAAAGAATAATTATTAAAGAATTGAAAATATTGTGACAAAAGTAGTAATTGCTCATCATCAGCAATTTCTCCTTTCGCCACGCTAATTACAAAAGTTGTCAGCTGCAGATGCCCCAAAAGTTGTCTAAATGTGGGAAAGTGTTAATAAATTAACTGTCATGATAAAATCTTCAAATAGTCCATCAATGTTCTAAATCAAAGACTAATACAATTAGCCTACTGAGTAAATAACTAAAAGGACTTTATCAATAAAATATTACAAAACTTTCTAAATTTAAAGTAATTAGAGTGGCTTTTAACCGAACATTTTTTTTTTTTAAACTGAGACAGTTTATTGAAATGTGACCAGGCAAAATTGTCTAATAAATGTAACAAGTGAAATATAAGTTTCATATTCTATCTAGATGGTAGCACATTTATCTAGTTGAAATTACAGTTTCTATTTTTCTATGTACATTGTATATTGTCATGATAATAGCTTCAAATGGTTCATAAACATTCTTAACCCTTTCCCCCATATAGACGTTTTTTGAGGCAGACGGCTCTTTGAAAACATGGTTACAGAAGAAGAAATTGCTCGATACGAGCAATTTCTCCTTTTGTCACCATGTTTTCAACTCAATTCATTATTAATTGTACTTTCATTTAAAAGAAAGTTCCAAAAGATTTCGGATATGTTTTCAAAGTAGTCAACTGCATATTTGCTGTATGTGGGAAAGGGTTTATCAACAAAGACTGATACATTAAAATCTCTGAATGAAAAGCTTATATGACTTTAACAACCTCAGACTGTTTTTCAAAACTGAGACCATTTATGAAAATGTTACCAGGCAACATAGTCTAATAAATATAATAAATATTACAAGTTTTATAAAAGTATTAACCCTTTCCCTCATATAAACGCTTTCTGACGCCTCTGCAGCAGACAGCTTTTTGAAAACGGTGACAAAAGAAGAAATTGCTCAAAACGAGCAATTTCTTCTTTTGCCACAATGTTTTCCACTTTTAGTCATAGGTTATCCATTCAGCAATCTCCTATTAACGCTACGCATATGATCTGAGGACAACCGATAGAAGGTCACGTTCAGACAACCTTTCCGCCAGCCAATCAGAACCTTGCTTTCACGTTTTTGAAAGTGAAAGTAAAAGTCTACATTTACCAAAACAATCTATATTTAGCATGGGAACCCAATTTTCGCATAGTGATTTACACGCGTGTGTATAGTTCTTATGACGACCGGATCATGGCTACAAATGAGGTAAAACACCAATACCATCTTTTCCTGACTAAAAAGCATTGAAAAGTGTTCTTTGCTTTGGTTTTGAATGGTCTATTTTAAATTTGTTCAACTTCGTCAATTTAGTTTGTTGAAAGGAGTCCTCTGATTGGTTCAAATAAAAATAGCTTAGTGAATCTAAAAAATAGCGATATTGGAAATCCGATAAAACAAGAAGATGAATTCGAATGGATCGCCATGAGATCTTACATTTGGTCAGATCGTGTACTTTAGTCAGATTGTCCATTCAGTTATAGAGATTGTCTATTTTTTGACAAAAGTCGTCTGCTGCAGAATTGTCGTATGAGGGAAAGGGTTAAATATATGTATGGGTAGTTCTATGTTATTAGTAACTACTCTTATAAGTATAATGTTAGTAAACAATACTCCTATGAATAAATGTACAAGTAGAAATGAATGATCCATTTTCACAAACACTGTCCTTGAAATTGACTTGAGATTCTTTCAATACTTAAACCCTTTCCAACATTACATGAATTCTGCAACAGACAACTCTGAAAACATCTAGACAAAAATATGGAATACCTCTATAAATGAAAATATAATTATTGAATAGAGTTGAAAATGTTGTGTCCGAAGAAGAAATTGCTCATTAAGAGTAATTTCTCCTTTTGCCTCAATGCTTTCAAAAGTTGTCTGCTGCGTAAATGTCAGAAACAGTCTGTATGTGAGAAGGGCATGTTCTCATTGCCTGCTGCAGACTTGTTGTATGTCGGAAAAGGTTAACCCTTTGGTTAACCCTTTTCCCCATGCATGTTTTAAAATTAGTGTTACTGATCCAGCACCTGCATAATAATATAGTCAGTTTCTTAATCCTTTCCCACATATAGATGACTTTTGACGCCTCTGTAGCAGACGTCTTTTGAAAACATTGAGACAAAAGGAGAAACTGCAACAATGTTTTGAACTAAACTGCCGTTTATGGAGAATTTTCATTATTGTTGACAAAATGTGTACAAGTCGTCTGCTGCAGATTTGTGGTATGGGGAAAGGGCTAAAAGCTTCATTTTAAAACAATAGATCCAAGAAAACAGGTCATAAAATTCTAACCATTTCCAACATTCAACAATTCTGCAGCAAGGGTGACTTCGAAAACTCCTAGACTAAAATATGGATTGTTTTTTATTATAAATGAAAATGTAATTATTGAAAAGAGTTGAAAACATATTGGTTGGTCAAAGGAAAAAATGGTTGTTTTGAGCCATTCTTCTTTTGTCACAATGTTTTTAAATGTCATCTAAAAGTGGCTAACCCTTTCCCTCATATAGACGCTTTCTGATGCCTCTGCAGCAGACAGCCTTTTGAAAACATCGTGACAAAAGAAGAAATTGCTCAAAACAAGAAATTTCTCCACTTTTAGTCAGGTTATCTATTCAATTATAGAGATTTTCTATTTTTTGACAGCATTATGTTTAAAGTCGTCTGCTTCAGAATTATCGTATGAGGGAAAGGGTTAATGATTACACCACCAAGTTACACACTAAACACCACCTGTACAACACCAAAAACCCATCAAATAGAACTAGAACTATCACTGAAGATGATAAATACCCCCTAAACAGCACCTTGACCTACACCATAACTTAATAAGTAAAAGAGCCATAACTCTGTAAAATAACATGCAATTGTAACCCCTTTAGGATATGCACATCTTCTCTTGGTATAGAAGCTTCATGTAAAATTTTCTTGAATTCCACCCAGTGGTTTGTAAGAAATAGGCCGGACAAAATATAGCTTCCGACCGACAGCCTGACACAGTGACTACTCCTATATACCCTCTCTTCTTCGAAGGGGGTATAATAATTAAAGTTCCCCAAAAGGAATATCAAGATAACCCTTTCCCACATACAACTAATATACTGAAGACAAATTTGAAAGTGTCAATGCAAAAATGTGTAAACAAATTTTTAGGAATAAAAGTATAATTTATGAATTGAGTTGAAAACGTTGTGGGAAATAGGAAATTTCTCACCATGAGCTATTTTACAATATGCCACAATGTTTTTGAAAGTTGTCTGCTTATGAATATGAAGTGACAAAAAGTGCAGATGGGATTAGGCTTAGATCTACACTACAACATTCATGACATTACTCTCATATTCCATGATTTCTAAAACAATGTGATAAATGCCCTATAAGGATTGCTTTGTTGTTATGATAATTGAACATTCAACTGAGGCCTTGACCTTTGATATGAAAAACAATCCATAATTGGACAAATCTCTATTATTGAATGGATAACCTATGACTAAAAGTGGAAAACATTGTGGCAAAAGGAGAAATTTATCGATTTGAGAAATTTCTTCTTTTGTCACTATGTTTTCTAAAAGCTGTCTGCTGCAGAAACGTCAGAAAGCGTCTATATTAAGAAGTTAAAATTAAGACAACTTAAAGTTTACATTTTCTTGACGAAAATGAAATATCTCTGAGGTATATGAGGTAACTATTATTAAAAGCAGCAAATTATATCTAAGGAATACACTAAACTAAACAATACATAAAAGGAAGCAGTCTGCATTCAGAATGGTTACATGATGGATATGCTTTTTCTTGCTACATATTCAATTTTACGTTTTCAAAAATGGCAGCCGCAGATTTCTTCCCCCGCTCCACTGATTTTGGGTCATTCACGCTCGGACTTACATGTTTTGAGAGAATGGATTTCTTTTTCTTTCTAGGACCCTCTCTGGGCGGTGACATGGGTATCGGTGCTTGCTGCTAAAGAAAGAGAAAAATAAGACACTGCTTGCTTAACCACTACCCACATTTGACTTTCTTAACCACTTCCAACATTTAGCTTTCTTAACCCTTTCCCTCATGTAGATGCTTTCTGATGCCTCTGAAGCAGACGACTTTTGAAATCATAGTGGCAAATGGAGAAATTGTTCATAATTTGTCACAATGATTTCAACTCTATTCAATAATCATACTATCATTTATTAGAGATTTTCTATATTTTAGACGTGATCATTTCAAAGTCGTCTGCTCAGATTTATTGTATGTGGAAAAGGTTAAGCCTTTTCCACATTTGACAAATCTGCAGCAGACAACTGGGAGCATAATGATTGAATTCAGTTATAAACATTGTGACAAAAGGAGAAATGACTCATATGGCCCATTTCTACTTTTGCCACAATGTTTTCAAAAGTCACTCGCCCAAGACAAGTCAAAACCCTTTTCCAAATACAAACAAGAGGGCCATGATCGCTCACCAGATTTTTTTTTCCACTTTAGCCATGTTAGCCTCACCCCTTGGCAGCCATAGTTTTTGACCAATCAACATGGCTTGAAGGAATCTGATAGAGGCTCACCCTAGGAATATTTCTACAAAATTATTTGAAAATTGGCCAAACACTTTCGGAGGAGAAGATTTTTTAAGTTTTCACTCAAGCCATTAAGGCAAAATAACCTTCCCCCCCCCCCCCCCCCCCCCCCCCACACACTGGAGGTCATGTTTTTCAACCAATCAACATTGCTTGAAGGAATCTGATAGTGGGTCAATTATAACAATTTTGCCAATTGTAAAGGGCCATAATTCAGTCATGCATGGATGGATTTCGAAAGGAACCGAGCTCTCATAGATATCTAGCTACTGTATAAGTTTTGTAAACATCGGATAATAAATGAAGACTTTATCATGTTCACAAGAAATTGTGGACAGACGACAGACGAAGGGCTATCACAAAAAAATATGCTCTTTTTCTAAGTTGAAAGAGGGGCCTTTCTGAATAATTATTATGTGACATGGTATAGACATGAATATTGCTCCTAGTTTAACAGTTTATAAGTTATGAGGTAAGGTTTAAGTTTGTGACAACATAGCAAAAGCCAACGACAACAAGGGTACCACAATAGCCTGAGTTTTTTCCCTTCCAAAAGCTAAAAATATAAGCGTGTTGCACTTTGTAGTACCTGTATATTAGAGAAAAACGGTGTTCCACCCAAAGTGCAGCGCAATAACCATCAAAAGTGTGGAAAGTTTGAAATACTAACTAATCAAAGTGCTTTTTTAAATAATTACTGTTTCTTAACCCTTTCCCATGGCAGACGACTTTTGAAAGCATTGTGACAAAAATTTATAACAAGAGGGCCATGATGGCCCTGGAATCGCTCACCTGATTTTTTTTTCCCTTTAGCTATATAAGCCCAGCCCCCTGGCGGCCATAGTTTCCGACCAATCAACTTGGCTTGAAGGAATCTTATAGAGGGTCAACCTAGGAACATTTCTACAAAATTATTTGAAAATCGGCCAGACACTTTTGGAGGAGAAGATTTTTTAAGTTTTCACCATAGCCATATAATGCAAAATAGCCCTGCCCACTGGTGGCCATGTTTTTTGACCAATCAACATGCCTTGAAGGAATCTGAAAGTGGGTCATCCAAGGAACATTTCTACAAAATTATTTGAAAATCGGCCCGACACTTTCGGAGGAGATGATTTTTTAAGTTTTCACTTTAGCCATATAAGGCAAAATAGCCCCGCCCCCCCTGGCGGCCATTTTTTTTGACCAATCAACTTGGCTTGAAGGAATCTGATAGAGGGTCATCCAAGGAACATTTCTACAAAATTATTTGAAAATCGGCCAGACACTTTCGGAGGAGAAGATTTTTTAAGTTTTCACTTTAGCCATATTAGGCAAAATAGCCCAGCCCCCCTGGCGGCCATGTTTTTTGACCAATCAACTTGGCTTGAAGGAATCTGATAGAGGGTCATCCAAGGAACATTTCTACAAAATTATTTGAAAATCGTCCAGACACTTTCGGAGGAGAAGATTTTTTAAGTTTTCACTATAGCCATATAAGGCAAAATAGCCCCGCCCCCCTGGCGGCCATGTTTTTTGACCAATCAACATGGCTTGAAGGAATCTGAAACCCAAGGAACATTTCTACAAAATTATTTGAAAATCGGCCCAACACTTTTGGAGGAGAAGATTTTTTAAGTTTGTACTATAGCCATATAAGGCAAAAAAGCCCCGCCCCCCCCCCCCCCCCCTGGCGGCCATGTTTTTTGACCAATCAACATGGGTTGAAGGAATCTGATAGAGGGTCACCCAAGGAACATTTCTACAAAATTATTTGAAAATCGGCCTGACACTTTCGGAGGAGAAGATTTTTTAAGTTTTTTCGGTTTCGTTGCCACGGAAACCAGAATTTTGCATGGATCCCAAAAATTTGAAGGAATTCTGGTGAGGTCATTGAGAGGATGCTTTCTGTGAAGTTTCATCCAAATTGACCCACTGGTTACTGAGGAGAAGAAGTTGACGGACGACGCACGACGGACGCCGGACATAGGGCGATCACAATAACTCACCTTGAGCACTTCGTGCACAGGTGAGCTAAAAAGCAATTGAGACCTCCTTATAAACTCTTTCCCAAATACAGCAAATCTAAAGCAGACGACTTCAAAAATATATTGACAAAAACATGAATTCATTTTTATAAATAAGGTTGTTTTTTTATTAAAAAAAGAGTCCAAAACATTGTGGTTAAAGGAGAAATTTGTACATTTGAGGAAAATCCCTTTCAATAAAATCATTATTATTGGAATATTTGTTAAAAACATTGTGGCAAAAGTAGAAATTGCTCGTTTTTGAGCAATTTCTCCTTTTGTCACACTGTTTTCAAAAGTCGTCTGCAACAGAGGCCTCTTAACCCTTTCCCTCATACGACAATTCTGCAGCAGACGACTTTAAACATATTTTGTCAAAACATAGAAAATCTCTATAATTTAATGGATAACCTATGACAAAAAGTGGAAAACATTGTGGCAAAAGGAGAAATTGCTCTTTTTGAGCAATTTCTTCTTTTGTCACTATGTTTTCAAAAAGCCGTCTGCTGCAGAGGTGTCAGAAAGCGTCTATATGTGGGAAAGGGTTAAGGTCTCTGAAAGATAAATCCAGCAGTGTATTACCCTTTCTTTAACAGAGCATGGTTTTAATGTGCTGTTATCCGAATCATCCTCGTCTTCACCATCGTGTCGTGATCCCGTCACGACCTTTCCTTCAGCAATGGGATGTAGGTTTTTGTTATCAGATATCTTCCTCCTGAAATATCAAGAATTGTCAGAGTTATCCCTGTTCCACCAGCAGACGCTATTCGACACATCTGCAAAAGATGAATTTTGAAAACATTGTGGCAAAATTTGCCAATAATTATCAATTTCTCCTTCTGTCCCAAGAATACTTTTAATTGTTATAAGTTTCCGTTTATACAGAGTTTCCATATTTTTACCGGGATATTTACAAAGTTGTTGAATGTGGGAAATGGTTATGGGTCCTTAACCCTTTCCGACATGTAGATGCTTTCTGACACATTTGCAACAGACGACTTTTGAAAACATCGTGGCAAAGGAGAATATGCTTATAATAAGCAATTTCTCCTTCTGCCCCAAGAATACTTTTAATTGTTTTCCAATAATTATACTTCCGTTTATAGAGAGTTTCCATATTTTTACCTAGATATTTTCAAAGTTGTATACTGCAGATCTCTCTAATTGGGCAATTCAACCCTTTATTATGTGTACTCAATTGTTTTTGTCTCAATGTGATGAATTTGATGAGTTCCTACAATGTTTGGTTTTGATTTTAGATAAGGATTAGAAAACATGAAATACGCCCCTTATCTAGCTCTGTGTTAATCCTTTACCACATACAGACGCTTTCTGATGCCTCTGCTGCAGAAGACATTTGAAAACATTGTGGTAAAAGGAGAAACTGCTCATGATGAGCAATTTCTCCCTTTTGACAAAATGTTTTCATTATTAATTATTTAACTTTCATTGACAGTGTTTTTCTAAATTTTGTCAAGATGTTTACAAAGTTGTCTGCTGCAGATTTATTATGTGGTAAAGGGATAAACCTTTTCCATGATAGATAACTGTTCAAACATTTATTTTTCCCAAAATGATTTCAACTTTGTATCAGTTTATAGTTACAAATACCGGAACATTTCTTTTGTATTATTGTTTTCAATCCCTGTTCTAGAAAATTGCATTTGAGAAAGAGCTCAGTGTAACACTTAACCCTTTCCTTCATATAGATGCTTTCTGATGCCTCTGCAGCAGAGGGCTTCTTGAAAACATGGTGATAAAAAAAGAAATTGCTCAAAACAAGCAATTTCTCCTTTTGCAAGCATGTTTTCAACTCTATTCAATTATTGCAATTTCATTTAAATGGAGCTTCCAAATGAAATTTGTTCCTGTTTTCAAAGTTGTCTGCTGCAAATTTGTTGTATGTGGGAAAGGGTTAAGCAAGCATACCTTTGAGCAACAAGCGGTCTGGCAGGTTCTCCTCCACCACTTCTTGGCGCCACTTCTACGTCGGAGGCACTTACTACAGATCTTGCACTGTCTATGGCACTGTCCGCGCCCGACCTTGCACTATCTACCCCAGACCTCGCACTGTCGCTCGGAGAAATACTTGAGCTGTCTGGCGTGTCAAGTTGGGACGGGGTAAGGGATATCTGAGAGCCCTGGGACCTGGACGAGGCCACAGAGTTGGCAGAACCTGGACGGCTGAGATGACTTCTTGCTACACTACTACCTGGACGGCTTCGACTGAAATTGGAAACATGAAAAAGATTGATTGATTGATTGGGGTTTAACACCATTTTTAACAATTTCCAGCCATATCACGGCAGCCAGTTCACCTACACACGTATTTCCTGGTTTTCTCACACCAGTACTCCATACAACAATCTTCCCAAGCAACTGGCTGCTTTTCCACATAGTCTTAGCCCATTGGTGGAAGACGAATGACGCATGTCACATTGACTTTTGTCAAACGTCGGAAAGAAAATTGGCCGAGCCGGGATTCAAACTCACAATCCCTGGATTGACAGCCCGCATCCCTATCGACTAAGCTACCGGGGCTCGGCTACATAAACAAGAGGGCCATGATGGCCCTGGATCGCTCACCTGATTTTTTTTTTTACTTTAGCCATATAAGCCCCGCCCCCTGGCGGCCATAGTTTTTGACCACTCAATATGGCTTGAAGGAATCTGATAGAGGGTCACCCTAGCAATATTTCTACAAAAATATTTGAAAAAACACTTTCGGAGAAGTTTTCACTATAGCCATATAAGGCAAAATAGCCCCGTCCTGTGGCGGCCATGTTTTTTTACTAATCAACATGGTTTTAAGGAATCTGATAGAGGGTCACCTAAGGAACATTTCTACAACATTATTTGAAAATCGGCCCGACACTTTCAAAGGAGAAGATTTTTTAGGTTTTCACTATAGCCATATAAGGCAAAATAGCACCGCCCCCTTGCGGCCATGTTTTTCGACCAATCAACATGGTTTAAAGGAATATGATAGAGGGTCACCTATGGAACATTTCTAAAAAATTATTTGAAAAATCGGCCTGACACTTTCAGAGAAGAAGATTTTTTAAGTTTTCACTATAGCCATATAAGGCAAAATAGCCCCTCCCCCTGGCGGCCATGTTTTTCGACCAATCAATATGGCTTGAAGGAATCTGATAGAGGGTTATCCAAGGAACATTTCTACAAAATTATTTGAGAAACTGCCAACCAGTTTTGGAGAAGAAGATCTTTAAAGTTTTTTACATTTCGTTGCCATGGAAACCAGAATTCTGCATGGATCCCAAAAATTTGAAGGAGGTGAGGTCAATGTGAGGATGCTTCCTGTGAAGTTTCATCCCAATTGACCAACTGGTTACTGAGGAGAAAAAGTTGACGGACGACGCACGCCGACAAAAGGCCATCACAATAACTCACCTTGAGCACTTTGTGCACAGGTGAGCTAAAAAGAACATGAAATTGAATACATGAAATAGGACAGAAGTTAGACATGTATAAACCATTTCCACATACTAATCTTTCTATTAATTTTTTAAATAATACTTTGTCTGGCGTGTCATATTGGGACGGGGTAAGGGATATCTGAGAGCCCTAGGACCTGGACGAGACCACAGAGCTTGCAGAAACTGGACGGCTTGGAATGTGTTGGAAATATGAAATAGAACAGAAGTTAAGACATGTTTAACCCATTCCCACATACCAATCAAAGACTTTCTATTCATTCTCTAAATAACACTTTCATATCTATAAGACTTTCTATTCATTCTCTTAATAACACTTTCATATCTATTGATTCAAACTTTTGCTGGATATGTTATTAACCCTTTCCCACATATAGACTCTTTCTGACGCCTGTGCAGCAGACAACTTTTGAAAACACTGATGAGCAATTTCTTCTTTTTCTATAATGTTTTCAAATCTATTCAATAATTAAACTTTCATTTATAGAGATTTACAATATTTTGAACCTGATTGTTTAAAAGTCATCTGCTGAAGAATTGTTGTATGTGGGAAAGGTTGAACTAGAAACAGTTATCCCTTTCCCTCATATAGACGCTTTCTGACGTCTCTGCAGCAGACAGCTTTTTGAAAACATAGTGACAAAAGAAGAAATTGCACAAAACGTGCAATTTCTCCTTTTGCCACAATGTTTTCCACTTTTGGTCATAGGTTATCCATTCAATTATAGAGATTTTCTATGTTTTGACAAAATACGTTTCTATGTTTCTATGTTTTGACAAAATACGTTCAAAGTCGTCTGCTGCAGAATTGTCGTATGAGGGAAAGGGTTAAAAATATAAAGTCATGTAACGAGATTAGACACGTTTTACACTTTCCCACATGCATGTACTTTTTAAATGCTGTCTATTATTTCTTTTAATAACATTTTCATATCAACTTCAGACATACTCCCTTATGAAGAAAACATAACAATGTCATTTTTTGGGTAAAATTACCAAGTTGATGTGTACAGTCCAACCCATGGTTAACCCTTTCCCTCATACGACAATTCTGCAGCAGACGAATTTGAACATATTTTGTCAAAAAATAGAAAATCTCTATAATTGAATGGATAACCTACAGACGACCAGAGTGATAGTAAATTAGTAGCAAATATTTAACTGAAAATATATGGGAAAATTTGATCCGTAGTGTAAATGAAACTGCAAGGAGTGGACACTGTCGGCCTGACACATTCGAAGGAGAGGATTTTTTAAGTTTTCACTATAGCCATATAAGGCAAAATAGCCCCGCCCTTTGGCGGCCATGTTTTTCAAGCAATCAACATGGCTTGAAGGAATCTGAAAGAGGGTCTCCGAAGGAACATTTCTTCAAAAAAAAATGAAAATTGGCCGAACATCTTTCGGAGGAGAAGATTTCATAAGTTTTCACTATAGCCATATAATGCAAAATAGCCCTTCCCCCTGGCGGCCATGTTTTTCGACCAATCAACTTGGCTTATAGGAATCCGATAGAGGGTCTCCCAAGGAACATTTCTACAAAAAAAAATGAAAATTGACCGAACACTTTCGGAGGAGAAGATTTCATAAGTTTTCACTATAGCCATATAATGCAAAATAGCCCCGCCCCCTGGCGGCCATGTTTTTTGACCAATCAACTTGGCTTAAAGGAATCTGATAGAGGGTCACCCAAGGAACATTTCTACAAAAAATCGGCCTGACACTTTCAGAGGAGAAGATTTTTTAAGTTTTCACTATTTTTTTCTTTCAGTTGCCATGGAAACCAGAATTTTGCATGGATCCAAAAATTTGAAGGAATTTAGGAGAGGACATTGAGAGGATGCCTCCTATGAAGTTTCATCCTAATTGGCCAAGTTGTTAGGGAGAAGAATTCGTTTGAAGCAAAAAGTTAACGCACACACCACCGACGGACAATTCGCCATGACATAAGCTGGAGCTAAAAAAGCAATATCTCCATTTCCAATAATGATTTCAAACAACCCACACTCACCTTTGTTTGGTTTCCTCTAAGAAGACAGCTATATTTTTCTTGATGTATGAATCCCTGAGTATTCTGTTAACTGTTGGCCGTTTCATGGGATCTTGATGTAACATGGCCTTTAATAAGGATACTAGGTCTGCTGTATACTGCTTTGGCATTGGAGGCATCTGAAAAATAGAACAAACTGGTACACATGTTCCCTTAGGTAGATGAATTGTAAACAAACAACTTGGGGTTTAATTTAAACCCTCCCTTTCCAACTTGTAGACTCATTCTAACACATCTGCAGCAGATAACTTTTGAGAACCTTGTGGCAAATAGAGAAATAGCTCATCATGAGCAATTTCTCCTTTTGCCACAATGTTTCCATTTCTAAATGATAATTACACCCTAATTTATGGAGATTGTTCATGTCTTTGGCAGTATGTTTTCGAAGTTGTATACTGCAGATTTGTTGTATGTGGGAAAGGGTAAATATCATTTTCAACAATTTAGCAGTCATATCATGACTGCAGGTTCGCCTAACCATGTGTTTCCTACCTTTCTCACACCATTACTCAGAACAACAGTCTTTTCATTCATCTGGCTGCTTTTTCACCTAGATTGCTAGCCAAATGGTGGAAGATGAATCCGCTTGTTGCATTGCATGGTGTCAAAAATCAGACTTAAAGGTTGGCTGAGTTTGGGTTCAAATTCAAAACCCAAGCATTGACAGTCTGTGAGACTGTGTCGCTACCAATTGAGCTTTAATAGCTCTGCATGTCACCTTTTGAAATCATTGTGACAAATGGGGATATTGCTTAAAATGAACAACCTCTTTCATTTATAGATATTTCATATATTTTTGCCTAGATAGTTTTTAACCCTTTCCCATATACAATTAATCTGCAGCAGACGACTTTGAAATTATCAAGTCCATACTATAGAAAATCTCTATAAAGGATAGCATGTTACTTGTTAGTTGAAAAGAGTTGAAATCATTTTGGCAATGGGAGAAATTACTCATAATGAGCAATTTCTCCTTTTTCCACAATGATTTCAAAGGTTGTCTGCTGCAGAGGCGTCAGAAAGTGTCTGTGTGTGGAAAAGGGTTAAAGACCTCTGCTGTATAAATTTTGCAAGTGGGAAAGGGTAAACCCTTACCTGAGTAATATACAGGACTTACTTTTATAAACATTATGGGAAAAGGAAAATTTAATCATTATGTACATTTGTTTTCATCAATATTTTTTCCATTTTTGTTTGTTAAGTATTTTCATTTTATAACTGTCTAAAGAATTTTATACCAAATATCAGATTGAATAATCATTAACCTTATTGTGATATGATATGTTTAAGAGTTATCTGCATTTTTCTTATGTGTTTTGCATTATAACTTTGATACATATTTGAAAATGTAAAAAAAGGTGAAATCGCTTACTTTGTTGCATCCATAGCAGACAACAGTTTGAAAGAATTTCTCCTTTTTGCCACAATGTTTTCAACTCTATTCATATAATCATACTTTCATTTAAAGCGATTATTCATATTTCACATATTACTCATATTGTTTTTACTGTATTGCTGGTTAGGCCCAATTGAACAGAATTAAACTAAAGTAAACTTTTACCTTCCCCCGTAATATCTTGTAGACTAGAGAGTTCATATCTTTGGCATTAAAGGCGTGTTTTAATGTCATCATCTCATAAACACAACATCCCAGAGCCCACACATCGGACTGAAAATTAAAAAATATTTAGTCAAACTTGTATTTGATAAAGCAATTTTCATGATTTAAACCCCTTTTCTAACATACAGCAAATCTGCAGCAGACGACTTTGAAAACATAGTGACAAAATCCTGAAAAATCTCCATAAAAGATAGCTAAATTCTGAAATAAAGTTGAAAACATTGTGGCAAAAGGAGAAATCATGAGCAATTTCACCTTTGGCCACTATGTTTTTAAAAGTCGTCGGCTGCTATTGCATAAAAATGTGACTGCAGGCTGGAAAGGGTTAATCCTTGGGCACATACAAAAAATCTACAGCAGGTGACTTTGAAAGCGTCTAAGTCAAAATATGGAAAAAACTCTATAAATGAAGTTAACCCTTTCCCTCATACGACAATTCTGCAGCAGACGACTTTAAACATATTTTGTAGAAAAATAGAAAATCTCTTTAAATGAATAGATAATCTATGACTAAAAGCGGAAAACATTGTGGCAAAAGTAGAAATTGCTTGTTTTGAGCAATTTCTTCTTTTGTCACTATGTTTTCAAAAAGCTGTCTGCTGCAGAGGCGTCAGAAAGCGTCTATATGAGGGAAAGGGTTAAAAAGCTTAAAGGTGGCAAAATGAAAAAGAACACATGTGCTCATTATAAGCAATTTCTCCTTTTGCCACAATGTTTATAAAAGTAGTCTGATGCAGATGTGTCTACATGTGGGAAAGGGTTAAGGGTCTATCATGTTTCGACCCATTCATACTTGCAGACTAATCACAACTAATAACAAGAGTTGTCGGAGGACAATATAGCTCGCCTATCACTATCAGGGCCATCGTATATCAGGGCCTACTTCAGAACAGTTAAAGTATTAGGTAAAGTCGCACAGTATCACCTATTGCAAGATAATACACCTTTTCAATACTTTTGACAAAAATTCTAAGTTCAACTAGAATGGAGTGCTCCCCGGAGCACGTGTGTCACCTGCCGGCGCCTTGTCAGAAAATTTTAATTTTTGATAGAAAAGGGGCAATAACTCTGATATAAAAAATATTTGGATTATCCCCCTTTTGTGAACCCATCACAAAAATTGATATAAACATTTGTCAGAAGTTTCAATCCAATCCTTTGAGCAGAAAAAAAGTAATTTGAATATTTGACAGAAAAGGGGCAATAACTCTGATATAAAAATATTTGGATTATCCCCCTTTTGTGAACCCATCATACACATTGATATAAAAATTTGTCAGAAGTTTCAATCCAATCCTTTGAGTAGATTAAATTTTTGACAGAAAAGGGCCAATAACTCTGATATAAAAATATTTGGATTTTCCCCCTTTTTGTGAACCCATCATACACATTGATATAAACATTTGTCAGAAGTTTCAATCCAATCCTTTGAGTAAAAAAAGTTATTTGAAAATTTAAATTTTTGACAGAAAAGGGGCAATAACTCTGATATAAAATTATTTGGATTATCGCCCTTTTGTGAACCAATCACACACATTGATAAAAACATTTGTCAGAAGTTTCAATCTAATCCTTTGAGTAGAACAAAAGTTATTTGAAAACGTGACGGACAGACAGACAGACAGACGCCGGATAAAAAAAAAATAGACAGACAGACGTCGAATAAAAAAAAAAGTAACATTTGTCAGAAGTTTCAATCCAATCCTTCGGGTAGAAAAAAAGTTATTTGAAAATTTAATTTTTTGACAGAAAAGGGGCAATAACTCTGATATAAAATTATTTGGATTATCCCCCTTTTGTGAACCAATCACACACATTGAAATAAACATTTGTCAGAAGTTTCAATCTAATCCTTTGAGTAGAAAAAAAGTTATTTGAAAACGTGACGAAAAAGTTAGATTTTTTGACAGAAAAGGGGCAATAACTCTGATATAACTTGACCTTGACCCAGGGTCAGGACGGGTGTAGTGGGGTGCGTAGATGGACCAATAGTTCCTAAATGTATAAACTAAATATGAAAGCAATCAATGTCATAATAGTGAATGCAGAGTGATATGTTAAACAATAAACGCAAACCTTAAACCTTGTAACTGAACCAAGTAGAAATGACCTTGACCTTGACCCAGGTGCAGGACGGGTGTAGTGGTGTGCGCAGATGGATGACCAATAGTTCCTAAATGTATAAACTAAATATGAAAGCAATCAATGTCATAATAGTGACTGCAGAGTGATATGTTAAACGTTAAACGCAAACCTTAAACCTTGTAACTGAACCAAGTAGAAATGACCTTGACCTTGATCCAGGGTCAGAACGGGTGTAGTGGTGTGCGTAGATGGATGACCAATAGTTCCTAAATGTATAAACTAAATATGAAAGCAATCAATGTCATAATAGTGAATGCAGAGTGATATGTTAAACGTTAAACGCAAACCTTAAACCTTGTAACTGAACCAAGTAGAACCAAGTAGAAATTACCTTGACCTTGACCCAGGGTCAGGACGGGTGTAGTGGTGTGCGTAGATGGATGACAAATGGTTCCTAAAGGAATAAACCCTTAAAACCCAAATGAAAACCTTAAACACAAACCTTAAACCTAGGTGTCTACGCCACCGCCAACGCCGACGGTGCCGACGCCGGGGGTAACACATAAGCTCTCCTGTACTTCGTACTGGCGAGCTAAAAACATTGATTAAAGAAGAAATTGCTCATAACGTCACTCATTATGTTTTCACATCTATTCATCATTTACACTTTCATTACAGAGAATTTCAATATTAATAGTTATGCCTAGACGTCTGCTGCAGAATCTTTCTACATGGTACAGAGGGAAGAAGTATTCAATCAAACATACAAAACCTATTAATTATTGATCCTAACTAACTTACAGCAAACTGTAACCACTTTGAATACATTTTTTACACATCAGTAAATGATGTCAAAACAAACAATATCCTTTTATGTCTAATGCGAATATGACCTATCCAATCCCAATTCCCATATTTATTCTTGGTTATGATGATTAAATATGACATTATTCCTCAAGGCTTCAATATAAGAAATAAGAAATATCACGGTGCATGTAATTATTTATCGGGGAAAGAATTAATGCGCCGTAATATATATGTTTATTTCTAAAGAGTAGGTAAAGCGGAAACATCAAATAAACAACAGAGGTCTTTGAAAACATCTGGTTCAAGATTTGGAAACTCTCTACGAAAAGTTGTCTGCTGATCTATCCATGTGTTTCCTGGCTTTCTCACACCAGTACTCCACATGACAGTTTTTCCAAGCAACAGGCTGCTTTTTATGATAATTACAAATAAGATCATTACCTACTTAAGGTCTAGATACCCCTTTTCCAAAATACAACAAATCTGCAGCAGACGATTTAGACATCATCTAGGCAAAACTTTTTACTAATTACGCACAAAAGGCATTGTTTATTCATGAGCTGTTTTCTGTGACTTCCTTAGCATTTTCGATTGAAGTGCACTATTAACCCTTTCCCTCATATAGACACTTTCTGACGCCTCTGCAGCAGACAGCTTTTTGAAAACATGGCGACAAAAGAAGAAATTGCTGAAAACAAGCAATTTCTAATATGCCACAATGTTTTCAATTTTTTTTCAGTAATTATACCCAAAATTATAGAGATTTTCCATATTTTTAAGTAGAAATTTCCAAGTCGTCTGCTGCAGATTTTCTGTATACATGTGGGAAAGGGTAAAGGTCAGTGTTGTCCTGATGAAATAATTTTAAAGTCGTCTGCTTTAACCCTTTCCCACATACAACAAATCGGTAGCAGACGATTCTGACATCATCTAGGCAAAGCCATGAACAATTATTTTAAATGAAAGTTTAATTTTTAAATAGAGTTGAATAAATTGTTGCAAAAGAAAATATTGCTCATTTTGAGCAATTTGTCTGTTTGCCAAAAAGTTTTCAAAAGGTTATCTGCTGCAAAAGCATCTATAAGAGGGAAATGGAAAACGAGTTGTCAACTGGTCTTTTCCCAACAAAATCTCTCTTATGACTCAGCCAAACCCTATGTTGTTTGTACTAAAAATAATTGTCTCAGTGAGGCAATTCTTTTGAGTACCCACAACACTAAGTGCAAAACTAAGGAAATGTGAAATGTGCACCTCATCTAGAGCCCTGCCTTACCCAGAGGTCCAGATAAGAAGGGGGTATTCATCTCTTTTTCCCACAATTTCTCTCTTATTATTAAAGCAAACCCTATGTTGTGTGTACTCAAAAGAATCGTCTCACTGAGACATTTTTTTTAGTACCTACAACAAACATACTGTTAGATTCTTTTTAGTACCCACAACATAGGGTTAGAGGGTCAAATAACGATTTTAGAACATGCAAAACGCCCTCTATCTAGAGCTCTGCTTACCTTATGATTGTAGGGTTTATTGGAGAACAACTCTGGACTCATATAGTAGGGTGTTCCTATCAGTGTTGTCGCCATATCTGTTGAGCTGTCCAGTACCCTGAAAGAATCATTTTTTTATTTTTTTATTTTTATTTTTGAGGTTTAACGCCGATTTTACCATTATTTCTGTTATATCATGGCAACAGTTCACTTATTCATGATCCTTGGGTCAACAAACCAGTACTAGGCTAGACATGTGACTTGTCTAAGGAGACTCCACAATAACTGTAGAGCTGCAACTTGAGATTGAACCGGAGACACCTCAGGGCCTTTTTACCTTATATAAGTGACGCCGTTAAACGGTGTCTTCCCAATTGGAAAAACGTTGTTTTTTTCCCAATTGGAAAAAAATATTTCCCAAAATCTAAAAAAAAAAAAAAAAAAAAAAAAAAAAAATTTTTTTTTTTTTAAGTGAAGTGAAGTGGAATACACTATTACATATATATTTGTCTTGTTTAAGGTAATATGATTGTTTAATTGCATTATATAAACCAAAAGTCTTAAGTTATTGTAAAAAGGACTATTTATATAGCCACATGTTATATGTCTAATTTTTCCCAATTTGGCAAAAAATCGCGCTAAAATTTCCCAAAATGAAAGGCTAAGGCCTCTTCCCAATTTCTGGAAAAAAGGCCCTGCACCTGGTTCAAAATCCCCACGCTAACTACTCAGCCATGGCGGATTTGCTTGTAAGTATCAAGATCAAGTTCTATTGTTTGTTTGTTCTAGGTATCAAAATAGGATCATAAACAAAATCATGTACAAAGTATTTAAAAACATTGTATGTCACATGAAAAAGGACAGAAGGAGAGAGAGAATATCAATATTGCATGCTAAGAATGACAACCGGTAACTCTTTCCTACTTTAATAGAACAAATCTGCAATAGACAAGTTTGAAAACATAAGATAACAAGATGTTTGTCAAACATTATGAGGACCATAGGACAAGGCATTGTTGAGTTATCACTCGGACAAGCTTAAACAAGGTTTTTGTGTTCAAGGTCACTGTGACCTTGACCGTTGACCCAATAAACTCAAAATAAATAGGGTTCCTCTACTGGTCAGGCCCAACCTCCAAATCAAGTTTGAGGACCATAGGTCCAGGCATTGTTGAGTTATCACTCGGACAAGCTTTGGTCTACAGACGGACCGACGGACTGACCAACCGACCGACATGTGCAAAGCAATTATCAATATACCCCTCTCCTTCAAAGGGGGCATAACAAGAGTGCAGCGGAGCTAAAGCCAATGCTAGTGTGTTTTTTCTAAGTCGAAAAAGGGGCATTACTGCATAATTATTAAAACCCGAGTTATGTGACTTGGTATAGACATGCATTATTGTTCCTAGGAACATGTGTACCAAGTTTCATTTGAAAATGTTGAATGGTTTTTGAGTTATGAGATAAGTTATAGTTTTGTGACGATGCATAGGACGCCAAGGGTATCTTCGAAAAACAGACAAGCTTAACCCTTTCCCTCATATAGACGCTTTCTGACGCCTCTGCAGCAGACGGCTTTTTGAAAACATAGTGACAAAAAAGAAATTCCACAAAATGTGCAATCTCCTTTTGCCACAATGTTTTCCACTTTTTGTCATAGGTTATCCATTCAATTATGGAGATTTTCTATGTTTTGACAAAATACGTCCAAAGTCATCTGCTGCAGAATTGTCGTATGGGAGAAAGGGTTAAAGTGTGGAAAATCTCTATAAATGAAAGTATAATTATTGAATAGTGTGGAAAGTATTGAGGATAAAGGAGAGATTGCTCATTATGTGCAATTTTACCCTTTGGCCATGATGTTTTCACAATGTTGTCAAAAGACGCCTGCTGCAGATGCATCAAAATTCTACTGCCTGTTGGAAAGTGATTATTTTGCATTGTACATTCGTTTGATGATATGAAACTATAACAGAAGGCAATAAAATAAAGATTGTAGTATTTGTGAAATGAATGATTTTTTTGCAATATAGCATAACAAATGAAGTTTTAATTAAGAGAGTATTGCATTGTGACAGTGTTCGTTATAATCAATTATTTCTTTTTTAATAATTTTTTCAAAGAAAACTTGCTCAGGAAGCATAAGAAAACATTTCTATGATGAGAAAAAATCAATGTGTTTATGACAAAAGTTTAATAATATAACTGTCAAACATATGCTTACTTACTAGTAAATTAAATATCCGAGTTTTTCTTAAAGAACTATCTTACCTGGCAATGCCTAAATCACCCACTTTGATTATTTTGCTCTTTGTTAAAAATATATTCTGTGTTTTCAAATCTCTGTGTAATATGTTTCGTTCATGCATATACTGTAAGAAAGGAAAAATATTTAAATATAAGAAAATGCAACTTTGTTCAATGGTTAACATTGCTAAAAATAGAAATTTAACCCATTCTCAAATACAGCAAAACTGCAGCAGACAACTTTGAAAACTATCAATAAGAAAAAATGGACAATCTCAATAAATGAAGGTACATGTATCATTAGTTAACTGAAAAAAGTTGAAAATACTGTGGCAAAAGAGAAATTGCTTGTTTTGAGCAATTTCTTCTTTTGTCATAATGT
This sequence comes from Serripes groenlandicus, assembly GCA_031761405.1. Lineage (NCBI taxonomy): Eukaryota > Metazoa > Mollusca > Bivalvia > Cardiida > Cardiidae > Serripes > Serripes groenlandicus. The sequence continues at coordinate 68,264,921 of JASEVX010000007.1, read as the reverse complement.
ATTCAAAAGTCCTTTGCTGCAGAGGCGTCAGAAAGTGTCTATATCATATGTGAGAAAGGGTTAATTAAGCAGGAAAATGTCATAAATTATTTCAATAACATGACAGATGATATTGCATTGAAATTAACCCTTTCCAAAGTTTCCCACATACAACAATTTGCAGGAAAACATCAAGACAAATACATGTATATCATATGGAAACTCTAAATGAAAGTATAATAATGTAATCCAGGCTGCTGGCATAAAATAAATAAATGCAAGAATGATTATTGAATACAGCTGAAAATTAGCAAATTCTCCTTTTGCCACAATGATTTCAAAAGTCCTCTGTTGATGATGTGTCAAAATGTGTCTACAAGAGGAAAAGGGCTACGGTCACTTACCCCTTTCCACAAAGTACACTTTTGATGCCTCTGCAGCAGAGGACATTTGAAAACATTGAGACAAAAAGGAGAAATTGCTCATTATGAGTTATTTCGCCTTTCGTCTGAATATTTTCAACTTTCTTCAATAATTATATTTTCACTTATCGGAGTTTTCCACATTTCTGTCCAGATGATTTGTTGCATGTGGGAAAGAGATAACGCACAAAATAATTTTACCTGTAACGCCATGGCTATTTGCACAAACCACTCAACCAGTTGCCTTTCATCAAGTAAGATTCCTTTCTGTTCTTTTAGTTTATTGTACAAGTCCCCTCCTTCACAAAACTGCATGGCTATATAGAGAATTCCTTCTTTCTCGAAGGAGTCCTTGTAAGAGACTATGTTTGGGTGTTTTAACTTGGACAGAAGTTTCGCCTCTTGTTCAGCTGATCTCCTCTCCCTTGCTGATGCTTTCTTCAGGTTGATTCGTTTAAGAACATACTACAAGGAAAACAAATATTTACTGTAAAAAAAACGAGGGCACCTCAACAAGCCCTTTATTGAAGCCTTTTCCACAGACATCAAGATAAAATATGGAAAATTTCCATAATTTAAGTTTAATTATTGTTGTTGTTGATAGTAATGATCGAGTTGGTGCGGGTTGCAAGAAACTTTGGACAGGGCCTGAAAGACAGGGGTACTAACTCTAGTTAGATAATAATCGCCATCATGATGTGTTAACAGTTTGTTAAACCTTTACCACATATAGACGCTTTCTGACGCCTCTGCAGCAGACAACTTTTGAAAACATTGTGTCAAAAGGAGAAATTGCTTGTTTTGAGCAATTTCTTCTTTTGTCACAATGTTTTCAAAAGTTGTCTGCTACAGAGTCGTTCAAAAGCATCAGTGTATTGGAAAGGGTTAACCTACATACATACAGTTCATTGTGGAGGTATGTAAGTTTACTCCGCGTTCTTGATCGATATATTAAGAAAATCTCACTGAATAAATAAAAATTGAAAAAAAGGCCTTGTTTTTTAATAAAAATAAAGGCTGAAATGGATTGTTGTAGATGAAATTAAATTTGTTAGATTTAAGGACATTCCAACTTTGTGCAGTTAGTTTTTACCCAATCAATTTAAAATATTTGCATAACCTGCCATTTTTATTGCATGTATGAAACAAATATTGCTCAAATGTGTATACATGTAAAATTTAGAAAATTAAGACTTGCGTAGCGTTTCTATATCGACATCGTCAATCAATGACACATTCATGGATATATATAGCAATACATGTATTATGCATGGTTACCTGAAATGAACAAGAAATTTGTCTAAAATTCTGAAAAGATTGCCGTAACACATAACCCACTTGTTGACAAATTTTGATATATCTGCAGCAGACTACTTTCGAAAGTATTGTCGCTAACGGATACTTTGCCACAGTGTTTTCTACAATTAATCAATGAATAATGATTTTACTTATAGAGGTTTTCAAAGTTGAGCTAAAAAGGGATAACCCCTTTCCCTCATACAGATGCTTTCTGACTGACGCCTCTAATAGCAGACAAATTTTGAAAACATTCTTGCAAAAGAAGAAATAGCTCTACTGTATTCAATAATTAATCTTTCATTTATGAGATTGTTCATAGTTGTGCCTTGATCAAGTTGATGTTTTAACTCTTGCCCTCATATGACAATTCTGCATGAGACATATTGGAACATATTTTGTCAAAAAATAGAAAATTTCTATATTTGAATGGATAACCTTTGACTAAAAAGTAAAAGTGGAAAACATTGTGGCAAAAGAAGAAATTGCTCGTTTGAGCAATTTCTTCTTTTGTCACAATGTTTTCAAAAAGTTGTCTGCTGCAGAGGCGTCAGAAAGCGTCTATATGAGGGAAAGGGTTAAACGTCATCTGCTGCAGATCTGTGGTTAGTGGGAAAAAGTTAAAATTATCAGATTAGGTAATAAATGATCGAGGCCAAAAAATGGAAACTTCTTATTAAGTTATTAACCCGCCATATTTTGTAAAAAAATGGAAAATCTCTATAATTAAATGCATAACCTATGACTAAAAGTGGAAAACATTGTGGAAAAAGGAGAAATTGCTTGTTTTGAGCAATTTCTCGTTTTGTCACTATGTTTTCAAAAAAACATCTACTGCAGAGGCGGCAGAAAGCTCCTATATGAAGGAAAGGGTTCAAAACAAAGTATGATAATTGAATAGAGTTGAAAACATTGTGACACAAGGAGAAATTGCTTGTTGTCGTATAGAGTAGTTCCTCCTTTTGTCACAATTTTGTTCAAGTCACATGCTGCAGAGGCACCAAGGGTGTCTGTTTGTGGGAACGGGATGAAATTACCTGTTTTCTGTCCCTCTTATGTCGAGCCAATGACACTTCCCCGTAGCTTCCTTTCCCAATATTCCTCACAAACTCGAACTGGTCTATTGCTGCCGTCATGTTTTATTTACAAGTGTGAACACAATTAATAAATATATATGATTCAAACAAGCTTCTTTTCCCCCCTTTTCAATAACTAGACTATCGATTTCAATGTGATTCGTCACCGTTCTAATAACAAAGCATGTGGGACTTTCCCCATTGTGACTATGTTCCTATTTAGAGTTCCATAAATAACGAAACTTCCCAACAGCATTTGAAAGTTCTGTGTCACGTTTAAAAGTTCATTCAACTTTCAAATTGAATCCGTGCCAAAATCAATTACTATTAATGATGCCCGATATTGTCGCCGACACTTGCTTTAACAATTAAAAGTTTGAAGTCAAAACATGTCAACGTTCGCTCGTCTAAATATAAACTATGTGTGATCAATAATCGGTCTCGTTTATCGACGATGTGAAACTGTATCGTTCGAGAAATTTCTAATTGCAGTCTGGATTAAAGGAATGATATTTATTTCCTCTATTCAGTGTCAAATATTTAAAGTAAAGCATTTTGTAGTCAAATTATTTTGCAATGGGTCTCCACAAAAATCTTACTTTGTTTGGGATGACATTATTTATCTTAATCGAAGGAGAGTTTTCAAGGAGCTTAATTCAAGAAGCAAACCATGATTACTTCCCCTAGATATTAAAAAGTAGAAACCCACAACTAAATTCGAGTGTTTTAACATTTCTTTTAGCGCTTTCCTCATGAGGACAATTTTGATCCAGCTGCAACATTTGAATTCACGTTGGTGAAAGGGAGATATCAACGGTAAATTTCTCCCTTTGTTATAATGTGTTCAACTATTTTTAACAATTGTACTTTTGTTATGAGCCTTCTAGACATTTTCCATAAACCTATATTTTGCCAAGATTGTTTCGAAGTCGTCTACTGCAGCCAGATTTGTTGTTTATGGCGAAGGGGTTTATCAATGACTATTCAAAACTATTTTGTTCACATTATGATATCTTTATCATTAATTTAATTATGCACCATTTTTAGCGAATATATATATGCTATTTCACAGATTCCTGAATTATGTAGCAGTAAAAATGTGTTAAAAAAAGATGTGCCGTTTTCAGTCATATCTGGATTTCCTAAGTAAATCAGGAATTTTTTTGAAATCCTTAAGTGAATATTGTTCATTTAACGAATTTTCTGATTTGTTCCCAAGGATTTGTTCGCAAAATTTCTAGTTGCACAGTTTGACAGTTAGGCTACCTACATGTATACTCAGAAAACGGACAAGCTGAGAGTCAGTTTGTGATGTTTGACACCAATATAAGAGCCGTTTTGTGATAAAACCAACATTATGGACTCTGCGTAATGTATCGATACAGATCAGCCTGCGCAGTCCGCGCAGGCTAATATGGCCCAACAAATTCAGTCTCAGGGGGACAGAGGTATAGAATAATGATTCCCAAAACAGAAAATTCAAAGGATGCGAAAAGTGTATATCCGGGTTAGCCTGCGCGGTATGCTTAGGCTGGTCAGGGTCGATACTTTACGCATATTCCACAATATTGGTCTTCTCGTAATTCGGCTCATATGTTTAACCCTTTCCCTCATACGCCAATTCTGCAGCAGACGACTTTGAACATATTTTGTCAAAAAATAGAAAATCTCTATAATTGAATGGATAACCTATGACTAAATGTGGAAAACATTGTGGCAAAAGGAGAAATTGCTCGTCTATATGAGGAAAAGGGTTAAACCATTTCCGTGACCATAAAGAAGCAGTCAGCCAAGGGTTCTTATGGGAATGCTAATGTACGAATTAGCCTTGGCTAGTGAAGATGGTGGCAGCTATGCAGTAAACGGATTTTGATAACATTGCGGGTAAAGGAGCATTACTGAAAACGAGCAGTTTCTCCAAAAGTTTTCAAACTTGTATCAAGATTATTCTTTCAATATCCAAATTATTTTACATTTTCCACAGGTATTCTTGATAATTTCATATCTTTTAAATGATAATGAGAAAATGCTACCAGTTTACATTACACTCACAAGTCTACATCACTGACTTATCTGGTCTCTAAAAACAGGGAAGTAGATCTACGTTCCTGCTACAACTACGAGGTTTGTTTAAATTGTGGTTTACGGCGTTTTCAACATTATTTAAATTTTATATCACGGAGATAGCTCACTTATTCATGATCACAGGGTAAACAAACCAGTGGTAGCGGAGGCGTTAAGAACGATATCTGTAGGCCTTTTTGGGCCGGCAAATGAGTATGGTTTAGATAGGAGGCGTCCCCATCCCAAGTATTTCCCCCCCCCCCCCAAAGTACATGTATTCCTAAAATGGTGGCCGAGCCCCGGTAGCTCAGTCGGTAGCGGACGCGGGCTGTCAATCGAGGGTTGTGAGTTCGAACCCACCTCGGCCAACATTTTTTCCGACGTTTGACAAAAGTCAATATGACATGCAACATTCGTCTTTCACCAATGGGCTTTTAACAATCTACGTGGAAAAGCAGCCAGTTGCTTGGAAAGTATGGTGTGTGGTGTTCTGGGTGGGAAACCAGAAAACGCATGAGTAGGTGAACTGGTCGCCGTGATATGACTGAACAACTGTTGAAAACGGCGTAAAACCCTAATCAATCAATATTAAAATCGTGCCATCGCATAAATTATGTGGGAGATTTGTAACTATCTAACCTTTAATCGATACAGATGACTTTTCAGTCCAGGGAAGTTGCCTCCCAAACTCTCATTTTGAGAAAAAGGCTTATCAGTGCATGACATCACCATGAAATTGAACCAGTAAATTAATCACCACTTAGCAGACCATCCTGCTGGGCTATTTAATGTGTGTTTTGACGCATTTGAAATGGGGGACAAATTTGACACTTTTATATCAGCGGTAAATACGAAATATCACTATGCTAGGATGATCAATATAGCTCTAGACTAGACTGGGAGTGCGCGCAATCTGACCAGGATTTACATTGGTTGCTAAAGTGCGAATATGACCGCCTCAGTGGTGTAGTTGCAGAGCGTCTGCCTCAGGTGCGTGAAGTCGCTGGTTTGATCCCCGGTCGGGTCATAGCAAATACCTTAAATATGGTAGAAATGGATTCAGGGTTAAGGGGTTAACATTGCGACTAACTGATTGGTGTCAGAATAAATGGATAAATAGTACTGGTAACTTACCCAGGAAACGCCGTGATATAACTGAACAATTGTTGAAAGCAGCGTAAATCACCAAACAAACAACCAACATAGTGCGAATATCATTTTCCCGTGTCGAGTGACTATTGCATCGGCCATGATTTGAAGAAGAAATAACAACTTGGCATTTCTATGCGTCCAACCAATGAATGGTTTCACCCTGTGTGTTTTTGGAATATTTGTCTGTAACACTGGAAAGCCATTACCTGTAGGATTTAGAAGTCTTCTTTATATTACCGCAGAAAATGGACTGTAAATTGTTTTGTTTTATTGGGATTTTACGCCGTTTTCAACATTATTTCAGTTATATCACGGGGACTGTTCACTAATTCATGACCCCTGGGTAAACAAACCAGTACTAGTCTATGAAATGGGCTTTGACCGAGGGCACTCCACCAGTCGTGCTGCAACTGAGGATCGAAACCGGGATGCCCAGTTTCAAATCCCCGACGCTAACCACTCGACTGGATTGTATAATTCACCCAATATAGCAATGCGTGAGGCATTTGCAGATATGAATTCAGAATTGCATGCCTTAAAAGGTTCTACACCTTTGCTTGAAACGTTATAAAAATATAATTTTCGCCGATGATTCTCACGTGTTTCTTCAGAAGTATAAATTTAGTTTTCGCTGTCGATTTCTCTTGATCTTTTTTGTAGCAATGATCCAACAAAAATAATTATGTTTTAGTGATATTCTCCATGGTCTTCCGGACGTCGGTACACTTGGTTTCCTGGCTGGTCAAATCTTGCTCACCTACAGTTTAGTTTTACTTTGTTTAATCATCGACCGCTTCGGTGGTGTTAGTGGTAGGGCGTCTTCTCCTGTTACGGGAGGTCGCGTTTTCGATACACGGCCGGGTCATTCCACAGACTTTAACACTGGTAGTAATGGCTAACATCCTTAGGGGTCAGCGTTCAGGGGTTAGCATTACGAATGAGTGACTGGTGAAGGATAAATGGACTAGTAGTACTTGTAACATACCCAAGAAACGCCGTGATGTAACTGAACAATTGTTGAAAACGGCAAAACACCAAACAATAACAATATTGTTGAATCATCGACTGTCGGATATCTATCGACACACTGCCCAATTAGCATTATAATAGTATGTACCATTTGATCACAGCAACGCGAGTTACACCTTTCTAAGATACACACTAGATAAGCCAAATGTGCTATCAATTATCTTAACATGGTCGCCGCCACTTCCTTTTAGGCAAACAAATGGACCGACGAACGCCGCACCTGTCGCCCAATATCCAATCCGGGACGCCTGGTTCCAAATCCCCGACTCTAACTCGACCGCGGCTGATTCGTACAACTTCATGAAACAAAGTCGGTCAAATAATGCCGCCTTAATTGTGTCTAAGAGGCACGAATTACTATTTACAGACTCGTAACTTTTATATTTAACAACAGGATCAAAGAATGAACTAACCTATAAACAAGAAATATCTTTAAAAAGATAAACGGCGATCAATATGAGAAAACACTAAGAAATGGAACATGCGCATATTATTTGATCTTTTATCTTACTTATTTGAATGACAGAAAACAATAACGTTAAATATGTAATATTTGGTTTATAAATGTTTTAGCTCATATATATACTTTGGTTTTGATATGAAAAAATCCAAGTCGACATCCATTACACTAGCGCGACATGACGATGTTCCGATCAAGGCCGAGAATAAATCGCATGACAGGAGATTACGCGAGGCTCCCAAGAGGTGTACAAGTTTCAATTGACGATAAATAATTGAAAACATATCATGTTTCAAAAATAATTAATATTTTGCTCTTAAATATTATATTTTATACGTTTTCACTGATTTTTTCCCACTGAAATATATTTCTTAAGGAAAACAATTAAAGGTTAGTATGCAGAAAATTTCATTTTAAAACTTCTTTTATTAGTGCCCCTCGTAGGATCGCCAACTTAACTATGAATCAATCAAAACTTTTCATTTCCTTTATTTCTTCGACATTATTCATTAAATACAACATTTGATTGGTCTACAATCTAGATCATTTGTTTAACATCTATGTCAAAACCCACGTTAATCAGCTATCGCCGAAAAACAAACAGAAAGTGCATACACCAGATTTAGATCTATATTTATTTGGAAGTTCCTACTCTTCGACAGTTACGATGGTGGTGCATTGGTCGAACGTACGCCTCGGTGCGGGAGGTCACGGGTTCGATCCATACCAAAGATAGTTAAGATGGTAGTAATGGATTTCCGCCGCCCCCCCCCCCCCCCCCACACACACACACCACACACACACACACACACCACACACACACACACACACACACACACACACACACACACACACACACACACACACACACACACACACACATTAATGATCAGGGATTTGGGGTTATCATTTCGACTGACTAGCTGGTGTCAGGATGAGTAGACCAATAACAAGGGTAGATTACCCAGGAAACGCTATGAGAAACTGAAAAGTTGTTGAGTGCGGCGTAAAGCATCATACAAACAATTAACTCCTACTCTTCTTCCCCAAGAAAATAATAATTTGTTAATTAATAATTTCGCTTAAATTTTGATTGATCATGTAGTGTTCCGTCATCAACGCCGCTTTGAATTGTACTTCGTTATAGCACGGCCGGATCAGTTAACGTGATTCCTGGCTTTTATGCACATGTACAACATCCTTCCCAGATATCTGGCTACTTTGCCACTTATATATTGTTTAGCTCATTGGTCAACGTGCAGTTTGTCAATCATAAGAAAGAATCAATGCCGAGTCGGGGTTCGAACTCACGACCACTGGATTGACAGCACCTCATCGTGAACGGCCGAGCTATTGAGTCCAGACCTAAATTTGAAGAAATACTTCTATAAACGAACACTGCGAATGGAAGGGACTTAAAACTCCCACAGAAAGGATCGATCGGAAAGCTGGGGTGACATATCACTATCGCGATGTAATCTCCGGCGTATTCTGTCGTCATCCGTCATTAAGGCTTCCCCTGCTCCAAGGTAGGTCCTTATGTTGTAGTAATTTGTTTTGGTTTTTTTGCTTTCAAATGTATATGTGTTTTCTTTTGTGTGATTTTCTAGTTGCAATAATGCAATTTGGATGTAATTCTCCCCCACATGTCGACGCATTTTGACGCCGCTGCAGCAGACACAAATCGAAAACATATAGGCAAATTGATAGGTAATGTATATAAGGAAAAGTTTAATTAGTGAAAAATGTGGTAAACATTGTGGCAAAAGGAGAAATTGCTCATTATGAGCTTTTGTCACAATTGTCCATAGTTTTGTGTAGTTGTTTTCAAAGTCGTCTTCTGCAGATTTATTGTATGTGGGAAAGGGTTAAATGTGGTTTCTTTTGCGTGTGTTTCTAGTCGCAATTTGTGATGTGGATTTATGAAGTTGATTGTTTTTACCATTTTTCTCATACATACGCTTTTTGACGACTTTGAAGAAGACAACTGTTGAACACATAATGAGCATTTTTTTTACCTTTTGCCACTGTTTTCAACTTCATTCAATCATTGTTCTTTCATTTTTAATAACATTTCCATATGTTTTTAACCCTTTCCCTCATATAGACGCTTTCTGACGCCTCTGCAGCAGACGGTTTTTTGAAAACATAGTGACAAAAGAAGAAATTGCACAAACATGCGATTTCTCCTTTTGCCACAATGTTTTCCACTTTTTGTCATAGGTTATCCATTCAATGAGGGAAAGGGTTAACTAAATGTTTATAAAGTCTTCTGCCGCCGAGTTGCTGTATATGGTACGTGGTTAATGATAGGCCAGCAATCGCCAGCTTTCGTATTCTTTTGTTCAAAGTTGTTCAAAGTCCCGGTAGCGACGCGGGCTGTCGGCCAAGGAGTTGGGAGTTCTAATCCCAGCTCGGCCAACATTTTTTCCGCCGTTTGACAAAAATCACTCTGACAAGCCTCACTCGTCTTTCTAACAGTCTATGTAGAAAAGCAGCCAGTTGCTTGGAAAGTATGTCGTGTGGAGTACTGGTGTGAGAAAACCAGGAAACATATGAGTAGATGAACAATTGTTGAACACGGAATTAAACCCCAATCAATCAATCGAAGTTGTTAATCTTCTTCCTCGGATTTGTTATGTAAAAGGAATTATTGACGTAAAGAAGCAATTATCTTCTTGTGCTAAACATTTCCTCAACGGTTTCTTTCTTAATCAGAAAATTAATATACGTCAATTTTTAACCCCTTCCCTCATAAAGACGCTTTCTGACGCAATTGCAGCAGATGACTTTTGAAAAAAACAACAACATTGCGACAATAGGTGAAATTGCTCATGATGAGCAATTTCTCCTTTGGCCACAATGTTTTCAAGTTTATTTTAGTAATTAATCTATCTTTTATGCAGATTTTTCAGATTTTTGATACTATGTTTTCAAAGTCGTCTGCTGCATATATGTTAAGCCTTGCACACATACAGACGCTTTCTGATGATTCAGCAGAACAGGACTTTTGAAATTTGTTCATTATTAGCAATATCTCTATTTCCGCTAGATTTCCAACTCCTATCAATAATGATTCCCTCATTTATAGGTGTGTGTTTTTTGGCTTAGATATTTTCAACGTCGTCTGCTGCAAATTGGTTGTTTGTGGTAACGGGTTAACATAGCTTTATGTTTATAAAACGGTATTATGTTCTATATAAAATGACACTGATTTGTTTCCGTAAGCATCAGACAAAACGGGAAATGTTCTGCAATGGAGAATAGGATGGGTCTGTGTTTGTATTTAATATCTCATTAGAGCTTTCACGCTCATATCGAGGGCTTGGCGTGAAACAGTTTTAACTAAAATTTGGTATTTTTTTTACCAAGGTTAATCACCTCGCCATAAAGTCTTTATAAGCGTTAAATCATTTTTCTTGGTAAACAATGGAAATGTAGGTGCCATTGCTCGTTCTGAGCAATGGCATCTAAATTTGCACTGTTTACAAAGGGGTCAGATTTGCCCCTAAACCAGGGTTTTCAAAATAGGTTTTCAGTTGCAAGCCCTCAATATGTTACATGCATGTACAGCCGATTTAGCGATTTTATAAATGTATGTTTATTGAAATGAGATGAACAGATTGTGAGAAAAGGAGCAATTTTTTCTTTTGCCAATGTTTTCATAATTCGTCTGTTGCAGAGGCGCCAGAAAGTGCCTATATATATATATGTGCTACGGCTAATGCATCTGCGTACAGTGAAGACTCCGGCGAGCCTGTACATAAGTGCAGCAGTCTCACCATAGTTTTCTCCGACAACATAATTATATTATATAGTTTCAAAGTTTATTAGCAAGCAAAAGACAGAACTGTCCATCATGCAAATACAAACTAAACAAGTAACATATATACATCAGTATGTTAAAAATATAAATCTGTCCGGTTCCTTAGTCAGACTGCTATGTATTAGATATGGAGAAAAACGATTAAGAATGATTTCATTTTCGTGCATTTAGTGTCTCCATTATGCATAGAGATGAGAGTTCTGAATATATATCATTATGTTTGAAATGCACTATTCCGTTTTCTAATTCATTTTAAAGGTGTATATCTATGCATTCATTACTATATTTATATTGTTGTATATACATATCTACAATTATCATTTTATTTTTGTGCGTGGGGTGTGCGTGCGTGTGCGTGCATGTGTTTGAACTTTCGCGCGTTTGCGTTGGTGAGTGTACGTGCATGCGTCTGTTTGTGTAAATGAAATACTCAACAATTAACATTATAAAAGTGCAAAATAGTCATCACTGTACATGTACAAATATATACAATTTACATAAATATCAACGTACATGTAATTCACATTTAAAGAGAGGAGAAAACAGAACATAACTATCAGCAATATACATATACCTACATGCACGTTCTGGCAACACATTGGTAGGTTATAGCCCTATGAGTTTTATGCACATACCTGATCGCTTTCGCTTTTACAAACAATGCCTTAACGAAACATTCCTGTTGGAAGCAAATTGGAGGGGCCCAATTTTCAACATGGAAGAGTCGACTTTGTGAAATTTGGTAGTGAACGAATTAACTGATGTCAAACTGGGATGTCAACAATTTTACAACAACAACAAATAAGCTGCAGACGACTTAGAAAACGTCTCGGCAAAACTATGGAAAATATCTCTAAATGAAAGTGTTGTGGATAGTGTTGAAAATATTGTGACAAAAGGAGAAACTGCTTATCATGAGCAATTTCTCTTTTTGTCACAATGTTTCCAAAAGTCATTAGATGTTTCCGAAAACGGGAGAAATCCACCATTGTTGACTCTGCGAAAAGTATCGGCCCGGATATGCCTAAGCATGCAGCGCTTGGCTAACCCGGACAAACACTTTTCGCATCCTGTGGGTTTTCTGTATCAGGTCTAATTACTCTTTACCTTGATACCTCTGAGACGAAATGTGTCGGCCCGGATGCTCTGGGCCGATACATTACGCAGAGTCCTTAATGTTGGTCTTCTCGTAAAACGGCTCATATATATATATATATATATATATATATATATATATATGACACTGATTATAAACAGTACTTTATTTGAAATGTATACTTTCCTTAGAACATACAAGAAGATATAGAGGATATTTGTTTGTTTTGAGTAGATAGGGAATATATCTCATCGAGAAGTGATACAAATGTTAAATTTGTATCATTTTGAGTTGAAATATATTCCATATCCACTCAAAACAAACACATTTTCTTTTTCTTTTATGATAATTGATGATGAAATAATGGAACTATTTCGTGTCTTCGTACCTGTTCACACGCGGACGAATCTGTGTGTATTTGTTTGCTACACAATGTCATACAATGACAATAAGTCCGATTTGTTAAATTTACGGAATACGGAATTATACATGGGTTTAGATAAGATTAGGATTTTATCACATGACAATGCTTGTATCCGATCTAATAATATACCCATTACGTATTTCTTTATATAATAACGTGTGTAGTATAACATGACCGGAAACTAGGAAAATGACGTCATACCTATATCACTCACAGTGTGGATGATATGGATTATATCTCACTGATAGCTCAGAACCTCATCGTTTAGCATTAAATAAAATTGAACAACAGCAGTATGGACAGTGGTGTCCATAACTCCGATGGAAGTTATTACAAATTTCATAAACCAGAACACATTCAGCATTCAATTATTTGGGAATGAAAAAAATAATGAAACCCTTTTAGCTTTTCTCACATACAACACATCCACCTCTGCTGCAGACGATTTTGGAAATCTCTAGGCACAAATGAAGAAATCCCTTAAAACACGATGAATTAAAGTATAAAAGTTGAAAACATTATGGCATATGGAGAAACTGCTTATACGAAGCAACTTCTCCTTTTGCCACAACGTTTTCGAAAATTGTCTTCTGCAGAGTCGTCAAAATGCGTCGATATGTGGAAAAAGGGTTAATCGTGTGACCTATATAACATGGACAGAACAAAAATCATTCCGCTGGAAAAAGTAGTCCACAGGGATTATACGAATTCGTCATTGAGTGCATATCATAGCGATTGCTTGGTCATAAACGGCTTTTAGCTGATATCAATTAAACCTTTCCCTCATATAGACGCTTTCTGACGCCTCTGAATCAAACGGCTTTTTGAAAACATAGTGACAAAAGAAGAAATTGCTCAAAACGAGCAAATTCTCCTTTTGTCACAATGTTTTCCAATTTTAGTCATAAGTTATCCATTCAATTGTAGAGATTTTCTAATTTTTGGACAAAATATGTTCAAAGTCGTCTGCTGCATAATTGTATTATGAGGAAAAGGGTTAAAACAATGACGGCGGGAATGGAGTGGTCACATGTATGACTTTTGTCAATAATTCTCTCGAAATTATACCCTCATCACATTTGATTCATGAATTGATAAGATTGACCATAAAAAGCTGAAATTGTAAAAATTGTTATGTCACTGAAATAACGGTTGAATATATATATACGATAGATATATTGATTGATTGATTGATTGATTGATTGGGATTTAACGCCGTTTTTAACATTTTCTCAGTCATATCACGGCGGCCAGTTCACCTACACATGTGTTTCCTTGATTTTTCACACCAGTACTCCACACACCAATCTTTCCAAGCAACTGGCTGCTTTTCCATATAGACTTGGCCCATTAGTGGAAGACGAATGACGAATGTCGCATTGATTTTTGTCAAACGTCGGAAAGAAAGTCGGCCGAGCCGGGATTCGAACTCACAACCCCTGGATTGACAGACGATATATAGAAAGACGAACTCATCAATCAAAACATTAACCCGATTCCCTTTTCTACCTACAGACGCATGTTGACGCATTTGCAACAGACAACGTTAGGAAAAAAATGTAACAAAAGTAAACATTGCTTATAAAGTGAGGTTTCTTGTTTTGTCACAATGTTTTCTAATGGAGTCAAATTTTATTTAAAACATTTTTCCATATTTGATGTGCAAGGTCGTCTGCTACATAATTGTTGGCAACTTTTCAAAACACTTTGGCAAAAGGAGTGATTGCTCATAAGGAGCAATTTCTCATTTTGCCAAAATATGTTCAACTATATTCGATGATTCAAAGAGAGTGATTATATTTTTGTCTAGCTGTTTCCAAAAGTCTTCTGCTGAAGATTAGTTGTATGTGGAAAAGGGTTAATTGGTTGTGAGAATATTTTTATTTGCACACGAGCGCAGATGATTACCAGGTTCTATGCGGAAAACTTATAACCCCAGGAAGCTTAATGAATACGTCTCAATTACAACCCACGTCTCTACAGAACATCTAACACTTAACACTATTTATTTTGAAATATAAAATCTTCCAAATTGAAAATTATTGATTTGTTTCTGTTTGGTGTTTATTCTTCTAAATTGAAACTTTTGATTTGTTTCTGATTGGTGTTTAACGCTGCGTTCAACAAGGAATCAAAGATATCATGGCGTTTTCTGGGTCACGAAATTATTAGTACTACTGGTGACAAAAGCTATTCAGTCTCAATGCTTTTCCCTCAATCCTGAGAGTCAAGGAGCAAAACCTTTACTACCATTTTTAAAGTCTTTGTTAGGACCCGGTCGAGTATCAAATCCGCGACCTCAAACTACCGAGGCGGACGCTCTAACACTACATTACAAGATTGAAGTTCGGCAAACAAACGGCTTTCAGACCGAGTAGAAAACAAAGTCGGAAAAAGAGACATTGCACACTATAAGAACTCACCATTTTATTATAATGGAGTATTATCTAACGGGTTGGGTTTTTAATGGCCGCCTCGGTAGTGTAGTGGTAGAGCGTCCGCCTTCGGTGCGGGAGATTGCAGTTTCGATCCTCGGCATGGTCATTCCAAATACTTTAAAAATGGTAGTAATAGCTGTCTTCCTTGGCACTGATGGTTGTGGAGTTGCCAATATGGCTGAGCGGCTGGTGTCAAGATAATTTGACAAGAAGTACTGGTAACTTACCCGGAAGGAAACATCGTGATATAACTGAATAATTGTTGAAAGCAGCATAAAGCACCAATCAATCAATCAATCAATCAATGTTAATGTCATTCCAGTTTAAGACATATTGGCTTCAAACTAGTGGGCTAAACTTCCAGTTTCTTGTCAGAATGTGCAATTAGGTTTAACATAATATATATAGAACGGTGAAGACTCTGATGGGATTATAGGGTTGTACATACACGTGTGTGCAGTTGTATTTAGACCCTAACTCGCTAGAGGCGTCTCAAATGCTTTTGATAGAAGCGCATTTCTATGAGACAAAACAAGATACCCGTTTACGTCGTGGTTTTGTATTTCTATAGCAAGTATACCATATCACATTCAGACATAATTCATTTACAGAAAACAATTAAATTCTCATATTCCCTCTTTATACTTTCCAACAGTTAAAACTAATTTTTTTTAGCTGTGCTATCAACATAAAGACTACCGGTTCGAATCCCGTGTTGAGTGGGTTCTGTGCATTGGGGATTTTTCTACACAAACGTCGCGAGTACTGGTTGTGTCTCTAGGAAGCAGACATCGAGCGTGATTAATATAAGCTGAAATAGAGGATCTTACATGAGTGCTTATTTGATATTGTTTTTTATGAAACGAGTCGACTGAAATAATATGACGCGAGGCTCTGCCGAGCGTCATATTCGTTTCAGTCGACGAGTTTCATAAAAACAATATCAAATAAGCGCGAATGTAAGATTCTATTTATCACATAACACCATAAAAAGATTGTTTTCAATCTTTAAATCCATCTTTCTTCGCCCTCATATAAAAAGTGACCGAAGTTCACCCCGAAGTTCTAATGCATACTTCCACTGTAAACAATAGTCCCTATCAATAACCTTTTGATTTTATACAAAATTAGCAACAAGGCACTTATAACATTTCATTTATCGAGATTTATTCTCTTTAAACATTTTTAATAAATGCCGAAATTCAGAACAATTGTAAACAACATGCTGTCATGTAAAATGACGTCACACGTCACGTACGTGCTGTGAGTCGGCTATTTATGTAACTAGTTACATATGATATTTATGTCACTGCTTTATGTCACTCCTGGAGTGCAAGTTATGTGATAAATCTTGTTTCACAATCGATGTAAAATAATATAAATAAGTTTAATAAACTAAACTAATTAAACTAAACATGAAGAATATTTACGTAAATCTATTCTCACGAGTATGCGAGTGTATGCTATTGTTTCAGAATATATATAATCTGTCTGAAATTACGTGTTGTTTCATACGTTTCGAGGAAGACTGAGTATGAAATAATTCTTAATCCTTTTTCCACATTTCTGACGCCTCTACAGCAGACGACTTTTGAAAACATTGCTACAAAAGGAGAAATTGCGCAGAATGATAAATTTCTCCTGTTGTCAAAATAATGTTTACTTTATTCAATAAGTACTCCTTCATTTAACTCTTTCAGCGCCTAATTGTTTAAAGTAGACTCTTCCATGTTTGAACTCGGACGACTCTACTTTCATGTTATAGGATTTTTGGAATATTTTTAAAACTCACAGCCACACAATGCAGATTTCAGGTGAGACAGCTCGTTACGAGCTGACTCACCTGAATCTGTATTGTTTGCAAAAACCTCAATATTGCCTGTGGCGCTGAAAGAGTTAAAGAGAGTTTCCTTTTATTACCAGATGTTTGCCTAAAAGTTATCTGCTGCAGATTTGCTGTATGTTGGAAAGGGTAAATCAGTCATTAATATTTTGTTATTGTTTGTCTAAGAAATACGAAACCAGCTTTCATGGTTATATCACCTACCTATATATTTTAATTAACAGAACGGCGTAATTCTGAAAAACTGGGAAGGTTACCTTTAATATACGACTTTAAACACTTCTCTAGTACTCTAGTACCGATGGCTTTTGGTCATCTATAACACTTGCTCGTTACGAGCTGACTCACCTGAATCTGTATTGTTTGCAAAAACCTCAATATTGCCTGTGGCGCTGAAAGAGTTAAAGAGAGTTTCCTTTTTTTACCAGATGTTTTCCTAAAAGTTATCTGCTGCAGATTTGATGTATGTTGGAAAAGGTAAATCAGTCATTAATATTTTGTTATTGTTTGTCTAAGAAATACGAAACCAGCTTTCATGGTTATATCACTTACCTATATATTTTAATTAACAGAACGACGTAGTTCTGAAAAACTGGGAAGGTTACCTTTAATATACGACTTTAAACACTTCTCTAGTACTCTAGTACCGATGGCTTTTGGTCACCTATAACACTTGCCCCCCCCCCCCCCCCCCCCCCCCCCCCACACCATATTTAAAGCCAACAAACATTCCGAAATTGATTAGTCTGCTAGAACTCTACTAGATAAGGAGAGTTTTTCATGCTCTAAAATCCCTATTTGACCTCCAAAACCTATGTTGTGGGTACTCAAAAGAATCGTCTCAGTGAGACGATTCTTTTGAGTACCCACAACATTGGTTTTAATGAGTGCCAAGAGTGATATTAACAAGGAAAGACCCAATTAATCCTATTTTATCCTACTTATCTAGTCCTCTGTAGACTATTATTAAAGAGCTTCTTGACGCGTGCATATCACAATGTAGGTCACTAATAATGCTTTAATTTGTATATATTCTTTCTGCTTCATCAGGATTTTAGGATATTTCACGCCACATTTAGTGGTTTGAAAGAAATTGATTGGCGCACAATGAGCAGTCCGTGCTCTATGATTGTGTTTGTATTAGTGTGGACTATGCGTAAAGTATCGACCCGGATCAGCCTAATCATGGCTTACCTAGACAGATACTGTTCGCCTCTTGTGGATTTTCTGTTTCCGAAATTATTACTCTATAGTACTATTCCGTTAGGTTTACTACGAGTTTCATTAATTCAATTAGATTGTGTTCGTTTTTTAACGACTTGCCAAATACCATTTATTTGTCAAGCGTATTAAAGATTGAGATATGGTATACATTGACCGAACCCTACCTCCGTAACGAAATAGTACAATTGGTCAGTGCTCCAGGCAAACTGTAACGTTAGTCTAACGAGAGTGAACGCCAACGCTCGTCGGTTTTATTCTGTTTTATTGGGGTTTTACGCCGCTTTCTACATTATTCCAGTTATATCACAACGACAGCTCACTTATTCATGATCCCTGGTTAAACAAACCAGTACTAGGCTAGGAAATGTGCCTTGCCCAAGGGCACTCCGCCAACCGTAGTGTCGCTACTGGGGATCGAACCCGGGACGGCCGGTTTCAAATCCCTGACGCTAACCACTTAACCACAAAGGATAAGTTCCCGGTTTTATGTTAAGTCTAAAAAGAGGCATTTTTAAATAAATATTAAATCCAGAGTTATGTGACTTTGTATTGACATGCATACTTTTCCTATGGACATATTAACTAAGTTTCATTTGAAAATGTTTAACGGTTTTTTGAAGTATGAGGTAAGGTTAAAGTTTTGTGTCGACGGATGCAGACGCTCTACGACGACGACGAAGCATACGGCGACGCCAAGAGTATCGCAATAGCCCGATTTTTTTTTTTTTTTAGAAAAAACATCAACGCGTGCACCAAAACCAAGTGGATACTGTTTTTCAGAAGTTTATCGAAACCATTTACGAATAAATGACGAAAAGTGCATATTCTGATGAAGCTAAGGAGATGCGCACTTCGATTTGCTTCTACAATTGTCGCACATGCGCAAAGATCGGGTTTCACTCAACACGACTCGTATACACTTATGGTAGAGAAACATTTACGGCTACACTTCTAGGTCTTTGTCAGAAAGTACATTGTTCCGTGAGAAAACCAACATTATGGACTCTACGTAATATGTATCGACCCAGATCAGCCCGCGCAATCCGGTAACTTGTTGGCATATGAAGCTGAAAAACGGATTTGATTCGACATCACTTACCCAAAAGAAAGAAATCGACAGACATTTTATGTTAAAATATACGAATTACATGATTGACAAATAAAATATATTTCTACGCTGTCAACATGACTTAATCACGCGCAACATGCATAGACACATTTAAGCAGTATATGCATTATTTCTTCAGGTGTCATTCACAAACTGAACAAATTAAGCTGTATGTTCATACTTTCCGTAGGTGTAATTATGATTGCGATTTGAAAATTGAATTTGAACTGATGACTTTACATTTCAAAGGGGAAAGTTCGATGTATATTGTCTTAACTAATTAACTCATGAATGAAAGTATATCCACTCATAGCAACGCCTCTAAGTGTAACATATTTATATATAACCCATGCATGTATTCCATGTTAATCTTTGTAGTATTAAATATTCAGCTAAACTATATGGTTGTTCCTGTATTTAATGTTGTACACATACACAACAAATTGGCGACGAGGTTGGGATTTTGTACTGCTATAAATGATAATGTTTGTGTTAGTTAAGGTCATCGTGGATATTGGAACTTAATGGCTAATCACAATCGGAACAAATTTAAGCAGTATGTGCATACGTTCATCAGACTGGTGTATTATGATTGTGATTTTAAAATTGAATTTGAATTGATGTCTTTACATTTGAAGGGGGAGAGTGTTGTGTATATTGTCTTTACAAATGAACTCATGAATAAAAATGTGTATCCACTCAAACATATTTCTATTCAGCTGTTTCTTCATTTAATGTTGTACACATACAAAACACGGCCCTTATGTTTATAATTTCAAGATTCATACGCATCTTGGTGCAAAATCGCTAGGACGGTATACATATCAATAGAAATTGTGCATCGTGAAAAACACTACAGAGTAAAAGGTACCACCAACCGATCTATAAGTACTTTCAGATCAACACCCTCTACAACCTGCTCATTAAATATACACTCTTTTTGAGAATTTGAAAGAATACAAAACACTGCATGTATTTGTATATCTATGTTATGGAAAAATGTTCAGTTGTTTTGGAGGCACCTGTGACTGTGCTATAAAGCCATGCTATACTGACCCCCTACAATTTGGATTATTTTGTATTTATGTATTTTACTGTGAAATAATCTCCAGGCACGGACCATTCATTATTGTTCTATTATAGCACAGTGTAAATATTCTTTTGTTTACACAATGAATCATGTTAATTTTAAAAGTATAATATAAATTATTTCAAAAAAGGTAAAACAAATATGCCACCATTTTTGTTGTAAGTAACCAGAGTAGATTGATACATATTGTTTATTTTTTGCTTTGATATTTTAATTGGAATTTCAATATAGTTATTATTGTTATGCAGCGTTCTTTTGATTGATATAGCATGCATTGTGATTAATGCATCAATGAGTGTGTAAACTATGCAACGACCTCTGTGAAATACCGCCAGTCAAATACAAGTTTTTGCGATAGACCCCGTTCTGTGTATACAATATTGTGCTTTCAACTCAACTATTATTCAATTAACGGACATAACAAGGTCTTCTTGTGAAGTTTATATGATAAAAAAAAAAAGGTCGGTAAATCTAATGTATTCCGTGATCTGCAGTTAACCCCTTGCTGGGAGCACTTTGAGTGCTTTGATTACAGAATAGAGTTGTAAAACATTGTGGTAAAAGGAGAAATTGCTGATTATGAGCAATGTTTTCTTTTATCACAATATCGCCAAATGTCATCTGATGCAGATGCGTCTAAATGCGTCTGCATGCTCTGCGAACTGTATCGACCCAGATCAGTCCGCGCAGACTGACCCGGGCCGAAACATTCCGTCTCAGGGGGGTTAAGGTATAGAGTAATGATTCCTGAAACAGAAAATCCACAGAAGGCGAAAAGTTTCTGTCCAGGTAAGCCTGCGCTGCATGCTTAGTCTGATCCGGGCCGATACTTAACGCAGAGTCCACACTGTTGGTTTTCTCGCGGGGAGGCTCATATGAGTGTCGTATATATGAGTGTCGTTCCAGGTAAACCAACCGTAACGTAATTATAATAGTGTGGAAAAAGATCTGTTTGGTATTTATGCTACAGACCAAAATGGATACTCCTTTATAGAAGTTTCTTAAGAGCTTCTAAAACTAATTGCCGAATAATTACAAGTCAGATCAGACTGCGTGGATGCGCTGGATGATCTGATTATATACCGGTCGGGAATGCATTTAGGTTGGTTTTTCAAAGAATGCTTCTCAAGTGTATTGTACGGAGGTGATTATGGTACCGGTATGTTCAACACATTTCTTACATTCTTTAACAAACTCATTTCAGATAGATGGTAACCAAACTTTGTGCTTGTCATACACACATCCGAATGTTTACAAAAGAAACAAAAGTAACTTGAACGAGGGAAATCGTATGTCTGTTAGATGTAGCCAGAAAAGAATATACTGTACATGGACTCAAGGAAATGTTCCCAGCTGATGAAACGCTATGCTAATTAATATAGAAAATGAAAGCAAACACACTACTCGTCCAAACACAGAACAGATAACCGTTAAATTACCGAAACGACAAGGAAAGTAGATGTAGTGTAACATATGGACAGATCAATGTACGTAGAATGTATTCCAACGCATCAAGCAATACAGTCACAGAGATTGAAACTGCCGTCACTTCACCTGTTTTGGTATTCATATCTGTGATATACTTTGTTGTTATGGTCACAGGTTCTTTAGTTAATCCGCTTATCATACTAACCATAGCGAAGACTAAATCCTTACGTACCGCTATGAACAGTCATCTGATAAGCCTTGCTTTGTCAGATATGACTGTATGCGTTATTGTTATACCATGTCGCCTGGTCCTGTACAACGCGGCACACACGTCTGATAGTCTGCCCGCACGGTGTAAACTCGACGTGTTTTTAAAAACCACGTGTGACTGTATACATTTTGCCATGTTGGGTGGGATGAGTTACGAGAGGTACAAGGCCGTCTCAAGGCCATTTGACAAACAGAACAGTACGCGGAGAACAATGCTCACAGTGATATTATCCTGGATATGCGCTGTAAGCGTTGGCGCTTTAACAAGTCTCAAGTTCGGCGACAGTGTCACCATCTATCCATGTTATCGGGAGTTCAGTGCATATACTAAAATACCATTCATCCAATTTAGCGAAGCGTTTATTACATTGCCTTTGTGTATCATTTGCTTATGTCTTATCAGTGTTTTCTATTTTTTAATGATTCAGACATTAAAGGAGCATAATACGAAGATGAAACGACGCACTAAGGTAGCTCCAATGACAGAACCTCAGGTGCAACATTATAGGGACATTAAAACTGGTGACAAATGTTCTAGTGCTAGTCCTGATGTTACAACAACTGGCACCAAAGGTACCCTATTATCTACGGACACAAATCAACAAGTGCCAGTTTCTTACACTAATCCGGCTGCAGTATCTCCAATATCTAAATATGTCACAAGAAAAACGACAGAAACAGAATATCAAAGTCATTTGGAGGTTTCTACATCTAAATACAATAAAACCGTAGGCGATCAAGCAATGCAAGCAGATGAATATTCAGATAAAAACGAAAAAGAAATACGTGACCCGCATAGGAAGAACGAAAAGAACGATAAAGACGTTGCTGTAAAAGTTCATATTTTGACACGACAAAGCCTTTTCAGAACAAAGAGCAGCTCTAGTCTTCATGCTAAATCTACTTATAAAAGCATCTGGCGACAGTTAATAGAGGACAACATACTCGGATCACAGCCGAACATCAAACTTCATTCTAATGCCACAACTATAACTGAAGAAAATTCGAAAAAGATAGAGAATAACAAAACCGCAATTAAAGCTAAAACAAAACGTAGTATACAAAATGAAACAAAGTTACCTCCCCAAACAATGGATTGTGAACATATACCAGTTGTTAACCAGTATGGTGTCGGACAAAGTGATCGCTTTTCGACGGACATTGAACGAACAACAGCATTAGAAGCGTCTGCAAAATGTATCATGGATGGTAAAGTCACGCATTCAGAACTTATACAGGAAAATAACTTGAGGATGAAAACAAATGTAAGCATCAATAACCAAGACAACATTGTTCCCTCGAGCTTTAGAAAAAATTGCCTCGTTAATACAAATACAAATGATTTATTTTTGAACAGTTCTCAAGAAATATTACAACTCAAATCGCAAGATGAAACGTTATTGCCACTTCAAAGTTCTAAATATAACGATGGAGAGCTTGACAATATAACTAAACGACAATCAATACGATTGAGTATGACAGACTCTGATTTATGTAGTAATAACACATCAAAAATAAAAAGGGCATCCAATGACATCGTGAATGAAAATATTATTTTCTCAGACGATCGGCAAGATAGTGACTTGGTCTCTTCAAGCAAAGCACATGTTAATACTGAACATATACACAAACATACCAAAAGTGAAATTGAAGGCAACTTAACTAAATCAGAAGAAACTATAACTGTAAAAGTGTTTGAATCAACGACAGAGACCACACATTTTCCCGTTACCACGACGACAATGGACTTATTAAATGTACCATCACATAGTTGTGACAGCGAACAACTCGTCCAAACAAATAGTCGTATTACGGAAACGATTAGTAAAGTAGATGTAGTGGAAATGGACGGCACAGTTCACAAAAACGTGGCAGTAGAGGGCGCTGTTGTCGGTGCCGTGTGCGTGATGAACACATCCAATCGGCTTCAAGGTCGCCGGAAGGTCGAAATGAGGGCGGCAAAACGAATCGCCATTTTGATTAGCTCATTTGTGGTGCTCTGGTTACCTCTGCCTGTGACGGCTTTATTCCTGTCGAGTGAAAAGCAAACATCGCCATCGGATTTAGAAACTCTTCTGGTTGCTGGTTCAATTAGCGCTCTTACTGGGGCATTTAATCCGCTCTTTAATTTATTGCTAAATAAACAATTACGCTCAGCCTCTATTATAATGATACAGAATGGTATTAAGGTTTGTAAGAGATGTTAATGGGACTAAATGATACTCTACGCTAATAGATAAGGCTTGTTAGCATTCTCAATTCATGCAAATATTTGCGTTCGATTAGTTTTGACAAATATAACACGAGTCGCATCTCACGTAACTGAATAGTAAAGGTCTGAAGACACCCACACGAACAGGGCTACAATTCTAGTTTCTCATCAAAAGTATATTTATGTCTCTTCTAGATGTAGAAGAAGGGCCTGTCCCATAGATAAACAATTGGATAAGGGGATACTTGTATTGCCTTGCTACATAGCTAGCTTATATAGCGACCTGGTAGAGTATTCGCCTCTGGGACAAGAGGTTCCGTTTTTAAACTATGGTCAGGTCGGATTTGTTTAGGTGGGTTATATTGGGGCACAATACGGGGCTACATAGGAAAAGCCTTGCGAACATTTCATAACATTCTCAGACTCTGGAAATTCGAGGACGAATTTCGAACTAGGTGGCAGTTTATGTATAAGGGGAAACTTAAATTTCCTTGCTATAGGTTAAAATACACCAAATAAATTCCTTTTTGTTTCTATGTAAATCGACAGGTTCAGCCCGTAAATTTCACAATGCGAAAATGGGTACCGTCAGTTTTGACCATATCGGCTCGGACAAAAACTATGTTTCACATTCTCTACTTTCACTTTAATATTTCCCTCATACGATAATTCTGCAGCAGATGACTTTAAACATACTTTGTCAAAAAATAGAAAATCTCTATAATTAAATGGATAACCTAAAATAACTAAAAGTGGAAAACATTGTGGCAAAAGGAGAAATTGCTTGTTTTAAGCAATTTCTTCTTTTGTCACTATGTTTTTAAAAAGCTGTCTGCTGCAGAGGCGTCAGAAAGCGTCTATATGAAGGAAAGGGTTAAAACAAGGTTAACATACTAAAGATGATCAAATCAATCATTCCAGTGCATCCTTTACACAATTACAATGAATTTAAACTCAATGTCATATATTCAATGCATTCTGGACGCTTCCGGATTATTTTGACTCTTTCACTGCCGAATTCCACAAAGTCGACTCTTCCATATTGGAAATTGGACCACTCCATTTTTCGTCCAGCAGAAAATTTGGTAAAAGTTAATGTCTTAAAGGCAAACAATACATATTTCAGGAGAGACAGCTCGTTACGAGTTGTCTCACATGAATCTACATTGTATGCAAAAGCCTTTAATTGACTTTGACAGCGAAAGAGTTAACTCGGAAGTGTCTGTAATCACACATATGGCTGAAACGATGTTGGAGCCTGTCAGTCCTGTTTTACGAAGCCATATATGGGCAAGGTATATCTTCTATCAGATAGACCCATGATAAGAGAAGTTCCAGGCTTATAATGAGTTCAAACACATCCGCTTGATTATATTACGTCTGTGTGTAATTCGGGAAACAATGGCAAGTCCAATATTGGATTTTATAAAACAAAAATAGATTTTTAATATCATTATTTTCTATACGATGAAAGGCTCCATGACCTCCGCGATGATTTCCGTAGTGTCCTATCAATAGACCTGTACTTTTAAGCTGCTTATTCTAAGTAGAGATTTCCATCGACGAACGTAATTTATTGGCTTATTGAATGGGATTAACCTCATCGTCATTGATTGCTTGGAGTTTGACGCCGTTTTTCAACCGTTATACAGTTTTATTACTGTGACATACCTATCCAAATTTTGCATTGAAATTTAAATGACATAAAATCAATATCAATTTTTAAGAAAATGATAACTAACACTGGGACGATAACACTTTTAGTTTTTATTTGTTTGGAACAAACACATTTAGTAGCTGCAATTCTGAAGCCGTTCGTCTTATGTAAAAGTCCATGAATTTCATACGCGTGAAAGTAGTACTCAATACTTGCTCTTACTTTTCAAATGTATCACGATTTTTGAAATAATGATATATTTATATCGTCTTTGTTTTCTTATGTGGTTCTTATATTCAACGAGAATTACGAAATAAAATGAAACATTGTATTTTAAAACATGAATGCGGAGAGATTTATAAATCTCAATGAGTGAACTGCTACAGGGAGAACTATTTCCGATTTAAGCTCCAGATACGGTATTTGAATTTTCAATCACGCATTGAAAATGTAGATAAAAACAGAATTGAAAATATTTTCTTTGTGCCTTGTCGGCCATATAAATATAGTATAAAGAATTAAAAAAACAAATATGTGCGTCATAAAATGCATTTAAAATGAGAGTAACACATTTGCAGAAAAATCGTGATCGTCGAATTCTATTTATAAATACAACGGTATGGAGGGGGGGGGGGGGGGGGGGGGGGGGGGGGGGGGGGGGAGGGTCTAAAGTGCGGACGCGATCTGCGGACAAATACATTATAGAGGGAAAATGCGGACAAATGCAATATAGAGGGCAAATGCCGACGCAATAGAATATAGAGCAAATATGCGGACGCTATGATTTGTTGTAAAAAATGTTTAATTAAAGATGGGCAACTGTGTATAATTTGTTACATATGATCATATCCGGGGTTTTCTTTGTAAATATATAATGTGTTTGATTGCTTTTATCAGTGATATAGAATAAACTAAAAATCGAGATCATGCTGAAATGGAATCTCTTTGTAAAGTGTTTTAACGACTTTCCTCTTTATATCATATCTATAGATATCAATAAAGAGAATTGATGGATTGATTTTCCGACAAGTAAATGTCTTTTGACGCATCTGCAGCGGACGAAATTTGAAAACATTGCAAGAATAGAATAGGTTGCTAGTAACTAGCCATAGGTTTTGCTTCAATTATATCCTCTCCTTTACACTCGATTGAAGGGTCATGAGTTCTAGTTATTGTTGGGCCTCTTCATTTTCTACTTTGTAACTTTCAACAGTTTTCCATGTGCCATACTACGAGGCAAATGATCCATGCAACATTCTATTCTGTAGGGTACTTGGAAGGGGCAGAACAATTTAAATAACAAATAAACAATAAGTATATATATATATACAACACTTTAAATCTTAATTTATTTCTAGTAATTATATAAATATACAACTATAATACTAATCTATAAGAAATAAGTTAAATGTTTTTTTCTTGCTGTGTAAACAGTAAAAAGCAACATATATTGAAAACATTGTGGGAAAAGGAAAATTTGCTTATTTAAACAATTTCTTAATTCCAATAACCTTTCTTTACCGTCGTATAAACCAAATTTGTATTTGAAGGCTGTTATAAGTAAAACACTTAAATGTTGCCAATTTAATCACATATCTTATCATTATAATAGCCAAATAATTAACAAAAGTTACAATTAAAGTCCGCATCTGTTGTCGAAATATCCACAGGTGCATTAACACAAGATTTGTGAAACCAATTTGTGCACATATCACATTGTACCATGACGGTATCGACACATCCCGGCAAGTTACAAATACATACATTAGGTGTATACTGTAGAGTAAAATTCGGACGGCACAGGTATTGGTTTTATCTGGAGCATTTAATCCTTTTATAATGCATGATTTCAATTACTCTTTCATTTGGATAGATGTTTCTTTTTTAGCTCACCTGAGCACGAAGTAAATAACCAACGCTAAATGTCGCAAAATCTTCTAACGTTATATGTCGCATCTGTAACGCCTAATGTCGCATAAATGAGAAGATTTTTCAAGTTTTTACTATAGCCATATTAGGCAAAAAAGCCCCGACCGCTGGCGGCCATGTTTTTCGACCAAACAGATTGCGCTTTGTGTTTATACATTCCTTGCGGGCCAATGACTGGCTCTTTCTGCGGATAGCCACATTTTGACGTTATATGTCGCAAGGCTGACGCTAATTGTCGCAAAAAATGACTACCTCAGGAGCCATAACTAAAAAAAGAAGGGACAGAGTCAGATGAAACATTGTAATATGTACATTGTGAGCCAGTCATTGGCCCGCAAGGAATGTATAAACACAAAGCGCAATCTGTTATTCTGATGAACCACTATTACTAGAGTCCATATCGTTAGTGTGCGAGTCATTATCGTTAGTACGAGAGTGCATACAGCTTTTGTGAGAGTCTATATCGTAAGTGTATGAATCAATAATGTCGCAAAAAAATGACTACTTCAGGAGCTATAACTAAAAAAAGAAGGGACAGAGTGAGATGAAACATTGTAATTTGTACATTGTGAAACAGTAATACTACAAAAGAGTGCTTATAAAGGAGTGAGACATTTAGCGTTGATGTTGCGACATATAGCGGCAGTACCTTGTTTTGCGACATTTGGCGTTACAGATGCGACATATAACGTCAGAAGGTTTTGCGACATTTAGCGTTGGTTGCGACGTTTAGCGTCAGCCTTGTGACATAAAACGTCAAGTGTGACATTTAGCGTTGGTGCGACATTTAACGTTGCTACAGTGTTCCTTGGCCGCCAGGGAGCGGGGCTTTTTTGCCTTATATGGCTATAGTGTAAACTCAAAAAAATCTTCTCCTCCAAAAGTGTCTGGCCGATTTTCAAATAATTTTGTAGAAATGTTCCTAGGGTGACCCTCTATCAGATTCCTTCCAGCCAAGTTGATTGGTCGAAAAACATGGCCGCCAGCGGTCGGGGCTTTTTTGCCTAATATGGCTATAGTAAAAACTTGAAAAATCTTCTCATCCGAAAGTTTTTGGCCAATTTTCAATTCTTTTTGTAGAAATGTTCATTTGAAGACCATCTATCAGATTCCCCCAAGCCATGTTGATTGGTCGAAAAACATGGCCGCCAGGGGGCAGGGCTATTTGGCCTTATATGGCTATAGTGAAAACTTGAAAAATCTCTTGTTAAGCAGGAAGCTTTTGAGTAAGATTTTAGAAAACCCTTGGTCAATGGTGATTTTTTTTTGTAATTTTTTTTATTAAATACTTAGATGAGTGAGTCGGGGCCATAATGGTTATCCATTTGTTTTACATGTCTTTTGAAACTTGGACATTAAATATAATATTCACATGTATGTCTCATGATTTATTTTTATAGACAACTAAAATGGCATTTAATTTTAACGGATGCGTCATTTATTCTTTTACCCGAAGTTGTAATATTTATAAACAATGCATAGTTTATAAATCACACATCTATGCAAAGGCAAATG
The DNA here is from genome assembly GCA_031761405.1 of Serripes groenlandicus. Classification (NCBI taxonomy): domain Eukaryota; kingdom Metazoa; phylum Mollusca; class Bivalvia; order Cardiida; family Cardiidae; genus Serripes; species Serripes groenlandicus. Next base: position 68,235,383 of record JASEVX010000007.1, on the reverse strand, counting down.
TTTGAACAGTTTTATGTACCCAAACAAATTTAGTGCCTTCAGCGCTTTGATTTTTTATATCATCACTAGTGATGATATCATTTTTGCCAGAACTACTTTTTTTATGTTTACTTAAAATGTTGAAAGTATGATTTTTGATCATTATTAAAGTGAAAATAAGATAAAAATGTGTTTCAATTATATTTTAAGATGTCATCCTAAGAGACATCTTAAGAAACTTACAAAAGAAAATATAAAGAATGACATAAAACATTGATTTAAACGTGCGGCGTAAACATTAAAGGAACAGCCATGGAACGTCTTAAAATGATGCATTCATTGGTTACGTAACATTCATACGCCTAAGGCCAAGTCATTTTTTGTTATATGTTTCTTCAAAAAAAGGGGAGATTTATTCCAGATATAAAATAAATAAATGAGTGATTTTACACCAAATTACCCCTTTTTTCCCTTGTGACATAAATTCTATATCAAAAACATGCAGTTAGTTATTCTCTATATATTTATCACCGCGGACACATAACCGTGCATTTCCTGGCTAAATCGCACCAGTATTCCATACAAACGTTACCCAGTCATCTGGCTGACTTCCCGCATATACTTTTAATATCCCATTGGTGGAAGACGAATGACGCTAGTCAGAACGACGTTTGTCAAGCATCCGAAAGAATCAATGACCAAACAGTGGTTCGAACTTACGACCCCTTGTGCAATATCCCTCACCATTACCGAATGAGACTCGACACAATAATTAACGTCATTACCGACTGAAGCTCGACAACTTTAACGTCGTAACCGACTGAGGCTCGACAACCTTAACGTCGTTACCGATTCAGACTCGACAACCACGTGTATTCATTCGATATGCATATTGCCGTTTGACAGCCTAGATGTCAGTGGGCTCTATACCGGTGACTGCAATACTCAACATTTTTATCTTGAAATTCCTAAAATTGATTACTATCTCCTCTTAATGCAAAGCGGAGCAAACCCATTTTAAAAATTCAGCATTGACATTTTATAATAAAAATATTATCTTCTTCTTTCATTGATTTTCTGGGCTGGGCTGCTAAACTCAACATTGTAATCTTGAAATTCCTAAAAATTGGTGATTGTCAATTCTAGCTGCAACGCGGAGCAAACCCATTTATTCATTTCCCTCATATAGACGCTTTCTGACGCCTCTGCAGCAGACGGCTTTTTGAAAACATAGTGACAAAAGAAGAAATTGCTCAAAACGAGCAATTTCTCCTTTTGCCACAATGTTTTCCACTTTTAGTCATAGGTTATCCGTTCAATTACAGAGATTTTCTATTTATTTAACGAAATATGTGTAAAGTCGTTTGCTGCAGAATTGTTGTATGAGAGAAAGGTTTAAAAACTTCAGCATGGGAAGTTTATGACTACAGCTAGGTCAATACGACAGGCATAATTTGTCTTTCCCCAATGTTCTAACGAACAGCAATACGACAGGCATACTTCGTCTTTCCCAAATGTTCTAACGAACAGCAATACGACAGGCATAATTCGTCTTTCCCCAATGTTCTAACGAACAGCAATACGCCAGGCATTGTTCGTCTCTCCCCAATGTACTAACGAACAGCAATACGACAGGCATAGTTCGTCTCTCCCCAATGTTCTAACGAACAGCAATACGACAGGCAGTGTTCGTCTCTCCCCAATGTTCTAACGAACAGCAATACGACAGGCATTGTTCGTCTCTCCCCAATGTACTAACGAACAGCAATACGACAGGCATAGTTCGTCTTTCCCCAATGTACTAACGATGTATGTGGAACAGCAGTCAGATTATTGGAAACAATGTTGTGTTGATTACTGTTGTGAGAAATACAGGAAACACAGGGGTAGGTGCACTTGCCGCCATGATATGACCGATATTTTTTGAACGACAATAAACCCCTACAATGTTTGCTATGTTGGATACCTTTAAACAGAAAAAAACGAATGTAAATGTTACGTATCATAGTCTTTTCTGGAATATGTGCCCCGTCGGATCGTCATTTACAAATCTAGCGTAAAGCAAAATATTCCAAATTGTCTTAAAGAGACAATTTAGTTAAGTCGGGGCTTCGTTATAACGCTGGTGATAATGCCGATGCATATCGAGATTCCTCAAAATGTCCAACATCGAGGTAACTATGTTGGATACTTTAAAACTGAAACAAACTAAAAAAGATGTACATCAACTATTTCTTTTACTAGAGGGAATAAATGGTTACAATTTGCAAAGGGTAGTTTGTTGCAGTGTTTACAAACTTGTGTATACATATTGGCGTATAGCCTGGCACAAGGCGCTATGTTTATTATTATATGGCTGCATTTCAACTGGTCCGAAACTTATGGTCAAGCCCTAAGGACGATAATCAGAATCATGCATATTTTGTCTATTAGAGTTCTCCCCAATTGTAACATTGAAAAATAACCATAAGGACTGTTGCCAGTCTAATTGGCGTAGTGATATCCTGATTATTTAGTGAATTTACATATGATATTTACATTCAAAGAATTGTAATTTTATTTGTTTAAGTGGAATTTATTTTACTTATTTTATTTTTGCTTATGTTTGTATTGGTAATTCAGTTTAAAAAAAAAAATTGCACTATTTGTTTGGCGTACTGAATCTGGTAGAATGTGTCCTCAGTCATTTACATCACGTGACTTCAAAATTTCACCTGTAGCAATGGTATTTGTTGCTACGCAACTATACCAAAAATAATTTGGCTGCAAACATTATGGAAATTTCTCCTTTTGCCACAATGCTTCTTTGATATTTAATCCTTTCCTACTTACAGACGGTTTCAGCAGACGACTTATGGAAAATATTGGCAAAAGGGACAATTGCTCCATTTTTCTTCATGTTTTCGAGTAATTTAAATCATTATACTTTCAATTGTTGAAGTTTTCCATATGTTTGGCCGAGATGTTTTCAAAGTCGTCTGATGCAAATTGGTTGTATACGGCAAAGCGCGTGACAAATGTTACCAAGAGATTAATCACAATTACTTTGGATCTGTAGCATGATACCAATCGTGTACTATTTGCGTTAAGGTTGTTTTACCTGGAACGACACTCATATATTAACCATTTCCCACATGCAGACGCTTCATGACGCCTCTGCATCAGACGAAAATAAAAACACATTGTGGCAAAATAATAAAGATCAACATAACTCTGTTAAATAATAATTCTTTCGTTTATATAAATTATATTTTCTATATTTTTGAAAAGAATCTTTCAAAGTCTCTGCTGCAGATTGTTTGTATGTGGAATAGGTGGTTTAATGCAATACATATATATAAGGCGCAGGTACGTACAGGTATACATCTCTTTTTCTGATAATATCTCTCTTATTAGCCAAACAAGCCCTTCTATTTCGAGTACACACAACAGATAGTTAAGGTTTTTAGACCGTGCAAAACGCCCCTTACGTAGAGCTCTTCCGCCTCGGTGGTGTAGAAGTAGAGCGTCCGCATCGGGTGCGGGAGATCGCGGGTTCGAACCCCGGTCGATTCATACCAAACACTTGAACACATGTTGATAGCGGCGTAAAAACACCAAACAGTCAATATGTAGATCTCTGTTATTAACCCTTTTCCTCATACGACAATTCTGTAGCAGACGACTTTGAATATATGTTGTCAAAACGTAGAACATCTCTATAATTGAATGGATAACCTATGACTAAAAGTTGAAAACATTGTGGCAAAAGGAGAAATTGCACGTTTTGAGCAATTTCTTCTTTTGTCACTATGTTTTCAAAAAGCCGACTGATGCAGAGGCGTCAGAAAGCGTCTATATGAGGAAAAGAGTTAAGGTGAACAAAGCGCAAGGATAAAGTACCACAGATTTTATTGCAAATCACATAAGTACATGTAAAGAGTTGGGGGGTAAACAAAGTACGGACCTTATCTAAGGGAATGATCTTAATTAAAAAAAGTCACCCTGCACTCTAATGCTGATTGCTTCTGATTTCAAATGGGTCACGTCTGGCGATTTTGTTTTGTTGCATTTTCTCACAGTGAAGATAAAGATTAGCTTGTGCATATATATACTCACACGAAAAAGAAAGTGTGCACTTTTAAATTGGGCATAACTGTTTTGTTACAAAGTTTAGATATACGGATTTATCATCATGAGTGAAGAAAATAACCCTTCACACATTGCACCCATTTATCCAATATTATGCAACTTTTCGCTCGTGCTACCCGTGCACGTAACTTGACAAATATCCGAAGACAAAAAAGCAGTTACAAAACATTACAAATATGCAACTTTTGCTTTTCACCCCTACGTTATTCACAAGTAAAACAATGTTCTGATAATTATCAAATTTCAATTGAAAGTAAAACATCGTATAGCCAATATATTTTTGCACATTTTGATACCAAATTTGCCCTATATTTTGCTTCTATAAGAATATAAAAAATCCCTCTAACCAAGTGCACACTTTCTTTTTCGTGTGAGTATATATACGAACAGACTCACCGGAGTCTTCACTGTTCGCATTCATGTTTAAACAAGATAAACATATAACTTCTTGTAAAAAACAACAACACCAAATACACGAGTAATCCTATCTTTACGCCAATTTCCTTTTTTTACCCCATATATAAGACAGATCACACGTTGCTGATGAATTCGTTTTGATTACAAACGAATCCATTGTAGTGCGAGATGTCTACAGTATACTCAGTATGTTGCTAATTACCGTGATTGCTTATTAGCAAGGGGCTCGTTAGAGCCAATTGCTATAGTAGGCGAAATCCGAAGACACTCATCGTTTTGAGACTGGAATCTAGAATCCTTCACATGAATTTAAAAATTTCAAAAAAAGGAAGATAAATTGAGATAAATTATGGGTATCATTTCGTACTTTGTTTGAAATGAATGTGGACAAAAGAAAAAAACCTATTCCTACCTTTTTGTCCAAGAGGCTCCTGCTGATCCCACAATTTTCCTATTGTGTTTAAAACTCTAGGAATAGTGTATTTTATTCACTGTAATACACCCTAAGAGTTTCATCCATACATTTTAATTTACAAGGGTTAATTGGAAAGGGCGTAGTGTGGACTTAGTTCTATTGATTGATTGACATCATTTTTTCTCCAATGTTCAATGGTAGTATAGTCTTTTAATGCAATAACTATCCAATGTTCAATGGTAGTATAGTCATTTAATGCAATAACTATCCAATGTTCAATGGTAGAATAATCTTTTAATGCAATAACTATCCAATGTGCAATGGTAGTGTAGTCTTTTAATGCAATAACTGTCCAATGTTCAATGGTAGTATAGTCTTTTAATGCAATAACTATCCAATGTTCAATGGTAGTATAGTCATTTAATGCAGGGTCTTTCAAATAGTATTTGAAAGACCCTGTTTAATGCAATAACTATCCAATGTTCAATGGTAGTATAGTCTTTTAATGCAATAACTATCCAATGTTCAATGGTACTATAGTCTTTTAATGCAATAACTATCCAATGGTCAATGGTAGTATAGTCTTTTAATGCAATAACTTTATAGTTATTGCATTAAAAGACTATACTACCATTCAACATTGGGTAACAAAGTATGTCAATCAATCAATATAACTAATATATATATAAGGCCTAGATACGTACGAGTATACAGCTCTTTTTCCGATAATATCTCTCTTATCATCATAATAGACCCTCCTATTTCGAGTTCCCACATAGGGCTGGAGGGTCAAATAAGGTTTTAAGAACGTGCAAAACGTCCTTTACGTAGAGCTCTACCACATCGGTGGTGTAGTAGTAGATCGTCCGGTATCGGGTGCGGGAGATCGCGGGTTCGATCCCCGGCCGGGTCATACCAAAGACTTTAATAAATGGTAGTAATGGCTGCCCTCCTTTGCGCTTAGCATTACAACTGACTGGCTGGTGTCCGGATAGGTGGACCAGTTGTACTGGTAACTTACCCAGGAAACGCCGTGATATAACTGAACAATTGTTGAAAGCGGCGTCAAAACACCAAACAATCCATAGCTCTAATATGTATTTTTTTTTACGCTGTACAAAGTACATAGTACCACAGATGGTATTTAAAATCACATAAGTACATGTAAAGAGTTGGGAGTAAAAACATACGGACCTTATCTAGGGGAAATGATCTTAATTAAAAACATAAATCATCCTGTTCTCTACTGCTGATTGCTTCTGATTACAAATGTTTTCACGCCTGGCGATTTGAAGTATTGTTGCATTTTCTCACAGTGAAGACAAGGATGAGCCTGTGTATATTAATATACGATATATTTGATATTTCACTGTCCGCATTCATGTTGAATATAAATTCTTGTAAAAACAAGAATACCAAATACACGGGTAATCCTGCTATCTTGCCGCCAATGTTCTTGTTTGATCCCGAAACGGAGATGCAATCTATGAGACAAATCGTACGTTGCTGCTTAACCCCTTCCCACATACGAACATTCTGCAGCAGACGACTTTGAACATATTTTGTCAAATAATGGAAAATCTCTATAATTGAATGGATAACCTATGACTAAAAGTGGAAAACATTGTGACAAAAGGAGAAATTGCACGTTTTGTGCAATTTCTTCTTTTGTCACTATGTTTTCAAAAAGCGGTCTGCTGCAGAGGCGTCAGAAAGCGTCTATATGGGGAAAGGGTAAATTCGTTTTGATTGCAAATGAATCCATCGTAGTGCGAGATGTCTACAGTATAATCAGTATGTTGCTAATTACATTGCAATTAGGATATTTATTGTACGTTTCTTTGTTTTATTATGTTTTATTTTCATTAGTTTGTTGTTGGTTTTTTTAACGGAAGGGGCGTCGGCAGCTAAATAAGGAGCTATAAAATCTTTTCCGTCTATAAAAAATTCTGTTGCTATATTATCAATTCCCGAACTTTTGTTACGATTCAACAAAGAAATATTAGACTTAATTTCTTCGATAGTAAATGTTTTATCTAAGCTGTCGATACGTATATACGCTGTGTTGGAAGACTCTACACCTGCTACATCCAACAAATTGCCGTTATTCGATAGTCGTTCAAAGTGCTCTACAAAATCATGCGCAGACAATGGAGTATCGGAAGGTTTACTATTATTGTACTTTTTTTATTGTTTTCCAAAATTTACGGCTATTTCTCTTACTTAATTCAGACAAATTTTGCCCCTCTTTTGTAAAATACTTTCTCTTGGCTCGGCGTTTTGCATAAGCATATTGATTTCTTAATTTCAAAAAAGTAAGTTTGTTATCATTTGTTCGGCTCTTCTTAAAGTGTTCTTTGCTTCTTATAAAATCGACTTTTGACTTCTTACAATCCTCGTCATACCATGGATAATTTTTTTTCTTACCCCCAGGTCTATTCTTAAATTTCTTACCATAAGTTTGTTTCGACAAGTTAAGCATCAACTCATTCATTCTGTGGATACATTCATCAATAGTTATCTCATCTTTCGATAATTGAAGCGAAATAGTTTCAAATACATTTACATTAGTTAGCAAAGAATGGTTGAATATATCTGTTTTCTCACTATCCCATACAATCTTCTCTTCCTCACTATGTATATGGTCTCCTTCGCAATTGTCCCTTTCATTCATGTTTGTGTTACAATTTGAGATGTTAAATTCGAAAGAATATCTTAACGCACAATGGTCCGAATATTCATTCAAATCTAACACATCAAAGTTGTTCATAAGATTTAAACATCTTTTATCCAACAATAGATAGTCCACAAGACTAGAACCAGCCGTGTTTTTTGTCAATTTAAAACAAGTGCAATGGCCCTCATCAAATCTACCATTCACCACAACTATATCATGCCCTTTACACAATGTTAAAAGCTTATTACCGTAATTGTTCACAACTGTGTCACGTGACTTTCGTACAGGTAGATTATCCAACTGATTTAAAGTCGTGACATCTAAAAATCGATCCAATCCTAAATTGGCTACAAAATCAGGTTTTAATCCAATCCTAGCGTTGAGATCTCCACATAGAAAAACGTCTCCCATCTCTTTATACAAAAGCAGATCATCACTCAGTTTATCAAAAAAATCAAATTGAAACAAATTGGAATTCCTGTTTTTATAAACAGTAGACTCTTCGGGAGGTATGTATGTTAAACACAAATATCTATCTCTATCAAAGGAAAAATAATTCCTCGGCAATCTCAACCACAAAATACCCCTATCATCTGAGTTCACAAGTTCGATTTTTCCACTTAACCATTCCTTATAGAAAACAATCAAACCACCACTATGACGCTTAGCCTTTTTGTTCCCTTTCGGCCTATAACAACTGAATGATAGAAAACCTTCAAGTTTTAGTTTAGCTGCGCTCATCTTTGTTAACATTAACATATATGCATGTAATGATTTCAATGACAGAAATAAATTCTTCGCAATGCTAAACTTATTGATTGATAAAAACGCAAAAGGATTATTAATACTAGGTGGAGATATGAATGACACTCTATCAAGCAATGACAGAGTGTCAAGACATAAAAGTACACAAACATGTAGGACAGTAAAATCCCTTACTGCCCTAATACAAAACAAACACCTGTGCGACATATGGATAGAAATATACACAGACAAACAACAGTTTACTTGGAAAAGAACATGGAATTCCGAAAAAAGTAGAATTGATTTTTGGCTAATTGATAAGTCCATAATTTCAACTATACTCCATACTGATATTCTACCTGCATGCATTAAATACACCGATCACTTAGCAATATCATTGAAAATAGCTAAACAATCTCAACGAGGACCAGGTTACTGGAAATTCAACAATTCGTTATTACATGATCTAGAATACATCGCACTTATATCTAATTTAATAAATAGATTCTTACTTAATCAAAGCAATCTGGAAATTCAAGTTCTTTGGGAGCTTTTAAAAATAGAAATTAAAGAAAACTCTATAGCATACGGTAAAATCAAAAGTAAAGTTGAACAAAATTTAATAAACATTCTTGAAACGGAATACAGACAGTTAAATGACATTAAACACAACGAAATAAGATTGCAAGAAATCGAAACGGAACTAAATGACCTTTACTTAGCAAAAGCAGAAGGTGCAACAATCCGATCGAGAGTTCAATACATAGAACAAGGTGAAAAGAATACAAAATACTTTCTTAACCTAGAAAAATCAAGGCAAACAAAGAAAACATTAAACAAAATTGATGTAAATGGTAAAGAAATCACAAACACTGTCGACATTCTCCAAGAAGAAGTAAAATTCTACAACAAACTATATAGTTCTGATAACACAGATCCTGCTCTTATAAAAGATTATATATCGCAAGCACAAAGCGAAGCTAAACTTTCAAGTTACGACGCAGATTTCTGCGAAGGTCTTTTAAGTCTGTCAGAATGCAAAATCGCTTTAAAAGGAATGAAATCTAATAAAAGTCCTGGTTCAGATGGCTTAACAGTTGAATTTTATTCTCATTTTTGGAATATATTAGGTCCTCTTCTGACTAGTGTATTAAATGAGGGTTATACAAAATCAGAATTAACATATACCCAAAGAACTAGTATTTTATCACTTATTCATAAAAAAGGATGTCCAACAAATCTTGAAAATTGGCGACCTATATCATTATTAAACGTGGATTACAAGATAGCGGCTAGAGTTTTAGCCAATAGGTTACACAAAATTATTCATAAAATAATTAACAAGGACCAACAAGGTTACATAAAGAACAGATTTATAGGCTACACTATTAGACAGATACAGGATATAATAGAATACGCCGAATTGTTACAAATAAACGGGGCAATTGTCTTTCTAGATTTTAGAAAGGCCTTTGATACTCTAGAATGGTCGTTTTTATTTGAATCGTTGCATTACTTCGGTTTTAAAAATGAATTCATCCGATGGGTCAAAACACTTTACTCAAATTGCCAAACCTGTATAATAAATAACGGCTGGAAATCAAAAACATTCAAACCACAGAGGGGCGTCCGTCAGGGATGTCCGGCGTCATCTCTATTATACATAATTGCAGCAGAAATAATGGCACTCCGAATACGTAATTCCAAAAACATAACAGGCATAACAATCCAACACAATCAAAATGATATACGTATATCACAGCTAGCGGATGATACCACTTTATTTTTAAAACGCACAATTGACGTCGAAAACGCACTTGAAATAGTAAATATATTCGGAAAGCATTCTGGACTCAAACTAAATACAAATAAAACAGAGGCTATGTGGATTGGAAAACAAAAGGCAAATACAGAAAAGCCAGGAAATGTTTCGTGGAGTTCAAGTCCAATTAAAGCCCTTGGTATTTATTTTGGAACAAATACTAAAGATTGTAATCTTCTGAATTGGAACAATAAAATAGAACAATGTAAAAGCATTATTGAAAATTGGACTAAACGCAAATTAACAATTTACGGTAAAATCCAGGTTATAAACAGCATCATTATTCCAAAGTTCACATTTTTATTTCACTCATTAATCGTAACTGAACCGATTATAAAAGAAATCAATACAATGATATTTAAGTTTTTATGGAATAACAAAAAAGATAAAATCAAAAGATCTGTTATCACAGGTCCAAAGCCGAAAGGCGGGCTTAAGCTAATTCAACTTGATTCTTACATCACTTCAATAAAGTTAAAATGGGTTAAGTCGCTTACAGAAGAACAAAATGCTAACGCCCACTGGCAAATTATTCCCAGATACTTTTTAAATAGATATAGATACGGAAGCAATTATTTGGTATTTAGTATGAACATAGACTCAATAAAAAGCCTAGATACAGTCAAATTGAGTGAATTTTACAGAAATATCCTCTATGGATTAAAACAACAAATTACGTTCAAGGAAATACAAAAACGTTCTATGATATAAGAAAACAAGTAATTTGGGGCAATAGATACATAAAACTTGGCAAAAAATGTTTATTTTTTAAAAATTGGATCGATAGTAACATACTATTCATAAATGATCTCATAGACGAAAATGGCATATTCTGTGTCAAAACAATATACGCTAAAATAAAGATAAAAACTAACTGGATAGCTGAAATAAATTCGTTAAAACTTTGCATACCAAAAACCTGGTTAAATATTATTAAAACTAAAGCGTCCGTTAAAACAAAGGTCAAAACCAAACTCGACCTTAACATTTTCGATAAACCCTTGACTTGTTATAGTAATAAACATGTTTATACATCTCTAATAAATAAACAGCTCAGTGTACCTTATGTACACGATAACGGGGATAAATTATTCAAACAAAAGACTGACTGGTCATTAATATATAATTTCAATGACACTTTGTATGACAATAGAATTAAACAATTCAAGTACAAGTTAATACACAAAATCATCCCGTCGAAAGAAGTGCGTTTCAAATGGAAAATGTCTTCTTCTCCTTGTTGCAACATCTGTAATCTAACAGAATCTTACGAACACTTATTTATAAGATGTCCGATAGTAACAGCAAATTGGTTAAAATTACACAATTTGCTCCTTGCGTGTGGAATAGACAAAAACTTATGCTCTATGCAAACAGTGGTAATGGGATATAAGCTATCCCAATCCAACTATTATTATCTTAATGTCATACTCTCTTTATATTGTTTCTGCATATATAAAGCATATTTCCTTAGCGATAGCAGAACAAAATCGTATGACATATTTTTAGACTTTTTAAACAAGAATTTAACTATCTTTGGAAAGTAACCGAAAAAAAATCCACGAACGACTATTTCTCACCAGGTTTCACGACAACCTTTAATTGTGCAGCAAAACCCTAACATCCCCAACTCCAAAATATAACATCGGTTTAGCGTAGTAATAAAACACTCACTCACTCACTCAATCAATCAACACTCAGACATTCACTCACTCATTCACAACTTACTCACTTATATACCCACTCGAATTGATTCACCCACTTTTATTTATATTATTTTAAGCTCGCCCAATACATCATATGCAAAGTTTACATTGTATATTGCTCATTATATCCTTCTATAGGTCTTTCGATTTCCTCCCCACTAGATTGATAGAATAGTGAGACATAATACTAATTAAACTCTCTCTCTCTCTCTCTCTCTCTCTCTCTCTCTCTCTCTCTCTCTCTCTCTCTCTCTCTCTCTCTCTCTCTCTCTCTCTCTCTCTCTCTTTAGAATCTTATGTATCTCTTTAACCCTTTATTTGCTGGTTTTTTTTTATATTATAAATGTACTACATAAAATGTTGAAAATATTGTTTAAACAAAAATAAAAATAAAATATTAAAAAAAAAAAAAAAAAAAAAAAAAAGAAGTTATAGAAAAACAAATTATTTTGTTTACCGGTATTTAGAAATGTAGGAATAACTATTGAGAAACAATTCCAAGAGGGTTATCTTTAACTGTTCCGAAGCAATAATGATTTATCATTAAGAATATCGAAATATGTGTCTTTAAAATGTCATCATTATTTTGTTTTGACGTATTTCAGATAGAGCTGTTTTTATAATGCCATGCATTAAATGGTTGCTTAAGAATGTCATCAAAATAGTTTTGCTTTGTAATAATGTCAAGCAGAATTTCTATGTTCGACGGTATTAATGTCGAATATTTAATTGATATAATGGTGTCAAGCAGTTTTCTTATGACGGACTAATTAGATTCAATGGCGAAATGAGGACTTATACAAGTGAAAGAGTACAGGTTTGTCATCGCATATACAGAGATATTTGTCTTAAAAAGGAGCTTTGTGATGTAAGATACTATTGCTTTAGAATTCGGTTGTTTAACGTTCTTCCAGATTCATGCGGAGAAGGCGGTTAATCATACTGATGTGATACAGCATTAGGGTCATGTGATGCAGGCACAAAGAGACGACAGAGTTTTGTGATAATTATTATAAAGCTTCGTGTAATAGTTTGATGAGTACGATGCTTTGTCCGTTATGTCGTTCAGCTTCTTGGACACACGCGCTAAATACAGACTTATTGGATGCACTTATTTACATGTATATATGTATTCCGATTAAATGGTTTAATTGACATATGTATAGGATTTCATTCCACATAGTATGTGCATATCTGCATTCCCAAAACAAACGTTCGATGTTTGTAACGTAATTGGAGCAGAAATCACACAAACTAGATGGTTTATATTTATAATTATGCAAATGTTTATTTGTAGTTATGATTTTAGTTAAAGATTTATATTGCAAACTTCTTCATGGTGTATCAATTGTTGCTTTGAACTGTATAACATAATGGCTGTTTCAATCAATCTTTTCATTCAATAAGTTTTCCCATTTTTCTACATAGTTTGTAAAAGTTCTTTTATCTGGTATTTGAATTTTATGCAAAAAAAATCTTTATTTCAACGATCTTGTTTATTAATTATTCATTTACAACATTTATCGAAGCATTAGATCTTACTTGGAATATATCTAAATGTTTCCAAATCGTAATGAGTGTGTGTTCGAAAGTCGAAAAAAGTGTTTTAAAAACGTAATGCCTTGATACCAATCCTTGTAAAAAGGTTTTTCACCGTTGCATTTTATTTCAGAGTGGTTCCAGATGATTTCCATTCTTATTTTGTTTTTCAGTAGACCATTTCGAAACTTTTGCCATGAAATAAGGATATGTTTCAGAAATACATTCTCTCTGCACATTTGTTTGCATATCTGCATCATTTAATTTACATTCAAAGATCGCCATATTTCTACAAGCTTCTTTTATAGGATAGTTTAAATATACCTTTATTTCTTTCATCTAAGTAACGTTATACCTAGCCACCTTTTAATGAGTTTATTAGGACATATATATTTCGAATAACTACGCAGCCATTTTCGATTGACAATATTACAATTTTTCTTTTAATTTTGTCTGTTATTTTATCCCACAAATGTCTATATATTGTCTAGAACGTATATTGGTGGATTTCCGTAAACCAAAAGGGGATATATATAAGTTTTGGTAATGCAAATGTTTTACAACAGTTACTTTCCCAAGTAGTGTTAACTTTCTGTGATGCCAATGTTTGAAATCATTTTTAAATTCGTTTTGGTAATATATTTTCCTCCAAATGCATAATGCTGTCATGAGATAATAGGAAGCCTTATGGTTTTGCCTAAGTTGATGTCCAGATAAAACGTTTACATTTGCAGTATTCCAAGATTCTGCCTTTTAGACTCCCTACTCTCAATATAGTTTATTATGCGGAATTAAATTTGAGTGTATGTCAAAACCCATACGGTCCAAAAATGGCATGGTATTCCAGACCCATATGGTTGAAAGTATAGGGTAGTCATAACCCATATGATTGACACTGCAGAAAAGACAAAACCACAATGATCACATTTTCAATCATGTGGGTTTTGACTACCCTGTAGTTTCAATCATGTGGGTTTTGACTACCCTGTAATTTCAATCATATGAGTTTTTACTACCTTGTATATTGAACCATATGGGTTTTGACTATTATGTAATTTTTGGACGGTATTGGGTTTTAAATTCTGATATACGGCCAATATATGTTATTGTTTGACATGGGCGTATTTTTTGTTCAGACCCATCATTAAAATATGTTGCGTCGTCCACATACATGATCTGTTTTATTTCTTTATTTTCAATTTCTAGTCATTGTGTTTGTTGTTATATAATTGGAAAGTAGTCCTGTACATCAAAGGAACAAACAAAATGACAGAGGACAGCCTTGTCTTACACCTCGTTCTACTGGAAGACTTTCTGAAAAGTTATGATTATTGGAACATGAAACCATGATTAATGCTCTCAAAATATTTCTAAGTCTGCGGAATAAAACGTAATCCTGGTTTATTGGTTTTGTTTAAGTATTCTATACAGTCTTTACTCAACCTAATAGTTTCCACAATATAACGACCTTTGAAACCTGTCTGCCATGGGTTAATATTGTCGGGGAAAGAAATTCTGTTTGAAATTGTCTTTGATGCAATTTTAAAGTCAATATTTCATAAACATATTTGACGCCAATTTGAAAGAACGTCTAATTTATTTCTCGATTTGGGTATTAAAGATATCTGACCTTTTCGTTGTATTATAAAGAAAGAGAACTATGTTCAAATCAGTAATTAATTGATTTAATGAAGGGTGATTTTGTTATCTCCCAAAATGTGTTGTACATAGAATACTATAGATAAACCATCTGAACCTGGATTGTTTTTAAATTTTTCATATCAAATAATGCTTCTTTTCATTCGTGTTCTGTCAAAAGGCCTTCATAATAAGTGTTACCTTCATTATTCAGATTTGCTAAGTCACCATAAATAAAATCAAAATCAGTGTCGAATATAAAAAACAAAACAAAAACAAAACAAAAAAAACAAGAAGGCCATGATGGCCGTAGATCGCTCACCTGAAGTATGCAATGTGTTTGCAAAACACACCAAGACAATTATCCTGACAAAGATTCAAAATGCAACCTTTAGAGTGTTAACTAGATTTTCCTTTATTTGGCCTAGTGACCTCTTTTATTTTACCTGATATGACCCATATTCGAACATAGACTAGATATCACCAAGACCAACATTTTGACAAAGTTTCAACTTGCTCAAAGTAAAACTGCGGCCTCGGGAGTTTTAACCATATTTTCCTTCCATGTGGCCTAGTGACCTAGTTTTTAACCCAACATGACCCATATTCGAACTTAGCCTAGATATCATTCAGAAAAACATTCTGACAAAAAATGCGCGGATTCTACAGTGTTAACAAGAGTTTCCTTCAATTTGGCCTATTGACCTAGTTTTTGAACAGACATAACCAATATTCAAACTTGGTCTACATATCATTAAGACAAACATTCTGATAAAGTTTTAACATGCTCATGTTAAAAATATGGCCTCAAGAGTGTTTAAATGATTTTCCTTCAATTTCACCTAATGACCTAGTTTCATATGGCCCAGTTTCGAACTAGTCCAATATTTGATGGGGATGAATGTTCTGATAAACTTTAATGAAGATCGAATGCAAAATGTAGCACGGGGAGTGTTAACAAGGCAATTGTTGACAAGGCACGACGGCCGGACAAATGTGATCACAATTGCACACCTTGAGCACTTCGTGCACAGATCAGCAAAAACATATATTGAGTAAAAAAGGAGATATTACTCGTATTGAGCTTTGTGACCTTTTTTTTAAAAAATTGTCTTCTATACCATTAAATTATTTGTTTTAACCCTTTCCCTCATACGGCAATTCTGCAGCAGACGACTTCGAACGTATTTTGTCAAAACATAGAAAATCCCCATAATTGAATGAATAACCTATGACGAAAAGTGATAACAAAGGGGCAAAAGGAGAAATTGCACGTTTTGTGCTGCAGAGGCGTCCGAAAGCGTTTATATGAGGGAAAGGGTTAATTAATGTATAATGCAATCATGGTAACCGAAAAGATAAAATCATCATAAATATTACATAGATATCTTTCGATGCTACACACAGACAACTTTTGAAAGCATTTTGGTGAATGGATATATTTCCTGTAAAAAAATCTATATCCACTTTTCCCCACAATTATTTCTAAGGTTTTGATCATATGAAACAGAATCATTACTATACTCTGTTCTAAGATAAAATCTTCATTTAAATATTAGATAATTTGATTATTTATTATTAAATGATTTCTACATTTGTTTATACGACCGAATTAAATGACTAATTGTACGTCCGATCACACTTTTTTGTATATATATATCTTGTATATTTTTATGATATTATGAAATATATATGTTTTGGTGACTTATAGGCCCATGGGGCCGGGTGTTAATAACAATTGTTAAAGAATAAATGAATATTATATATAAATGCTTTGTAACACATGTCACAATAATAAACAATTTACTTACTTACTTACTTAAAGAGTCAAGATTCAAATATTCTTAATTAAATATTAAGGCCACCGGCTCATAATATAAACAATACATATATAGTCGTGCCCCCACAAACAATTGTATTTACCCCTAGATGTTATGTAACAAAATATATACCATGGAAGGAAATAGTGTAATGAACAGTCTAGACCGATGTTGAAGCTAACGGAAATTGTGAAACATGGAGAATTTGGGTTATAATGATGCTACTTTCATTTATAGTGCTTAAACAACGTTATTTTGTCTAGATGTTTTCAAAGCTCAGTATTTCAATTATATAGGCCACCGGCCTCTATTATAAACAATACATGTTATGGTTTACCCCAAACAAAATACAAATAGTTGAAGATTACTTGCCTGTAGTTGTTATTTATCATAAATATAAAATGAATAGCAACTAGTGTAGATAAAGATCAGGATATATGGATGCTAAATGCTAAGGTTAGACTCTTCATTTCTTATCAACAATACAATGTGTAAGTTGAACTTATACCCCCATCAAACCTAACGAAGTTCCCAATGCGTCCTTGGAGTTCTAAAAATACCGCGACGATGCCGTGGTCTTTGAGAAGATCATAGAAAATGAGAAATTGTCACGTCCATGCTACGCCCGCGCCACGTTCTTGCTACTTTCATGTTGCTTTGGTGGAGTACCGAAATTCTATGTGCGCGTACGCTACGTGCGTGCGGCATCGGAATGGTTTCCACTACGTCCTCGCTTCGTCCGTGCAGATTGAGACGCGTTGTAGCTACGTCTATACTGTGTCTGCCACGTCACTATAAAGATTTTCGTTGTATTCTCATCATCACCAGCAGTGTCAATTGCCTGTGCACAACCATGACTTGACAAGAACTGATGCCAGTAGGTAGATGTGCCTGGTATTTATACTATTTTGCTTAGACGTGGTGATAACGTAGTTATGTCGGTGTTTGGACGCACTGTGTGCGTGATATAAACTTCATGGTCGTACCACGAACGTAGCATTCACTTCATGGGGTCTTATGTAACGTAGTATGGACGTAGCGAGGACGTAGCGACAACTGCATTTGCGTAGTGGACACAAGGATTGAGTTTTCACTGCGTTGTTGCTACGCTGTAACAGTCAATACAACGTCTCCGCTACGTCAATGGCGCTGTTAGTACGTCCTAAGTAAGTCCTTACTGCGTCCTGTTCGGGCCACGTCCGTGCTACGTAGGTTTTTGAACATGTCCAAAGTCTACGTAGCAGGAACGCGGTCTCTGAAGACCATGGAGACCATACCACGTCAATGAAAAGTCCCCACTGCGTCCTCAGTACGTTCTAGGAGTTCGCACTGCGTTCCGGCCTTTTTTCATGGACGGAGTAGCTCTGGTGTGATGGGGGTATTATATGCAAAACTTGCAATTGATTGATTGATTGAGGCTTAACGCTGTTTTCAACAATTTTTCAGTCATATCACGGCGGTCACTTCACCTACTCATGTGTTTCTTAGCCTTTTCACACCAGTAATCCACACAACATACTTTCCAAGCAACTGGCTGCTTTTCCAAATAGACTGTAAGCCCATTGGTGAAAAACGAATGACGCTTGTCACAGTGACTTTTGCCAAACGTCTGAAAGAATGTTGGACGAGCTGGAATTCAAACTCACAACGCCTGTACCGACAGTCGCTACCGACTGAGCTACCGGGACTCGGCACAAAGTTTGCAAAGTATTGAGAACATCAAGAATGGAATGCTAACCCACTATTGATGTCACACACTTTTATCTGTTTTAACCCCCCTTTACCACATTCAGATGCATTTTGACGCCCATAATGACCCTCATAACGAGCAATTTCTCCTTTTGCCACACTGTTTCCAACTCTTTCCAATAATTTATCTCTCCCTATTACAGATGTGATGTATGGGGGAAACAGGTTTATCTGTGTTTGCATCTCTTACACCTCACAAGCATGATGATACTCCATAGCGGGCACAGCGCATTAACCCTTTCCCACACACGATTAATCTGCAGCAGACGACTTTGAAAACATCTAGGCAAAAAGCTCAATAAATGGTGGTATATTTACTGAAAAGATTTGAAAACATTGTGGAAAAAGAAGAATTTGCTTGTTTTGAGCAATTTCTACTAATGACACAATTGTTTAGAAGTCTTCTGCTGCAGAGGCGTCAGAAAGCATCTGTATGTTGAAACGATTAACAGAAGAAGAAAAGGAAGAAGACACACTGGGATGCCTTGAATTGTGTGCAGATTATTGTCTGTATTAACACAAGCACAAAACATGATCCTAGAAGGGAAAATCTCCTCTGGCAAACAAAACACTTAACAGCGTGACTGTGATAATGTTTCCATTTAACCTTTTCCAACATACAATTAATCTGCAGCCGACTATTAAAATGTCTATGCAAAATTATGGAAAATCTTTTCGAGTTGAAGTTAAATTATTGAATAGTCTTGGAAACATTGTGGCAAGAGTAGAAATTGCTCATTTATAACAGTGTTTTTAAAAGTCATCTCCTGCAATATAATTTCAAAACTCCGTCTGATGTTGAAAAGTGTCTGCAGGTGACACAATGTTTTCAACTTTCAGTTAATAACTATAAAATGTCATTTAATAACTACAAAATGTCATTTAATAACTACAAAATGTAATTTATAGAGATTTTCCATCATTTTACATAGCTGTCTTCAAAGCCTTCTGCTGTAGATGTGTTATAACATTATCTTTTGAAGATTTACTAACATTGTATTCCAATTTGCATCATCTAGAAGCCACAGAGCTATCACAAATATACAAAAATCATATCAAAGATGCAATGAACAGTAATTCAGTGTCTTGCTAAGTATGGATTAAACATTAATATCTGTTTAAATAGTTTAATGATAAAATATGGTGAAATGACAACCGGTATAAAACAAAAATGAAATGTCTAACAGTTTTACATAGAAATATATGTTACTTTATATAAATAGAAATCATAACATAGTTAACATAGTTAAAGCCATAACAAAAATACAACAATTATGTGCACACAGAATAAGCAGTAAAACCCTTTTCCACATACAACAAATCTGCAGCAGACAACCTTGAAATCATCTAGATTCTTTTTTTAAAATGTCCTTAAAAGAAAGTAAACTTATTGAAAAGAGTTAAAAAAACATTGTGGCAAAAGAAGAAATTGCTCATTATAAGCAATTTCTCCTTTTGCCACAGTGTTTTAAAAATTCGTCTGCTGCCAAAGCTTCAAAATGCTTGAGCCAGTGGGAAAGGAATATAAGGGTATAAGGTTATTAGAAGTAGTTACATGTTTTTAACCCTTTGACTGCTGGAACTGATTTTGTGAAACCTGTGGCACCAATAAAGGGCCAGGCCATCCTGCACATTATGGTGCTCCTTTCATACCCGATACTGAGATATAATATAACCCTGTATTGCTTAACCCTTTCCCTCATATAGACGCTTTCTGACGCCTCTGCAGCAGACGGCTATTTGAAAACATAGTGACAAAAGAAGAAATTGCTCAAAACGAGCAATTTCTCCTTTTGCCACAATGTTTTCTACTTTTAGTCATAGGTTATCCATTCAAGTATAGAGATTTTTCCTTTTTATGACGAGATATGTTCAAAGTCGTCTGCTGCAGAGTTGTCGTATGAGGGAAAGGGTTAAGGAGGCTCTTCTATAATAGAGCTCTAGATAAGGTGAGTATTTCTAACTCAACAAGAGCGCCGCAGAGTTAACACCAATGCTCACCTGTTTCTTCGAAGTCGAAAAAAACCCGGGCATTTCTAAATAATTATTAAAGCCAGAGCTATGAGATTTTGTATAGCCCTTTCCCTCATACGACAATTCTGCAGAAGACGACTTTGAACATAATTTGTCAAAAATTGGAAAATCTCTATAATTGAATGGATAACCTATGACTATAAGTGGAAAACATTGTGGCTTTTGTCACTATGTTTACAAAAAGCCGTCTGCAGCAGAGGCGTCAGAAAGCGTCTATATGAGGGAAAGAGATAGACATATGTGTTGTTTGAAAATATTGAATGGTTTTTAAGTTATGAGGTTTATAGGTTAAAGTTTTGTGAAGGCCCTAGACGAAGACGACGTCAAGACAACAACCCAATAGCTAAAAATTTAGATAAAGGTGCTCAACAGAACCAGCTCAATGAGAAGGTTTGTTTGAGTACCCACCACATAGGGTTTGATATAGTTATAAGAAGGACACTGTTTGGAAATCACCGCCTTACTCCTCCTTATCTCAACCACTGTATAAGTAATATTTGTAACCCAGCTGAAAAAGTCTGATGGACCAGGGCTCGAACTCTCGACCTCTTGTCCCTGAGATGAACACTCTACCATGTCGCTATACAAACTAGCGTTTTAGCAAGGCAAAATGAGTATAACGATAACCCTTTCCCACATACAACACATATATATGCAGCCGACGAAAACAAAGTAACAAAAACCTGAAAAATCTCCATGAAAGATAGCTTAATTGTTAAATAAAGTTGAAAACATTGTGGCCAAAGGTGAAATTGCTCATTATGAGCAATTTTACCTTTGGCCATAATGTTTTCAAAAGTCATCTGCTGCTATTGCTTCAAAATGTGTCTGCAGGTGGGAAACACATTGCTACATATTGTCTGTCTATGGGATAGACCACTCTACTTCATTCTCCTCCTCCATAGGAAGATTCGTCCTCGAATCCTTCAGTTAACACTTTCCCTCACACGACCATTCTGCAACAGACGCCTTTGAACATATTTTGTCAAAAAATAGAAAATCTCTATAATTGCATGAATAACCTATGACTGAAAGTGGAAAACATTGTGGCAAAAGGAGAAATTGCTCGTTTTGAGCAATTTCTGCTTTTGTCACTATGTTTTCAAAAGGCCGTCCGCTGCAGAGGCATCAGAAAGCCTCTATATAAGGGAAAGGGTTTAATCAATTTCTACTCAATCTCACATCACTGTGGGTTATTAAGTGGCACAAATTTTACCCAGCTGAAAAAGCCCGCCCACAAAGGGGGCTCAAACTCAGAACCTCTTGTCCCGGAGGCGAACACTCTACTACATCGCTCCTCCAAAATTTAGCTCTTTAGCAAGGCAGTATAAGTATTCCCTTATAAAAAATACTTAGCTACATATTGTCTGTCTATGGGATAGACCAGTCTAATATATATTTATGACTCTTATTTGCTAAACAAGAGCTGTCCGAGGACAGCGCTCTTGACTATATGCCGCTTATTCACATAAAGCCTTATTTCATTAATAGATACATACATTTAAATACATGTATATATATAATTTAAAAATCCAATTTCCTATGTCAATAAAGGGCCATAACTCTTTAGGATACAATGGAGTTATCTAACCTAATTGTACGATGGTCCTTAACAAATGTGTAAAGTATGAAGTGATTTGAATGAAGGGTGTTAGAGTTATAAATGAAAATGCCAGCTTGCCCTAAAACATTAACCGGACACCGACACCGGGGCGAGTAGTAAAGTCCTCATTTTTCTTCGAATAGTTGAGCTCAAAATGAAACTTCAACGTTGAGCTAAACGCAAATGTTAAAACTGACTGAGTCCAAAAATAGCAACCAAAAATTATGAATTTATCTCAAATTCTCAAATTAATGTTTTTTACCCCAAAAAGTCACACTCAGCATCTTCAACAAACATTGTGAAGAAAGGTATAATATGTAATTATATTCCAAATATGAAGGCCCTAACACAAGTGCTTATTGAGAAATATACAAAATGAAAATGAAAATGCCAACTTGCCCTAAAACTTTAACCACCCAAAATCATGTTTTTTACCCAATAAAAAAGACGGTCACACTCAACATCTTCAGCATTCAATGTGAAGAAAGGTATAAGATGTAACTATATTCCAAATATGAAAGCCCTAGCACAAATACTTATGAATGAAAATGCCAACTTGCCCTAAAACTTTAACTAGACACCGATGCGGGGCGAGTAGTAAAGCTCTCATTATTCTTCAAATAGTCGCGCTAAAAAGGGATCTAAAGGCAAATTCAAATATGCAGTCTATGCAGAGATTTTACTTCCTGCCTATAAATGAAAGTAAAAAATTGAATCAAGTTGAAAACATTGCGGCAAAGGAGAATTTGGTCATCATGCGCGAATAAAGCCTTGTGCCACAGTGTTTTCAAAAGTTGTCTGCTGCAGATGTTCCAAAATACATCTGCAAGTGGCAAAAGGAATATGTCAAATGCCAAACAGTATGTGCTTACAAACAATCTTATCAGAATTGTCTCTGCCTGCCTATAACAATTAATACTAAGATGTGTCTTCTATGAAAAATCTAACAGTAAAGCCATTTACTATTATAATAATGCATTTTTAACCATTTATCATATAAAACAAATCTGCAGCAGACAACTTTAAAAACATCAAGGGAAAATAATGGAAAAAACTCTACAAATGCAAGCATAATGCAAAATAGACTTGAAAACATTTTGGCAAAAGTAGAAATTGCTCAAAATGAGCAATTTCTCCTTTTGTCACAATGTTTTCAAAAGTTGTCTGCTACAGATGTACCAAAATGAATCTACCTGATGGGAAAAAAGTTTGTGAAACAAAAAAAGAGTCCCCATTTCATCTGATATGACTCATATCCTTTTCAGACAATACAACCTCTTTACCTTTTACCCTGAAATGTCATGTGCCCATTCCCACATACAGATGAAGTGTTCTCATCTGCAGCAGACGACTTTTTGATACCTTTGTGACAATGAGATACATTAATCATTATGAGCAATATCTTCTTTTGTCACGATATTTCAATTTTTTTTCCCCCAATAATTATTATTTCATTTAAAGAGATTATCATTTTCACCTTTTTTTTGCCAAAATGTATTTGCTAAAGATTTGGGAAAGTGTTACCAAGTAATTTAAAATCAACATTTAAAAATATATAAACTATAATTATCCCACAAACGTGTAAGTGCTGCATTAAAATGGCAGGTATTTATCACAAATCACAGAGAAATAGTTAATACCAGTCACAAATAAAATATACAGGTTGAATGAAACACCCTTTCCCACAAACAGACATGTTTTGATGCATCTGCAACAGATAACATTTAGAAATATAAAAACAATCGGAGAAATATTGCACATAATGAGCAAATTACTCATTTTGCTTCAAAATTTCTAACTGTATACAATGATAATACTTTCAATTAAAGAGATTTTCCATTTTTTGGCCAGGATGTTTTCCAAGTCATCTGTTGCAGATTCGTTGCATGTGGGAAAGGGCAACACAGCTCTAGTTTGTCATTAACAAAGATGTAAAGTCAACACAATTAATATAGCAGGCTGTCCCAATAATTTACAAACATATAACCACTTACAGTAAAATATGAAATTTCATTGAAAACCCTATGAAAAGTAATTTTTGGCTTTGTGAAAACAGTTTTCATAAGATGAAGATACAACTGTTTTGCAATGAAGCATCACAAGGTAAAATTTAATATCAATGAATATTTTTTTGTGATAGATACATCTTACCCCTTACCCACATGTAGACACATTCTGACGCAATTGCAGCAGACATTTTCTGAAAACATCTCGACAAACGGAGATTTTGCTCAAAATGAGCAATTTCACCTTTTGCCACAAAGTTTTCAACTTTTTTCAGTAATTATCCTCTACAATTATAGAGATTTTCCATATTTTTGAGTAGACATGTTCAAAGTCGACTGCTGCGGATATTCTGTATGTGGAAAAGGGTTACCATAGTAAGCAGTGATAAAGCTATTATCTTTCAAACAGAAAGTAAAATACTGTAAGTGACATTTTCTTTTTTTTACTTTTGGGGTTTTCAACATTATCTCATGGCAACAGTTCACTTATTAACCCTTTCCCACATAGGACAATTCTGCAGCAGACGACTTTGAACATATTTTGTCAAAAAATAGAAAATCTCTATAATTGAATGAATAACCTGTGACTTAAAGTGGAAAATATTGTGGCAAAAGGAGAAATTGCTCGTTTTAAGCACTTTCTTAATTTGTCGCTATGTTTTCAAAAAGCCGTCTGCTTCGTCTATATGAGGGAAAGGGTTAATGAAGTGGATAACGATCATTTTCTATGATTGCAACAATCTTTTGAACTCTATAAAATAATCTAACTTTCATTTAGAAAAGTTTATCCACATCTTTTACAAGCTGTCTGCTGTACATTTATTGTATATGGGAAAATGTTAAAAGAAATTCAAAGGAACAAAAATAGAAACAAATCTAGAGGCACGATGTGGATCATTGTGATTATTTCAAGTTTTATCTTTGGTTGAGAAAATTGTGTTGGACTGTGAGGGAATAGGTAAAGCTAGAACAAAAGCCTACAAGTTAAGCCTTAACCCTTCCCCTCATATAGACGCTTTCTGACACCTCTGCGGCAAACGGCTTTTTGAAAACATAGTGACAAAAGAAGAAATTGCACAAAACGTGCAATTTCTCCTTTTGCCACAATGTTTTCCACTTTTGGTCATAGGTTATCCATTCAATTATAGAGATTTTCTATGTTTTGACAAAATATATTCAAAGTCGTCTGCTGCAGAATTGTCGTATGAGGGAAAGGGTTAATGACACATAAGAAGGAACCAAATCGCAAACCTCCAACAATCAAAGAACTACGACTACTATTAACCTTGTCCTACCTTGTACGTCCTTGTACTACCTTGTACAACTTGGAAACATCTTGTCAAACACTCATCTCTAAAATCTCTACAAATGAATGTCTTATTACTGAAAAAAGGTCGCCTGCTGGAGATGTGTTATTCTGTGGCAAAGAGACAACGGAACCAGGTGCCTGCTGCAGATGCCGTAGAAAGTGTCAAAAGTATATGTGGGAAAGGGCTAGGAACTGAATCATCAATTTAATCTGCAACAGGTTTTTGTTTTGACTGGTTGTAGGATTGGCTGACTTGAGCCAAATGACAGCAACAAGTCACCAAACGAAATAAGACTTCTTAAAACCATTTCACTACCAGTAATTCTTACAACCTTAAATGCCCCTTTCCCACATGAACAAATCTGGAGCAGAACGTTGTCATAAATATGGAAATTCTCAATAAATTAAAGATTTAAGTTGAAAACAATTTGGCTAAAGAAGAAATTGCCCATCATAAGCAATTTCTATTTTTGCCACAATATTAAAGAAGTTGTCTCTTGCAGAGACATAAACAAGTGTTGAAAGAGTTAAAAGACAACTTGTTGCTTGAGGTAATGAGTTGGGCATAAGTCTAGTGTGACTGAGGTTTTAACCCTTTCCGACAAATAAAAATTTGAAGCAGATGTCTTTGAAAAAATATATGTGAAAACATGGAACATCTGTAAATGAAAGTACAATGTTTACCAAAGTCATCTGCTGTAGATGCGTTAAAATGCGTCTGAAACCGGGTAAGGGTTAAACAAACAATTTTTAATACTAACACCATCCATTTCCCATTTGAAGACGAATTTTAAAACGTCTGCAGCAGACAACTTTTGAAAACATTGTACTTTCATTAATAGATATATTCCTTTTTTTCTCACAGATCTTTGCCACAATGGTTTCAACACTTTCCAGTAATCTTTAATTTATAGATATTTTACTTAGATGTTTTCAAGGTCGTCTACTGCAGATTCGTCGTATGAGGGAAAGTGGTTAATCCCTTTGGATGATGACTTCCTAGCTACTCAACCAAAACTCATGCCGAGCATGCTTGGAGGTCCACAGTTTTTAGTCCAATCAAACGAGAATAAAAATCGAGACTACTCATGTGACCGGCACCCAACCCCGAGTCACTGGCTCCCAATACATACTAGTTCTTGAGTGATATCTGACAGCAACAACACTGAATTACAGGTAATGAAGGCCGTGACAAGTTCATCATTGAAATTTCAATATTAAATTGATAATTTAATCCTTTCGCACATACAGACGCTTTCTAAAGCCTCTGCAGCAGACGACTTTTGGA
This sequence comes from Serripes groenlandicus, assembly GCA_031761405.1. Classification (NCBI taxonomy): domain Eukaryota; kingdom Metazoa; phylum Mollusca; class Bivalvia; order Cardiida; family Cardiidae; genus Serripes; species Serripes groenlandicus. Next base: position 68,208,506 of record JASEVX010000007.1, on the reverse strand, counting down.
ATAATTGTGACAAAAGGATTATTGCTCATCATAATGTTGGCAAATGCAGAGTGCGTGGGAAAGCTTTTGGGTATGGGAAAGGGTTAAAAAAAAAAAGGATGCAAAAGCAAAATAATAGGGTAGCATGGACAAATGTGTGCTTTCCAAATGTTCTGATTAGATAATTCAGTGTAAATTTGATGGATCAAATTTAACCTGTAAGTTATGAAAATTGTTTTATGTAGGCCTTACACACTCTTTTCGTTTTATATGGAATGGTCCAAATGATAAACCTCCTGTAAGTACATCAAATAAGCCATATCTATATTAAAATGTGTTCAAATAAAATACATCAAAGATGCCATATCTATATCAAAATGTGTTTAAATTGAATACATCAAAGATGCCATTTCTATATCAAAATGTGTTCAAATTATATACATCAAAGATGCCAAATCTATACAAAAATGTGTTCAAATTAAATACATCTAAAGGTCAATAAAGTAACAATATCAAGACAGATGATGTGGACATGCAAAAGTTCCATAAATTACTTCCGAGTTATTGATGTTGTTTGAATGATCGCTGGATTTACGATAAATTGGTTTATCTATTGTCAGCTTTGTAATATATGTGTTAATTATGAAATGCAAGCAAGTCATAAAATCAGATCAACTAAATTAAACAGCATAGGAGACGTTCTGGTTGGTTGCTTTTATGAGCAATCAGAACTGCGGGTACGCTATTTCCAAAAGATTGATCTGTTGTTTGAGTAATAAGGTATATTTGAATTTAAGCATGTTCGAATCCACTGTATTCAATTAATTCGAGAGAGATTAACCCTTTCCCAAATGTAGACGCTTTCTGCCGCCTCTGCAGCAGACAATTTTTGAAAACCTTGTTGCAAAGGTGAAATTGCTCATAATGAGCAATTTCCCCATTTGCCACAATGTTTTCAAATCCATTTAATAAATACCCTGTCATTAATTGAGATTGTTCATATAATGCACTGATGTTTCCAACGTCGTCGGCTACAGATTTGTTTGTATGTGGGAAAGGGTTAAAAGAAGTATCTAAAGAAAAGGGGATATTGCTCATAATCCTTTTTCTTCATGCAAACAAGAGTTCTAAAAACAATAATGAGTAACTCTGTGGTTCTTTACCCTTTCCCACTTGCAGACAGCTTAAGACCACATTGTGCCAAAAGGCCATAATACTGATGACAAGTCTATGACATTGCAATCTCTACAAAATGTAAAGACATATTTTATGTGAAAAAAATGGTTTTAGACAATTTATAGTTAGTATAGAATGTTTACATAGATTGTTTATATACAAATATAGCCTAAATTCACCATAAGTAGCCCTTTCCCATATGTAGAATTGTTTTGAAAACATTGTGGCAAAAGGTGAAATGGCTCCACATGCAACACTGTTTTTGACTGTTTTCAATGTCTTTACTATCATTGAAAGAGATTTTCACTAAATGTTTTCAAAGTCGTTGTCTGCATATTTATTGTATGAGGGAAAGGGTTATTTAGACCATTAAACTTGTGCAATAATTTGGAGATGTCTTTTTAAATGCATCCATCAAAAAATGTTACATCTTGAAAATAAGATTTATAATCGTTGGTAAACATTTCTCATTTACAACAATTTGCACTTTTCCGATGTTTTTCAAAAGATCATCATCTTTGGATCTGAAGTCACTTACCTGATAACACTTTCCCACATACAACAAATCTGCAGCAGACAGCTTAGAAATCATCTATGCAAAAGTATGGATAATCTCTATAAATTAAAGTATAAATATTGAAAAAAAAATGGTGCATTAGTTTCCAAAAATCTTCTGCACATACACCAAGTCTACAGCAGACGACTTTGAAAACATATTAGCAAAATTGTGAAAATTCCCTTTAAATGAGAGTTTAAATATTAAATAAAGTTCAAAAGTCGACGGTCTGCAGAGGTCGTCAAAAAACGTCCTCATGCAGGAAAGTGTTAAAATGTGTCAGGCATGTTTGAAAGGAAAGGCTTTTCCCTCATACAACAAATTTGCAGCAGACGACTTTGAAATCATCTTGACAAAAAAGGTAAATATTTCTATAATCTATAATATAATTATTGAAAAGAGTTGAAAACATTGTGGCAATGAGGAGAAATTGCTCGTTTTGAGCAATTTCTCCTTTTGTCACAAGGTTTTCAAAAGTTGTCTGCTGCAGAGGCGTCAGAAAGCGTCTATATGTGGTCAAGGTTTAACAAACTGTTAACACGGGATGATGGCGATTATTATCTAACTAGAGTTAGTACCCCTGTCTTTCAGGCCCTGTCCGAAGTTTCTTACAATCCGCACCAACTCGATCATTAATATCAACCACACCAAACTTGCCAGCGCCCCTGAAATCATGTTTGAAATCATTTTAAATACTAAAAAATGTATGTATGAAGTTAAAACTAGTAATTGAAAAGTACTTTCAATGCAGCAGAAGACTTTTGAAATCCTTCTTGCAAATGTTTTCAATTGCTCATAATGAGCAATTTCTCCATTTGCTGGAATGTTTTTAACTCTATTTTATGATTATAATTTAATTTAAGGAATTTGTCCATATTTTTTAGGGTATTTTTCAAAGTTAGTCTGCTGCAGATTTGATGTTTGTGGTAAAGGGTCAATACAAGTAATTGTGAAGTACTTTCAATGCATTATTTTTGGTTTGGTTCCTTTGGTCTTTGCCACGTATAACAAATCTGCAGCAGATGATTTTAAAATCTTCTTGGCAAAAATATGAAATAATTGCTTTAAATGACAAATGTTAAAATCTTATCTATGAAAGGACAAATATAACAAGAGGACTATGATGGTCCTATATCGCTCACCTGATTTAATCAAACTTAAAAAGTTTTCATTGTTCTTTGTCTATACATATATACGGAAAACAAGCAACACCCCCTGGTGGCCATCTTTATCATCCTATCAAAATAATTTGAAGTCTTATTAGAGGGGCACCATTCATGGCAAATGGACAAGAATATTTTTAAAGTGTTTACCTTAACAAGTCTATGTAAGACAAGTGATTCCCCAGGTTGGAGCCATGCTTGACACCAGGGCTATAATAATTTGACCAATCTTGGTAGAAGTCCACTCGATGAAGTTAGATTTCAAATATTAAACTTTTAGACAAGATCTTGGTAGAGGTCCACTAGATGATGCTACATACCCAATATCAAAGGCCTGGGCCCTCTACTTTTAGACAAAAAGATTTTTTAAGTTTTTCCCCTATATGAGTATATATAAAACAATAGACCCCCAGGGGAGGGGTAATTTTTTGACCCCAGGGCTATCATTTGAACAATCTTGGTAGAGGTCCACTAGATGATGCTACATACCAAATATTAAAAGCCTGGGGCCTCTACTCTTAGACAAGAAGATTTTTAAAGGTTTTTCCCTATATGAGTCTATGAACAAGCTCCGCTCCCTGGCAGCCATGTTTTTTCAACGGATCGGAAATATTTGAACAATCTTGTCAAAGGGTGCCCCAAGGAACATTTGTGCAAATTAATTTTCAAATCGGGCCAGTACTTTTGGACAAGAAGATTTTTAAAGTTTTAACAATGCACATATAAGGAAAACAAGCTCCGCCCTCTGGCGACCATATTTTTCAACGGATCAAAAATATTTGAACAATCTTGGTAAAGGGTGCCCCAAGGAACATTTGTGCGAAATAATTTTTCAAATCGGGCTGGTACTTTTGGACGAGAAGATTTTTAAAGTTTTAACAATGCACATATAAGGAAAACAAGCTCCGCCCCCATGCTTTTTAACGGATTTGAAATATTTGAGCAATCTTGGTAAAGGGTGCCCCAAGGAACATTTGTTCAAAATATTTTTTCAATCAAGCCAGTACTTTTGGACAAGAAGATTTTTAAAGTTTTAACAATGCACATATAAGGGAAATATGCTCCGCCCCTTGGCGGCCATGTTTTTCAACGGATTAGAAATATTTGAACAATCTTGGTAGAAGGTACCCCAAGGAACATTTGTGCAAAATAATTTTTAAATCAGGCCAGTACTTTTGGACAAGAAGATTTTTTAAGTTTTGGTTTATTTCCCCTTTTTTGTTGCCGTGGCAGCCAAAGTTCTGCATGGAATAAAATTCTTTGAACAAGTTTGAAAGAAACCCACCCAAGAAACATTCTTGTAAAATTATTTTGAATTTGGTTAATTGGTTTAGGAGGAGAAGTCGTTGGTAGGAAAATGTGAACGGATGGACGACGACGACGGACGGTGAGCGATCACAAAAGCTCACATTGCACTTTGTGCATAGGTGAGCTAAAAATCTTATCTATGAAATGACAAATATAAAAAATAAGAAATAAGAAATAATGAATTAATCAAGCTGTCAGATAGTCCTGTTTTTTAAAATGTTTAGTTAGTCAAAATATAACAGCAGCTTTCTTTTGTAAGAAGGTATCGAGAAAAAGCTATATATTTAACCCTTTCCCTTATATAGACGCTTTCTGACGCCTCTGAAGCAGACTGCTTTTTGAAAACATAGTGACAAAAGAAGAAATTGCTCAAAAAGAGCAATTTCTCCTTTTGACACAATGTTTTCCACTTTTAGTCATAGCTTATCCATTCAATTATAGAGATTTTCTATGTTTTGACAAAATATGTTCAATGTCGTCTGCTGCAGAATTGTCGTATGGGGGAAAGGGCATCAGAAAGCATCTATATGTGGGAAAGGGTTAAAATATCAGATAATGGATGACAAAATACCTACCACAGATCAAAATGATGTATGTGATATCTACATATTTTTTTTCATCCAGTTGTTTGTATACCTAAAACAAGAATAAGCATGTAAATATCATATTATAGAGAATTTTAAAGGACTGCCTCAGTGTTGTAGTGGTAGAGCGTCCACCTCGGGTGTGGGAGGTTGAGGGTTCAATACAGAGACGGGTCATACCAAAGACTTTTAAAATGGTAGTAATGGCTGCCCCCGTCAGCGCTCAGGGTTGTGGGGTTAAGTATTACGACTGGGTGGCTGGCTTGTGTCAGGATAAATGGACCAGGAGTACTGGTAACTTACCCAGGAATCACTGTGCTATAACTGAAGAATTGTTGAAAGCGGCATAAAACACCAATCAATAAATACATAAATAAATAAATACATATTAGTGACATGTACATATCAGCAGTACTCCATGTAAACCAAATGTAACCCTTTCCCTCATATAGACACTTTCTGACGCCTCTGCAGCAGACAGCTTTTTGAAAACATAGTGGCAAAAGAAGAAATTGCTCAAAACAAGCAATTTCTCCTTTTGCCACAATGTTTTCCACTTTTAGTCATAGGTTATCCATTCAATTAAAGGGATTTTCTATTCTTTGACAAAATATGTTTAAAGTCGTCTGCTGCAGGATTGTCGTACGAGAGAAAGGGTTAACAACTGAAGGCTGAGATTGGTAAGGCTTGATTTCGTCAGCAAACGTCAATAAATCTGCGCGGAAATGTAGCTAGATTGTGTTTTCGGTACAACCAAAATGACCACCTGAGTTCACCATATGCAATGCAGGCTTTCGTAATTTTCTATGTTGAATATGAATTTCACCTTGTCATGATTTAACCCTTTCCCTCATATAGACGCTTTCTGACGCCTCTGCAGCAGATGGCTTTTTGAAAACATAGTGACAAAAGAAGAAATTGCTCAAAACGAGCAATTTCTCCTTTTGCCACAATGTTTTCCACTTTTAGTCATAGGTTATCCATTCAATTAAAGGGATTTTCTATTCTTTGACAAAATATGTCGTCTGCTGCAGGATTGTTGTATGCGGGAAAGGGTTAAAAACTGGGGGCTGAGATTGGTAAGGGTTGATTTCGTCAGAAAATGTCAATAAATCTGCATGTAGATGTAGCTAGATTGTGTTTTCGGTACAACCAGGGACGTATATAAGAGGAATAAGTGACTGATTTATATACTAAAATATCACCCGTGCCAACATTTGTAGCAAGTAAAACTCAAAAACTATTCAAGATATGAAAATAAAAAAGATACTTTCTAGCAGTTCAAACATTCTTCTATTGCAGTAGATAAAAATATTTTAATATACTACAGGTTTTGATAATATGTTATCCTTATGAAAAATGTCAGTCTATTAATTTTTGGAAAATGATAATATAATTCAGAATTCCCAATATCTGTGTCTTTTAAACCAGTCATTGTTCAAAATACAAAGAAATTCCAGTTGTTCATTGTATCTCTCACTTTAGTTGAAATATTAAGCTTTCAGAATATGTATGTTTTGTTTATGTGACAAATCTGACTTCAAAGTTTTATTTGCTACAAAATGTGAACATTTGGACAATTTTATTTTTATGTGTGATATTTTAATCAGAAAACAGGTGTTCATGTGGAGTTGCCGATCACTCTTATCTACATCCCTGTTACAACCAAAATGAACACCTGAGTTCACCATATGCAATGCATGCTTTTGAAAATCTTCTTTGCTGAATAGGAATTTCACCTTGTCATGATTTAAAGTCTGTTGCTCGTAAATCGATCATTTGCAGATAAAAATCTTTGTGACCTGGAATTAGGGTGACCATGCAGATACATGCTGACACATAGGGCTTTTTTTAACCCTTTCCCTCATATAGACGCTTTCTGACGCCTCTGCAGCAGACGGCTTTTTGAAAACATAGTGACAAAAGAAGAAATTGCACAAAACATGTAATTTCTCCTTTTGCCACAATGTTTTCCACTTTTTGTCATAGGTTATCCATTCAATTATGGAGATTTTCTATGTTTTGACAAAATACGTTCAAAGTCGTCTGCTGCAGAAATGTCGTATGAGGGAAAGGGTTAAACCTTTCAGTTTCTTATTTTGTATCGGACCAAAATGCAAACTTGGTTTAAATCCAGCTGACGAGGAATTTTTTTAAATAGCGTGCCAGGCCTCTATGCTGTATACCATATCAGGTGAACAGATTAAATGGACCTTTTATAAACTTGTCTTTCCTAGCAAATGTCATACAACGGTATATACTTACGTACTCTGATAAACTTAATGATGTAATGGGCTGGTTTTGCAATTTCCACTCTTGTCACAATTTCTTTCAGTACTATTCAATAATTAATTATACTTCCATTTACAGACATTTTTTAAATGTCACTTCTGCAGATTTGCTGTAAGTAAGAAATGCTTCTTCTTAATCTTTGTCCTTCCTAACAAATTTCTGTGTATGTAGATACTTACTCTGACAAACTTAAAGATGTAATAGGCTGGTTTCGCAAGTCCAAAGACGGCAAACGCAATGGCCCCATACTTCAGCTCCTGTCTTAACTGTTTCAAATATACAATATGTAAATTTAACTCTTTGACACATACAACAATACCGCCCTGTGGTGTTGTGGATGAGCGTCTGTCTTGGTGCAGGAGGTCACGGGTTTGATTCAAGGCTTGGTTAAAAATGGCTGCCCTCCTTGGTGCTAAGGGTCGCGGGGCTAGCATTACGACTAACTGGCTGGTGTCAGGATAAATTGACCAGTAGTACTGGTAACTTACCCAGGAAATGCTGTGTAAATGAAAAACTGTTCAAAAGGGCGTTAAACACCAAACAATCCCACATACAACAAATCTGCAACAGACAACTTTGTGATCTTTTATGCGAATATATATGAAAAATCTATAAATGAAGGTAAATTATTGGATAAAGTTGAAAACATATGAGCAATTTTTCCATTTCAAAAGTCATCTGCTGCTGCAGCAGATGACTTTTGAAATGGAAAAATTGCTCATATGTTTTCAACTTTATCCAATAATTTACCTTCATTTATAGATTTTTCATATATATTCGCATAAAAGATCACAAAGTTGTCTGTTGCATCTGTATGAGGGAAAGGGTTAATTAAATGATTTCTTTATTTCCTTTTATTTAATCACTAAGAAAGCATAAGTGTTTTAGGAACTTTATTTGATTAGGTCAATCTGTTGCAGATACATCAAATTGCATTTGCATACAAACCGATTTCTGATGAATTTTGAAAACATTGTGGCAAAAAGAACAAATTGCCTTTATGAGCAATTTCTCCTTTTGCGACAATTTTTTCAACTCTATCCAATAATTATACTTTCATTTATAGAGATTCTACTTATTTTTGACTAGATGTTAACAGTTGTCTGCTGCAGATTTGTTGTATGTGGGAAAGGGTTAAAAAACTATAATTGATTTATGTAGCCTTTTCCCTGATAATGATGAAAATTAATGCCCATGTTAAAATATATTCTTAACCCTTTCCCTCATACGACAATTCTGCAGCAGACAACTTTGAACATATTTTGTCAAAAAAAAGAAAATCTCCTTAATTGAATGGATAACCTATAACTAAAAGTGGAAAACATTGTGGCAAAAGGAGAAATAGCTTGTTTTCTTCTTTTGTCACTATGTTTTCAAAACGCCGTCTGCTGCAGAGGCGTCAGAAAGCGTCTGTATGAAGGAAAGAGCACCTAATCATATGTTTCCTGGTTTTCTCACACCAGTACATCACACAACAACCTTCCCAAGCTCTTGTCAAACGTCGGAAAGAAAGTTGGCCGAGCCGGGATTCAAACTCACAACCCCTGGATTGACAGCCCATGTCGCTACAGAGGCTCGGCGTTTGCCAAAAAAACAAGAGTGCTTGAAGAAATTTATATCTGGCCAGCCAATAAGTCATTGAGTGAAAGCATGATAAACAGGCAATAAAAGAGTTATCCCTTTGTGTATCCCTGTGAAAGTAGACAACACAGACATTAAACTAGAGGTTGTTTTTGGGAAAAACGTATGTCTCCCCCAAGGGGTATTTGTCTGGCTGACTGTATTTTGTCAGTTAGTGATTTATTTTAAAAAAGGGCAATAACTCATCCAAAAGTAGGTCAAATTAAACGCCGTCGTAATATGCGCAACAAGACATTGTACCGATGACTCCTGTGAAGTTTCATAGAAATGTGGCAAAGGGGTTGTGAGATGAAGGCCGGACAAGAATGAAATGGCAATTTTAAAAAAAGGGCAATAACTCAACCAAAATTAGGTCAAATTAAACGCCCTCGTAATATGCGCAACTAGACGTTGTACCGATGACTCCTGTGAAGTTTCATAGAAATGTGGCCAAGGGGTTGTGAGATGAAGGCCGGACAAGAATGAAATGGCAATTTAAAAAAAGGGCAATAACTCATCCAAAAGTAGGTCAAATTAAACGCCCTCGTAATATGCGCAACAACACATTGTACCGATGACTCCTGTGAAGTTTCATAGAAATGTGGCAAAGGGGTTGTGAGATGAAGGCCGGACAAGAATGAAATGGCAATTTTAAAAAAAGGGCAATAACTCATCCAAAAGTAGGTCAAACAAGTAACTGGAGGATTGCAAGCAATACCATAGTCCCCTACCGGTTTGCACTTTTGAGTCAAAAATTAGGCAAGCAAGAGTTATGGTTCATGTCCACTGCACTCCCCCTTGATGAGATGCATCCATGTGTGAAATTTCATAACCATAGCTAGTACAGTTTTGGAGATATGCTCCGGACAAAAATCAAGTATGAAAATAAAGAAAGGGAAATAACTCAAAAATTAGGGCAGCAAGAGTTATGGTTCATATGCACTGCACTCCGCATTGATGAGATGTATCCACATATGGAATTTCATAGACCTAGGTAGTATAGTTTCGGAGATATGCTCCGGACAAAGAACTGGATTCCGCCCGCGCAATAACTCAAAAATTAATCAAGCAAGAGTTATGGTTCATCTGCACGGCAACCCCCCTTGATGAGGTGTATCCATGTGTGAAATTTCATAACCATAGGTAGTATAGTTTTAGAGATATGCTCCGGACAAAAATCAAGTATGAAAATAAAGAAAGGGAAGTAACTAAAAAATTAGGCTAGCAAAAGTTATGGTTCATGTCCACTGCACTCCCCATTGATGAGATGCATCCATGTGTGAAATTTCGTAACCATAGCTAGTACAGTTTTAGAGATATGCTCCGGACAAAAATCAAGTATGAAAATAAAGAAAGGGAAATAACTCAAAAAATAGGCAAGCAAGAGTTATGGTTCATGTCCACTGCACTCCCCCTTGATACGATGTATTCATGTGTGAAATTTCATAGCCATAGCTAGTATAGTTATGGAGATATGCTCCGGACAAAAATCAAGTATGAAAATAAAGAAAGGGAAGTAACTAAAAAATTAGGCAAGCAAGAGTTATGGTTCATGTCCACTGCACTCCCCCTTGATGAGATGCATCCATGTGTGAAATTTCATAACCATAGCTAGTACAGTTTTGGAGATATACTCCGGACAAAAATCAAGTATGAAAATAAAGAAAGGGAAATAACTCAAAAATTAGGGAAGCAAGAGTTATGGTTCATGTGCACTGCACTCCCCCTTGATACGATGTATTCATGTGTGAAATTTCATAGCCATAGCTAGTATAGTTATGGAGATATGCTCCGGACAAAAATCAAGTATGAAAATAAAGAAAGGGAAATAACTCAAAAATTAGGCAAGCAAGAGTTATGGTTCATGTCCACTGCACTCCCCCTTGATACGATGTATTCATGTGTGAAATTTCATAGCCATAGCTAGTATAGTTATGGAGATATGCTCCGGACAAAAATCAAGTATGAAAATAAAGAAAGGGAAATAACTCAAAAATTAGGCAAGCAAGAGTTATGGTTTATGTCCACTGCACTCCCCCTTGATGAGATGCATCCATGTGTGAAATTTCATAACCATAGCTAGTACAGTTTTGGAGATATGCTCCGGACAAAAATCAAGTATGAAAATAAAGAAAGGGAAATAACTCAAAAATTAGGGAAGCAAGAGTTATGGTTCATATGCACTGCACTCCGCATTGATGAGATGTATCCACATATGGAATTTCATAGCCATAGCTAGTACAGTTTTGGAGATATGCTCCGGACAAAAATTTGCCGGACTGACTGACTGACTGACTGACTGACTGACAGATGGACTGACGGACTGACGGACGGAGTGCAAACCTAATAGTCCCCTTCGGCACGCCGGTAGGGGACTAATTAAACGCCCTCGTAATATGCGCAACTAGACGTTGTACCGATGACTCCTGTGAAGTTTCATAGAAATGTGGCAAAGGGGTTGTGAGATGAAGGCCGGACAAGAATGAAATGGCAATTTTAAGAAAGGGCAATAACTCATCCAAAAGTAGGTCAAATTAAACGCCCTCGTAATATGCGCAACTAGACGTTGTACCGATGACTCCTGTGAAGTTTCATAGAAATGTGGCCAAGGGGTTGTGAGATAAAGGCCGGACAAGAAATGTGGACGTACAGACGGACACAATTTTAAACAAGAGGGCCATGATGGCCCTATATCGCTCACCTGATTTAATAGAACTTCAATAGTTTTCAAAGTTTTTACTCTTTTTAGTTTTAAAAATGCACATATAAGGAAAAAAAGCTCCACCCCCTGGCGGCCATGTTTTTCAACGGATCAAAAATATTTAAACAATCTTGGTAAAGGGTGCCCCAAGGAACATTTGTGCAAAATAATTTTTAAATCAGGCCAGTACTTTTGGACAAGAAGATTTTTAAAGTTTTAACAATGCACATATAAGGAAAACAAGCTCCGCCCCCTGGCGGCTATGTTTTTCAACGGATCAAAAATATTTGAACAATCTTGGTAAAGGGTGCACCAAGGAACATTTGTGCAAAATTATTTTCAAATCGGCCCAGTACTTTTGGACAAGAAGATTTTTCAAAGTTTTAACAATGCACATATAAGGAAAACAGGCTCCGCCCCCTGGCGGCCATGTTTTTCAACAGATTGGAAATATTTGAACAATCTTGGTAAAGAGTGTCCCAAGGAACATTTGTGCAAAATAATTTTCAAATCGGGCCAGTACTTTTGGACAAGAAGATTTTTAAAGTTTTAACAATGCACATATAAGGAAAACAAGCAAATTCAGAGAATTATGGTCCCCCGCTTTGGGGGTCTTATTGTATTATTATTGTCACAATGAATACACATGTGAAATAAAAAAGCCCTACCGGTTATGGTTCAAAAGTTATGATCAAGGTTAATATTTTTAAAATGTAGGTCAAAGGTCAGGGTCAAGGTCACAAGGTCAAAAAAATTGGTATTGATGGAAAGGGGTTGTCACAAGGAATAAACATGTGAAATATGAAAGCAGTACCTATTACGGTTCAGAAGTTATGACCAAGGTTAAAGTTTTTAATATTTTTAAAATGTAGGTCAAAGGTCAGGGTCACAAGGTAAAAAAAATTGGTATTGATGGAAAGGGGTTGTCACAAGGAATACACATGTGAAATATGAAAGCAGTACCTATTACGGTTCAGAAGTTATGACCAAGGTTAAAGTTTTTGTGACAGCGTGACGGAGGGACTGACGGACTGACGAATGAGATTTAATGTCCCCGACGTTTTACTTCGCAAAGCGGGGGACAAAAATCATCCAACCGGAACGCAAACACGATATGCGCATCTACACTTGGTGGTGATCCTTCCTATGAAGTTTCATAAAATTCCAAAAAGCGGTTGCAGAGAAATAGCCCGGAAATGAATTTAGTCATACATAGCCTGATGGTGGGGTAAAGGGCCATAACTCCGTGCAAAATAATCCAACCGGAACGCAAACACGATATGCGCATCTACACTTGGTGGTGATCCTTCCTATGAAGTTTCATAAAATTCCAAAAAGCGGTTGCAGAGAAATAGCCCGGAAATGAATTTAGTCATACATAGCCTGATGGTGGAGTAAAGGGCCATAACTCCGTGAAAAATAATCCAACCGGAACGCAAACACGATATGCGCATCTACACTTGGTGGTGATCCTTCCTATGAAGTTTCATAAAATTCCAAAAAGCGGTTGCAGAGAAATAGCCCGGAAATGAATTTAGTCATACATAGCCTGATGGTGGGGTAAAGGGCCATAACTCCGTGCAAAATAATCCAACCGGAACGCAAACACGATATGCGCATCTACACTTGGTGGTGATCCTTCCTATGAAGTTTCATAAAATTCCAAAAAGCGGTTGCAGAGAAATAGCCCGGAAATGAATTTAGTCATACATAGGGGTAAAGGGCCATAACTCGTCAGGGTCAAGGTCACAAGGTCAAAAAAATTGGTATTGATGGAAAGGGGTTGTCACAAGGAATACACATGTGAAATATGAAAGCAGTACCTATTACGGTTCAGAAGTTATGACCAAGGTTAAAGTTTTTGTGACAGCGTGACTGACGGACTGACGGACGGACTGACGGACGGACTGACTGACGAATGAGAAATAATAGTCCCCGCGCTTTCGCTAAGCGGGGGACAATAACCTCCACCCCCTGGCGGCCATGTTTTTCAACGGATCGGAAATATTTGAACAATCTTGGTAGAGGGTACCCCAAGGAACATTTGTGCAAAATAATTTTCAAATCGGGCCAGTACTTTTGGACAAGAAGATTTTTTAAGATTTGGCAATTTTCCCCTTTTCTGATGCCGCAGCAACCAAAGTTCTACTTTGAATTAATTTCTTTGAACAACTTTGAAAGGGGACTACCTAAGGACCATTCCTGTGAAGTTATTTTGAAATCTGTTCATTGGTTTAGTAGAAGAAGTCATTTGTAGGAAATTGTTAACAGACGCCGACGACGACGACGACGACGCAGACGACGACGGACACCGGACGGTGAGTGATCACAAAAGCTCACCTTGCACTTCATGCTTAGGTGAGCTAAAAAGGGCAATAACTCATCCAAAAGTAGCTCAAATTAAACGCCCTCGTAATATGCGCAGCTAGACGTTGTACCGATGACTCCTGTGAAGTTTCATAGAAATGTGGCAAAGGGGTTGTGAGATGAAGGCCGGACAAGAATGAAATGGCAATTTTAAACAAGAGGGCCAAGATGGCCCTAAAATCGATCACCTGAATGATAGTTAATTAGAAGCAAATATTTAACTGCAAATATCTGTGAAAATTTGATCAGGAGTTCAAATGAAACTGCAAGGAGTGGAAATAGTCCATTTTTATCTTGAAATCTAACAAGAGCTTTCTCAATTTCTGATGCTGCAGCAACAAAGGTTCTACACAGAATGCAAGTATTTGAACAATTTTGAAAGAGGACCATCAAAGGAACATTCCTGTGAAGTAACATTGAAATTGGTCAAGTGGAATGGTAGGAGTTGTCATTTGTAGCTAAAAGTTCAATTTACCCCTTTTGTGATGACGCGAGGTTGCTATGATTTTGTAACTAATCAAAACAGCTTGAACAAATTAAATGTAGAGGATCACTGAAGTAGGATTTATATTCAATTTCCTTAATATCAGACAAGAACTTTTAAAGCTTGGACATTTTGCCCCCTTTCTGATGCTGCAGCAACCCTGGCGGCCATGTTTTTCAACGATCGGAAATATTTGAACAATCTTGGTAAAGGGTGCCCCAAGAAACATTTGTGCAAAATAATTTTCAAATTGGGCCAGTACTTTTGGACAAGAAGATTTTTAAAATTTTAACAAAAAAAAACCAAGCTCCTCCTCCTGGCGGCCATGTTTTTCAACCGATCGGAAATATTTGAACAATCTTGGTAAAGGGTGCCCCAAGGAACATTTGTGCAAAATAATTTTCAAATCGGGCCAGTACTTTTGGTCAAGAAGATTTTTAAAATTTTAACAATGCACATATAAGGAAAACAGGCTCCGCCCCCTGGCGGCCATGTTTTTCAACCGATCGGAAATATTTGAACAATCTTGGTAAAGGGTGCCCCAATGAACATTTGTGGAAAATAATTTTCAAATCGGGCAAGTACTTTTGGACAAGAAGATTTTTTAAGTTTTAACAATCCACGTAGAAGGAAAACAAGCTTCGCCCCCTGGCGGCCATGTTTTTCAACGGATCGGAAATATTTGAACAATCTTGGTAAAGGGTGCCCCAAGGAACATTTGTGCAAAATAATTTTCAAATCGGGCCAGTACTTTTGGTCAAGAAGATTTTTAAAATTTTAACAATGCACATATAAGGAAAACAGGCTCCGCCCCCTGGCGGCCATGTTTTTCAACCGATCGGAAATATTTGAACAATCTAGGTAAAGGGTGCCCCAATGAACATTTGTGGAAAATAATTTTCAAATCGGGCCAGTACTTTTGGACAAGAAGTTTTTTTAAGTTTTAACAATGCACGTATAAGGAAAACAAGCTCCGCGCCCTGGCGGCCATGTTTTTCAACGGATCGGGAATATTTGAACAATCTTGGTAAAGGGTGCCCCAAGGAACATTTGTGCAAAATAATTTTCAAATTGGGCCAGTACTTTTTGACAAGAAGATTTTTAAAATTTTAACAATGCACATATAAGGAAAACAGGCTCCACCCCCTGGCGGCCATGTTTTTCAATCGATCGGAAATATTTGAACAATCTTGGTAAAGGGTGCCCCAATCAACATTTGTGGAAAATAATTTTCAAATCGGGCCAGTACTTTTGGACAAGAAGATTTTTTAAGTTTTAACAATGCACATATAAGGAAAACAAGTTCCACGCCCTGGCGGCCATGTTTTTCAACGGATCGGAAATATTTGAACAATCTTCGTAAAGGGTGCCCCAAGGAACATTTGTGCAAAACAATTTTCAAATCGGGCCAGTACTTTTTGACAAGAAGATTTTTAAAATTTTAACAATGCACATATAAGGAAAACAGGCTCCGCCCCCTGGCGGCCATGTTTTTCAACCGATCGGAAATTTTTGAACAATCTTGGTAAAGGGTGCCCCAATGTACATTTGTGCAAAATAATTGTCAAATCGGGCCAGTACTTCTGGACAAGAAGATTTTTAAAGTTTTAACAATGCACATATAAGGAAAATAAGCTCCGCCCCCTGGCGGCCATGTTTTTCAAAGGATCGGAAATATTTGAACAATCTTGGTAGAGGGTACCCCAAGGAACATTTGTGCAAAATAATTTTTAAATCGGGCCAGTACTTTTGGACAAGAAGATTTTTTAAGATTTGGCAATTTTCCCCTTTTCTGTTGCCGCGGCAACCAAAGTTCTCGATGGAATTTAAATCTTTGAACAATTTTTAAAGAGGTTCACCAAAGGAACATTCCTGTGAAGTTTGGTTGAAATTGGTCAAGTGGTTAAGGAGGAGATGATCTAAATGTTAACGACGGACGACGGACGACGGACGACGACGGACGACGGACGACGGACGACGACGGACGACGTAAGACGGACAAAAAGTGATCAGAATAGCTCACCTTGAGCCTTTGGCTCTAGGTGATCTAAAAAAAACCAAGCTCCTCCTCCTGGCGGCCATGTTTTTCAACCGATCGGAAATATTTGAACAATCTTGGTAAAGGGTGCCCCAAGGAACATTTGTGCAAAATAATTTTCAAATCGGGCCAGTACTTTTGGTCAAGAAGATTTTTAAAATTTTAACAATGCACATATAAGGAAAACAGGCTCCGCCCCCTGGCGGCCATGTTTTTCAACCGATCGGAAATATTTGAACAATCTTGGTAAAGGGTGCCCCAATGAACATTTGTGGAAAATAATTTTCAAATCGGGCAAGTACTTTTGGACAAGAAGATTTTTTAAGTTTTAACAATGCACGTAGAAGGAAAACAAGCTTCGCCCCCTGGCGGCCATGTTTTTCAACGGATCGGAAATATTTGAACAATCTTGGTAAAGGGTGCCCCAAGGAACATTTGTGCAAAATAATTTTCAAATCGGGCCAGTACTTTTGGTCAAGAAGATTTTTAAAATTTTAACAATGCACATATAAGGAAAACAGGCTCCGCCCCCTGGCGGCCATGTTTTTCAACCGATCGGAAATATTTGAACAATCTAGGTAAAGGGTGCCCCAATGAACATTTGTGGAAAATAATTTTCAAATCGGGCCAGTACTTTTGGACAAGAAGTTTTTTTAAGTTTTAACAATGCACGTATAAGGAAAACAAGCTCCGCGCCCTGGCGGCCATGTTTTTCAACGGATCGGGAATATTTGAACAATCTTGGTAAAGGGTGCCCCAAGGAACATTTGTGCAAAATAATTTTCAAATTGGGCCAGTACTTTTTGACAAGAAGATTTTTAAAATTTTAACAATGCACATATAAGGAAAACAGGCTCCACCCCCTGGCGGCCATGTTTTTCAATCGATCGGAAATATTTGAACAATCTTGGTAAAGGGTGCCCCAATCAACATTTGTGGAAAATAATTTTCAAATCGGGCCAGTACTTTTGGACAAGAAGATTTTTTAAGTTTTAACAATGCACATATAAGGAAAACAAGTTCCACGCCCTGGCGGCCATGTTTTTCAACGGATCGGAAATATTTGAACAATCTTCGTAAAGGGTGCCCCAAGGAACATTTGTGCAAAACAATTTTCAAATCGGGCCAGTACTTTTTGACAAGAAGATTTTTAAAATTTTAACAATGCACATATAAGGAAAACAGGCTCCGCCCCCTGGCGGCCATGTTTTTCAACCGATCGGAAATTTTTGAACAATCTTGGTAAAGGGTGCCCCAATGTACATTTGTGCAAAATAATTGTCAAATCGGGCCAGTACTTCTGGACAAGAAGATTTTTAAAGTTTTAACAATGCACATATAAGGAAAATAAGCTCCGCCCCCTGGCGGCCATGTTTTTCAACGGATCGGAAATATTTGAACAATCTTGGTAGAGGGTACCCCAAGGAACATTTGTGCAAAATAAGTTTTAAATCGGGCCAGTACTTTTGGACAAGAAGATTTTTTAAGATTTGGCAATTTTCCCCTTTTCTGTTGCCGCGGCAACCAAAGTTCTCGATGGAATTTAAATCTTTGAACAATTTTTAAAGAGGTTCACCAAAGGAACATTCCTGTGAAGTTTGGTTGAAATTGGTCAAGTGGTTAAGGAGGAGATGATCTAAATGTTAACGACGGACGACGGACGACGGACGACGACGGACGACGTAAGACGGACAAAAAGTGATCAGAATAGCTCACCTTGAGCCTTTGGCTCTAGGTGATCTAAAAAAGGGCAATAACTCATCCAAAAGTAGGTCAAATTAAACGCCCTCGTAATATGCGCAACATTGTACCGATGACTCCTGTGAAGTTTCATAGAAATGTGGCCAAGGGGTTGTGAGATAAAGGCCGGACAAGAAATGTGGACGTACAGAGTAACAGACGGACACAATTTTAAACAAGAGGGCCATCATGGCCCTAGAATCGCTCACCTGATTTATTTATTTTCGCTTTAGCTATATAAGCCCCGCCCCCTGGCAGCCATAGTTTTTGACCAATCAACTTGGCTTGAAGGAATCTGATAGAGGTTTACCCTAGGAACATTTCTACAAAATTATTTGAAAATCGGCTAGACACTTTTGGAGGAGAAGATTTTTTAAGTTTTTACTACAGCCATATAATGCAAAATAGCCCACTGGCGGCAATGTTTTTTGACCAATCAACATGGCTTGAAGGAATCTGAAAGTGGGTCATCCAAGGAACATTTCTACAAAATTATTTGAAAATCTGCCTGACACTTTTGGAGAAGAAGATTTTTTAAGTTTTCACTATAGCCATATAAGGCAAAATAGCCCCGCCTCCCCTGGCGTCCATGTTTTTTCCACCAATCAACTTGGCTTGAAGGAATCTGATAGAGGGTCATCCAAGGAACATTTTTACAACATTATTTGAAAATCGGCATGACACTTTCGGAGGAGAAGATTTTTTAAGTTTTCACTATAGCCATATACGGCAAAATAGCCCCGCCCCCCTGGCGGCCATGTTTTTTGACCAATCAACATGGCTTGAAGGAATCTAATAGAGGGTCATCCAAGGAGCATTTCTACAAAATTATTTGAAAATCTGCCAACCAGTTTGGGAGAAGAAGATATTTTAAGTTTTCACTTTAGCCATATAAGGCAAAATAGCCCTGCCCACTGGCGGCCATATTTTTCGACCAATCAACATGGCTTGAAGGAATCTGATAGTGGGTCACTTAAGGAACATTTCTACAAAATTATTTGAAAATCGGCCCGACACTTTCGGAGGAGAAGATTTTTTAAGTTTTCACTATAGCCATATAAGGCAAAATAGCCCCGCCCCCCCCCTGGCGGCCATGTTTTTCAACCAATCAAGATGGCTCGAAGGAATCTGATAGCGGGTCATCCAAGGAACATTTCTACAAAATTATTTGAAAATAGGCCTGACACTTTCGGAGGAGAAGATTTTTTAAGTTTTCACTATAGCCATATAAGGCAAAATAGCCCCGCCCGCCCTGGCGGCCATGTTTTTCGACCAATCAACATGGCTTGAAGGAATCTGATAGAGGGTCATCCAAGGAACAATTCTACAAAATTATTTAAAAATCTGCCAACCAGTTTGGGAGAAGAAGTATTTTGAAGTTTTTTTCATTTCGTTGCCATGGAAACCAGAATTCTGCATGGATCCCAAAAATTTGAAGGAAATCCGGTGTGGTCATTGAGAGGATGCTTTCTGTTAAGTTTCATCCCAATTGACCCACTGGTTAGTGAGGAGAAGAAGTTGACGCACGACGGACGACGGACGACGGACGACGCACGACGCACGCCGGACAAAAGGCGATCACAATAACTCACCTTGAGCAAAGCTCAGGTGAGCTAAAAAGGGCAATAACTCATCCAAAAGTAGGTCAAATTAAACGCCCTCGTAATATGCGCAACTAGACGTTGTACCGATGACTCCTGTGAAGTTTCATAGAAATGTGGCAAAGGGGTTGTGAGATGAAGGCCGGACAAGAATGAAATGGCAATTTTAAAAAAAGGGCAATAACTCATCCAAAAGTAGGTCAAATTAAACGCCCTCGTAATATGCGCAACTAGACGTTGTACCGATGACTCCTGTGAAGTTTCATAGAAATGTGGCAAAGGGGTTGTGAGATGAAGGCCGGACAAGAATGAAATGGCAATTTTAAAAAAGGGCAATAACTCATCCAAAAGTAGGTCAAATTAAATGCCCTCGTAATATGCGCAACTAGAAGTTGTACCAATGACTCCTGTGAAGTTTCATAGAAATGTGGCCAAGGGGTTGTGAGATAAAGGCCGGACAAGAAATGTGGACGACCTGACAGACAGACAGACGGACAGACAGACAGACAGACAGACAGACAGACAGACAGACGTCGCAGGCAAAAGCAATATGTCTCCTCCGGAGGGAGGAGACATAATAAGTGATCTATATGTGTATCCCTGTGAAAGTGGAAGACACAGACATTAAATAAGTGATCTATATGTGTCTCCCTGTGAAGGTTGGAGACACAGACATTAAATAAGTGATCTATATGTGTCTCCCTGTGAAGGTTGGAGACACAGACATTAAATAAGTGATCTATATGTGTATCCCTGTGAAGATTGGAGACACAGACATTAAATAAGTGATCTATATGTGTATCCCTGTGAAGGTTGGAGACACAGAGATTAAATAAGTGATCTATATGTGTATCCCTGTGAACGTTGGAGACAGAGACATTAAATAAGTGATCTGTATGTGTATCCCTGTGAAGGTTGGAGACACAGACATTAAATAAGTGATCTATATGTGTATCCCTGTGAAGGTTGGAGACACAGACATTAAATAAGTGATCTATATGTGTATCTCTGTGAGGATTGGAGACACAGACATTAAAGAAGTGATCTATATGTGTATCCCTGTGAAGGTTGGAGACACAGACATTAAAGAAGTGATCTATATGTGTATCCCTGTGAAGGTTGGAGACACAGACATTAAAGAAGTGATCTATATGTGTATCCCTGTGAAGGTTGGAGACACAGACATTAAAGAAGTGATCTATATGTGTATCCCTGTGAAGGTTGGAGACACAGACATTAAAGAAGTGATCTATATGTGTATCCCTGTGAAGGTTGGAGACACAGACATTAAAGAAGTGATCTATATGTGTATCCCTGTGAAGGTTGGAGACACAGACATTAAAGAAGTGATCTATATGTGTATCCCTGTGAAGGTTGGAGACACAGACATTAAAGAAGTGATCTATATGTGTATCCCTGTGAAGGTTGGAGACACAGACATTAAATAAGTGATCTGTATGTGTATCCCTGTGAAGGTTGGAGACACAGACATTAAAGAAGTGATCTATATGTGTATCCCTGTGAAGGTTGGAGACACAGACATTAAAGAAGTGATCTATATGTGTATCCCTGTGAAGGTTGAAGACACAGACATTAAAGAAGTAATCTATATGAGTATCCCTGTGAAGGTTGGAGACACAGACATTAAAGAAGTGATCTATATGTGTATCCCTGTGAAGGTTGGAGACACAGACATTAAAGAAGTGATCTATATGTGTATCCCTGTGAAGGTTGGAGACACAGACATTAAAGAAGTGATCTATATGTGTATCCCTGTGAAGGTTGGAGACACAGACATTAAAGAAGTGATCTATATGTGTATCCCTGTGAAGGTTGGAGACACGTAATTAAATAAGTGATCCCTATTTGTCTCCAAGAAATGGCAGGTTATACAGACAATGAAGACGAGATCCAAGTGTGTTTCCCTGCTAAAGTAGGCGACACAATAACTTACTATGACCCATCCTCCGATACACCACAGCAGGGTATAGGGAATACCAACGGCTAGAGTGACAATCTCTAATGTACCGACATCAGTTCCATCCTTAAGTACTACAATCACCAAACTGATCTGGAATAACAAGTTTTTGTTGTACAGTTAATCTCTGTAAAGTAGTAAAGGGTAAATGCATGTTTATTTATTATCACTTTTAACCCTTTCCCACATACGACAATTCTCCAGCAGACGACTTTGAAACATATTTTGTCAAAAAATAGAAATTCTTTATAATTCAATGGATAACCTATGACTAAAAGGGGAAAACATTGTGATAAAAGGAGAAATTGCTTGTTTTAAGCAAATTCTTCTTTTGTCACTATGTTTTCAAAAAGTCATCTGCTGCAGAGGTGTCAGAAAGAGTCTATATGAGGGAAAGGGTTAATAAATGAGTTTACTAAGATGATATTCCGCGAGCCTTAGCCAGAGTCATATTCAGCTTCGTTAACACGTTTATTAAAAGTGATAATAAATAAACATGAATGAGATATTCTATTTATTACATAAAGGGATTTATGAGGCGTTTTTCGAAAAAAAGTATATGAACCTTGCCCGTTTTGGCGCCAAAGTGGTTAACATTATACAACGTTAATCTGCTGTCGTGACGTCATTTTCCCTATTTGTCACAATGTTCTTGGCTCTATTCTTAACTTTACTTAAATTTTCAAATATTTTTCCTATTTTTGTTTTGATGTTTTCAAAGTCGTCTGCTGCAGATTTGTTGTATGTCGGAGTGGGATAAAACAGGGTAAACTTACAGTCACTTGAAGATCAAATTTCAACAGGCAGGAAAAAATGGCTGCTTGGTTGTATATGGCTGAAATCACAGAAATATAACTTGGTAATCAATAAAGTCACATGCTGTAAGTTTTCTATTTCGAGTTGCTTGGGAAGATTGTTCTGTGGAGTATTGGTGTAAGAAAACCATGAGTAGGTGAACTGGCCACCTTGATATGACTGAGATAATGTTAAAAGTGGCATTAAACCCCAATCAATCCTTTAAATCTATTTCGAGAGAATTACCTTCCCAATTGCGGACGTATTTTTACAACATTGTGACAAAATGAACCTTTGCACATTATCATCAATTAATTCTTTTGCGATAATACTTTCAACAATCATATTCTATTCAATAATAACATATCCTTTACCCTTTCCCACATACAACAATTCTGCAGCCGACGACTTTGAACATATTTTGTCAAAAAATAGAAAATCTCGAGAGTTGGATGGATAACATGTTTAAACGTGGAAAATAATGTGGCAAAATTGTTTTGAGCAATTTCCTCTTTTGTCACTATGTTTTCAAAAAGCCGTCTGCTGCAGAGGCGTCAGAAAGCATCTATATGAGGGAAAGGGTTAATAAAGATTCTCAATATTGTTGCCTATATATATTCACACATGTCTTCTGCATTTTTGCTGCATGTGGGTTAATGGGATAGAATGAACAGTAATTTTAATTTGATTGCAGAATACAAAATATCGAGAGCAAAAAAGAAAAGCGTTCAATCAACAATAAATCAACAATACCTCGTTATTTTGTTATGCTACCCTTTTTTAACCCTTAATGAGCAATTTCTTCTTTTGCCAAAATGTGTCCAATTATATTCAATAGCTGTTCTTTCATTTATAGAGCGTTTTCATTAATTTGACATAATGTTTTTAATGTCGTCTGCTGCAGATTTGTTGTGGGAAAGGATTTAACCTGAAGCTCCTTGGGTTTCAGGTGAAACACTTAACCCTTTTCCTCATACGACAATTCTGCAGTAGAAGACTTTGAACATATTTTGTCAAAAAATGGAATATCTCTATAATTGAATGGATAACCTATGACTAAAAGTGGAAAACATTGTGGCAAAAGGAGAAATTGCTCATTTTGAGCAATTTCTTCTTTTGTTGCTTTGTTTTCAAAAAGCTGTCTGCATTGCAGCAGACGACGTTTGAAAACATTATTGCAAATGGAGAAGTTGCTGATAATGAGCAATTTCTTCTTTTGCCATAATGTTTACATCTTTATTAAATAATTGTTCTCGGACTTATTGAAGCTTTCCCTATTTCTTGCCGAGATGTGTTCAAAGTCGTCTGCTGCAAATTTGTTGTATGAAGGAAAGATTTAAGAGTCACTTTACCTTGTAAGGTACCGGATGCACCAGCAATTCTGAACTCTAACTCGCCAAACTCTCTGGCAACCAGGATCGACAACACAATATTTGGTGGGGCAAAAACACATGCAATAATCAATCGTACCTGTATAAATATGACAATTCAATATGCTATAAATGATTATTAAACTGTAGATTTCTAGGTAAGAGAACGATGGGGATCCTACAAAGTTCACCTGGTTAAACAGGACTAATAGTTGGCTTACTCTAGGCGCATAAGGAAAACATTAGGAACTAGAAATATCACTGAAGGTGATGAATACCCCCAGCTGGTGCCTGACAATATACATATGTATGAGAAATTCAAGGGGCCATAACTCATTTAAAAATGATTCCAGTGTAACACGCCAACATTATGCACAACTAGGCTTAGTATCAATCATTCATGTGAAGTTATATTGAATTCTGACCAAGGGTTGCGCAGAAATAGTGTTCACAAGAAATGTCCACAGACCAACGGATGTATGAGAAATTCAAGGGGCCATAACTCATTTAAAAATAATTCTAGTGCAACATGCCGACAATTTGCACAACTAGGCTTGGTATAAATCATTCCTGTGAAGTTATATTGAATTCTGACCAAGGGTTGCTCAGAAATAGTGTTCACAACAAATGTCCACAGACCAACCGACCGACCGTCAATCGTGACTCCTATATAGCCCCCATATACTATGTATCTGGGGGTATAACTAGAACTATCACTGAAGATGATAAATAACTCCCTAATCAGCACCTTGACCTACACCATGACTTAATAAGTAAAAGGGCCATAACTCTGTAAAATAACATGCAATTGTAAGCCCTTTAGGATATGCACATCTCCTCTTGGTATAGAAGCTTCATGTAAAATTTTATTGAAACCCAGTGGTTTGTAAGAAATAGGCCGGACAAAATATGGCTTCCGACCGACAGCCTGACACAGTGACTCCTATATACCCCCTCTTCTTCGAAGGGAGTATAGTAAGTTTTACAATATTGGTAGAAGGTCACCAAAGGGGTATTAGTGCCACAAAGGGACGACATGATTTTAATTTTAAAGTTTTACATAAAATTCAATTCTTTGAACAGTTTTGAAAGAGAAACAGCTTAGGACCATTTCTGTGAAATTATTTTGAAATTGGTTCATTTGTTCAGGAGAAGTTGATTGTAGGAAAAGGTGAACTGGCAACAGATGGACAGACAACAATGATTGACAGTGAGTTATTACAAAAGCTCATCCCGCTCTTTGTGCTCAGGTGAGCTAATAAAAGAACAAGAGGCTCAAGAGGGCCAGTATCACTGTATAAGGCGAAATAGCCCTGCCTTGTGGCCATAGTTGTTTTCGAGCAATCGACGTGGCTTGAAAGAATCTGATAAAGGTCACCCTAAGACAATTTCTACAAAATTATTTGAAAATCGGCCTGACACTTTCGGAGGAGAAGATTTTTTACTACAGCGACATAAGGCAAAAAAGCCCCGCCCTCGGGCTGCCATATTTTTCGATAAGAATCTGATAGAGGGTCATCTAAGGATCATTTCCACAAAATAATTTGAAAATCGACCTGACACTTTCGGAGAAGAATATTTTTAAGTATTCACTATAGCCATATACGGCAAAACACTTTCGGAGAAGAAGATTTTTAAGTTTTCACTATAGCCATATACGGCAAAATAGCCCCGCCCCCTGCAATATTTATAGACCAATAGACATGGCTTGAAGGAATCTGATAACGGGTCATCCAAGGAACATTTCTACAAAACTATTTGAAAATCAGCCAACCAGTTTAGGAGAAGATATTTTTTTCTTCTGGTTGCCATGGAAACCAGAATATTGTTTGGATCCAAAAAATTGAAAGGAATTTAGGAGAGGACATTGAGAGGATGCTTCCTATGAAATTTCAAGCAACAAATTTACGCCAGTCACAACAGACAATTCGCCATGACATTAGCTAGACTGGCTTTCAACCAGTGGAGCTAACAATACTGAATAGTCTCTTTTTCTTCAATGTTTCAACTCAAAATAAAAAGGTTTCTTTCAAAACTTCAATTTGTTCATAGCAGACAACTCTTTACATATTATTATATAGAAACATTTCGCAGCAATCAACTTTTTAATTCATTGTAACAAAAATAGAAATTGCTAATAAATCAAAATGAGCAATTTCCCTATGGTCATAATGTTTTCAACACTATGCAATAATCACACATTCATTTTCCAAACAAACGCATCTGTAGTGAAGAGGAACTGTGTCCACCTCAGGCGTGGTAGGTCGCAGGTTCGATCCCCGACTGTGTCATACCAAAGACTTTAAAATGATAGTAGCTGTCCCTCCTTGACCCTCAGGGTTGTGGGATTTGACATTTGACTCATTTGTTCTGTGGTAGTGGGTTCTATCCTGGCCGGGTCATCCCAAAGACTTTAAAAATATTAGTCATTGTTGCTCTTCTTGGCGCTCAGGAGTGCGGGGTTAGCATTACGACTGACTGGCTGGTGTCGGGATTAATGAACCAGTAGTACTGGTTATTTTACCCAGGAAAGGCCGCTGCATAACTGAAACATTGTTGAAAGTGATGTAAAACACCATACAAACAAATCAGTTTCCAAACTTCAAAGTCATCTGCTGTAGATTTGTTGTATGTGGGAATGTGTTAAAAAAAGGCAAACCAGGTAAAAGATTACAAAAGAAAATATCTCACCAGTTTAACTGTGGATCTGTTTTTCGTGTTGGTTGAATACTCCACAATGCAGTACACAAGGAGTATCACAATAGCGATGACCTGCACATACAGTTCATATGTTCTCTCCCTTAAAACTCCGTGGATTACATAGAAGGCCACAAAACCTGGAAATCAAAATAAATGAATCTCTTGGTATGATGTTGTTGAATCAACTATATTGTAAACATCTTTATTATCTTAGCTTAGTGAACTTAGTAAAGTACTGGTATATTAAAACAAGAGCGCCTCAGAGAGAATACCAAATTTAATGCTTGTCTGTTGTTGGTGAGCAATATCCTTTTTTATTTTTTGTTTGTTTAAAAGGCTGCAAAACATAAAAATCAAAACAAACATGTCACTTGATATTCCACTTTTGGACTCACAATATTGCACTTATCTGAAGAATGTATTGAAAGTTTTGGACATATAATAAGTACACTTTCTCCTTGTCCCTCAATGACCTCCAATGATATGTTCAGCATGAGTCAAAGAATAAATAAGAATTGAAGACACTACATAAAAAGAAATGAATTTGAGCCATGCTCTAGGAAACGCAACAACCATAGGACTTTTGCAATCAGTATAGATCTAGATCAACCAGTCACAAAAATGGATCCGACTCTTCACTGTATTCATCCATGTTTTAAAAAATTGTCTACTGTTTAACGCTTTCCCACATCTGCAGCAGATGACTTTGAAAACAATTTGTCAAAAATATGGAAAAAATCTAAATATGAGAGAACATTTATTGAGAAGGGGTTGAAAACACTATCGCAAATGGTAAAATTGCTCATAATGATGCAGAATGTTTTCAGAATTCATTTGCTGCAGAGGCATCAGCTAGTGCCTGTATGTGGGAAAGAGATCAAGAAAGAGATTTATTGCATTTCCGCATATTGACAGATCTGCTGCAGATGACTTGTGAAAACATTGTGGCATAATGAGCAATTTCTCCTTCTGCCACAAAAAGTTAAAACTTTATCCAATAGTTTTAGCTTCATTTATAAAGATTTTTCATATGTTTCCCTAGATGCTTTAACCCTCTCCCTCATATAGACACTTTCTGACGCCTCTGCAGCAGACTGCTTTTTAAAAACATGGTGACAAAAGATGAAATTGCTCAAATTTGTTTGTTTGTTTGTTTGGAGTTTAACGCCGCTTTCAACAGCTTTGGTCATATCACGGCGGTCAGTGCACCTACCCATGTTTTCCTGGCTTTCCTACACCAGTACTTACACAACATTCTTTCGAAGCCACTGACTACTTTCTCACATAGATCAGAGGTGAGAGGCGATGTAAAATCGCCCGAAAGAATGTCGCCGCAACCGGGTATCGAACCCGTGACCTCCAGATCATGAGTCAGATACGCTACCAATTGAGCTACCCGGCCGGGCGAAATTGCTCAAAACAAGCAATTTCTCCTTTTGCCACAATGTTTTCCACTTATAGGCATAGGTTATCCATTCAATTATAGAGATTTGACAAAATATGTTCAAAGTCGTCTGCTGCAGAAATGTCGTATGAGGGAAAGGGTTAAGAAGTCTGTTGCGTATCTATGTATATGGAAAGGGGTTAACAGTATATTATGTAGTAAGAATTGTTGGCTTAACCTTTCCCATATTTGACAAATCTGCGGCAAACAACTTCGAACACATCCAGGCAAACATCTGGGAAAATATCTATAGTTATAGTTTAACCCTTTCCTTTTTTCTTAAAATACTTTTTTCTTACAAGAATTCTGCAGCAGACCCTCTTTGACCATATTTTGTCAAAAAATAAAAATCTCTATAATTGAATGGCTATGACTCAAAGTGGAAAACATTGTGGCAAAACGTTTTGAGCAATTTCTTCTTTTGTCACTTTGTTTTCAAAAAGCTGTGTGCTGCAGAGATGTCAGAAAGCGTCTATATGAGGGAAAGGGTTCATTATCAGCAAATTGTACTTTTGCCACAAAATTTTCAAAAGTTCTGTGCTGCTGATGCATTTAAGTGGGTCTGTAATTGGGAAAGACGCTTCAAGAAGAAAATTTACCTGCATTGACCAATATGAGAATAGTAAATGTGAAATCAGGCGCATCCGAGTTCTCTGTTTGAACTACGTGAACCAGACTGTAGGTGGTCAGGGCAATGGCAGCAGCTATGTTTAGGAAACTCAGCAATAAAAACAGCTTTTCCCTAGTTGATAACCCAGCAAAAGTCTTTGTCTGAAGTATTATATAAGACATCCCACTCATGTCAAATCAATCTAGTGACTGTTAGTCCAGGTGTTCGTACTCAAATGTGTTTTTATATTTCAACTTTTCTTTACAACGCAATATGTTACATGAGTTGAAATATTGAGACCGAGTACTTGACTATTTACCTGATATTAAATTTTTACAGTTTAAAACATCTGACTCAAAACTTGTAATGCATGGAAATTTGGCAGTACAATTTGTGCACATATTTCAGCAATCCTTTCCTTAAAATGTTTTCCAATCTATATAATTCAATAGTATACTCCTAATTTTTTAAAAATAAATTTTGCCAAATTTCTACTTTTCTCTATATGTTTCATTAACATTAAAGTGTTTATCAAAATAGTTTATTCTGTATCAGGTATGAAATGAAATTAAAACAAACAAAATGTTTCTATTTTATACACATTTTGTTCAATCGGATTTTTTCTTATATATATATATATATGGAATATTATGTTACAGTAATATAATGTTATTATAGAGACCTAAATTGCTCCGATAGAACATAATTATTTTAGCTTCTTTAGGCCCATTTACAAGCATCTGACAGGTGCAGATAAGTTCAAGAGACAAAGTTAGATACAAGAGAGTCCAGGAGCGATACCCTAGCCCTTTCTCAGCCTCAATTTACTTTCTGAAAAGACCAATCAGCTCTTCAACTTGTTCAGTGTATAGCACCTATACAAGCGAAGCACTTTTTCTTTGGACCATTACTTCACCTCTAGTTGAATGGGAGACATCTTAAAGCATCTCAGATATAAAAAAATCAGAACCGGGATTTGAACACCAGACCTCTGGATTGACTATGCTATTACCTGGTTTTGTATTGTACCTCGAGGCATGTGGAATAATTGATATATTGATTTGTGAGACAAACCTGAATTTTTACCATTTATAAAACCTAATATGTAATTTTTTCGAGTCGACTCTTTGAAAAAACATTGAATAGCAAGAGTTGTCGGAGGACAATATAGCTCGCCTATCAGGGCCATCGTCTATCAGGGCCTATTTCAGAACAGTTATAGCATTATGTAAATTCACACAGTATCACCTATTGCAAGATAAATCACCTTTTCAATACTTGCATGCAAATGTTAACCAAGTCCATACAGGTCCATGTTGGCCTTTTAAATCTGTAAATTTGTTTACAATTTACATACGATAAGCAACAGCATACACAGTGTCTGAGAAAAGGCCTTGCACGCAAAGGTTTGACCAAAATTCTAAGTCCAAAAAGGGGCACAATTCAGTCAAAATCCATTCCAGAGTTATGGGACTTGACATACAAGGTCCCCTAATGATCCTGAATAAGTGTGTGAAGTTTCAAAGCAACAGCATACACAGTGTCTGAGAAAAGGCCGTGCACGCAAAGGTTTGACCAAGCTGGCAACGCAGACGCCAACGCCAACGCGGACGCAGGGGTGAAAACATAAGCTCCCCTATTTCTTCGAATAGGCGAGCTAAAAACTTATAACAACTTGAAAATTTGAAATATATAATTTCAGTGCAAGTTCAAAATATTGTGTGAAGAGAAGAGATTGTTCGTTTTCGGAAGTGTCTCAATTTGTCACAAATGAAGTTGAAATGAGGTTTTTCAAAGTCGTCTGCTGCTAAGGTTTCAACTGTCTCTGCATCAGGTAAGGCAAAGACCTAATAACATAATTGTGTTATTAGGTCTTTGGGTAAGGTTAGTCCAGGTTTCTGTACTAGGAATGCGATTTTATATTTTGACTGTTCGCATCCTATGCAATATGTAACGGCGATATATTGAGACTACAGGTAAGGTGAAATGTTTTCAATCAAGAATACAAAATGAGTTTTCTCTCTCTTGTAACAACTTCACACTAGATTATATTAAAATGATTACTTTTCCAAACGGTGTTCTGACAGTTGTCTTAGGCACATCTGGGATACCAAAACGTGTATAGTCCCCTGAATCGTACTCTTCATTCCGCTCAGAATCTTCCATTATTTCCGTTTAAGTGAGAAGAGTACTTTCGCTTTCTGTATTATTATTTCCTAGTTGTCTCCATTTTGGCTTCATTTAATCATGTGATATTCTATTTTTAGACCATACACCGGAGGAAAACCGTAGAGAATTCCGCATTATAATGAGTCTGTTTGATTTTTAGAAAATGATTTAAAGAAACTATTTAACCGAACAAGATCACCGTAAATTCTCATACCTTAAATAAATACATGAAAAAGCCTTAAAGTTTGAGAAATTAGAATATAGATTTGCTATAGTTTAGATCTTCCTTATTATCTTAATAAACTTAAAGTGATGTTTGTGTGTGATGTTCTGTCTTGTTATTGTTAATCTGTGTCATTAAGAAGAATATTTTCAAAACCCGATTGAAGTCCACGCTACTTTCAAGAAGTAAACCATAACAAACTTGGACGCCAGAATGACAGAACAGGCCGAGAAAATGACGTCGCAAACAGAGCAGGTTCCAACAGATGAGAGAATTGTACTTATTGCGATGGATCAAAGTGAATATTCAGATTATGCATTTAACTGTAAGTAAATGGTATTTATTTGTTACGATGACACTAGATATTAAATCAAATTTCAACAGGGTGACATATCTTCTGCATTGGAAATCAGCATGATAAATCTTTATTCTTGGAATAACCTGCCATAAAAAAATTATATTTAGTTTAAGTATTTTATCCTTAATTAAATCTCCCCTTGGCACACAGCGAATTTGAAAACTTGTAGGCAAGAATATGAAAATCTCCCTAAAAG
Organism: Serripes groenlandicus; assembly: GCA_031761405.1. Lineage (NCBI taxonomy): Eukaryota > Metazoa > Mollusca > Bivalvia > Cardiida > Cardiidae > Serripes > Serripes groenlandicus. The sequence goes on along the minus strand of JASEVX010000007.1, from coordinate 68,177,054 downwards.
GAAAATATAAATATATACTCGGGTCCCCTAAGTTTGTGATCTTAGATATTGTACAGTTAGAAACATTGCGAAGAAAGGACTTAGGAGAAATTGCTGAATATGAGCCATAATGGGTGCCAGTGAATTCGTAACCTGGTGAACTCGTAACATGTATATTTTGGTGAATTAATTCTGGTATAAATGAATTTGTAACCTATCATAAATGTTTATGTAACCTTTGTAATTTTTACATTTATATTGCACATTTGTGTTTAGTAAATAATTTTTATTAACCAGGTTTTCCAAAGGAAAAATCTGGTTATTAGTTTGGTAAAAAGATACATGTAACAAAAGGTTGCTTAATATCTGTAACAGTTATCTATTAAATGTTCTTAATAAATGAGGCCATCAACACACAATTGACTGTATTGAACTGATATGTGTTAGATAAAATTGTGATATATTTAATTGACAAAGTAATTATGATTATTCATCAATAGAAATATTCCCTGTTACTTGAATTACTAGCTTTGATTAACTATTAACAGAAAGATTTGACAGATCTGTTAATTCTTAATCAAACACCTTCCATTATAGAAAACCTGGTTTCATGGAATTTCCATGTCTTGTTATATTTTGAAGTAATATTATTAATAAATAAGTAAAAAGTTAAAGATTACCACCATATAGTTGGCAGTTTTGTGATAATTAACGAAGTGTCAGTTGTTAATTAGTTGTGAACATATCGAAGATAATTGCTTGACATGCGGCAGATTATCTAGATTGGTGTTTAATTATTTCTCAGCATGTGTTAAACTTTAGGTTGAGTGTATTGTTGCATACAAAAAAAGACACATGTATAACATGTTTATACACAGATATTGTGAACTCATTATTGATTAAGAATAAGATTGCACTGATGTAAATATTATTTTTCTCCTCATCTAAAATACTTAGGAATCACTCTAATTAATATATAAGTGATTACTGGCGAGACACGGCTAATCAAATAAATTGATGAATGCAATAAAAAAAGATAGTAAAACATTCTGATTAAATATTTTTGTTTTTCACAAACTGTTAGTATATAACTTTAATTGATAAAAGGCGCTATCTAGGATTATCACACCTCACACATCAAATAGGATATTATTAATTGCAATAAGAACAATGTGTAAAATTGATAAATATATCGTTATTTATCAGATATTACTATTAGTTAAACTTGTACTAAAGCAAGTTACGAAATATTTTTTTCCGGACGCATTTCTTTTAAAAAAGGCGAAATTGCTCATTTTGAAACAGCGCTGCAAACATATGCATATGCATGTAGGAAAGTGTTAACAGTAGACAACTTTGAAGCCATGGTCTCATCATAGCAACATTTTGGAAAATCTCTGTACTTTAATTAAGTTCAACTATTTAAAAGATTTGAAAACATTGTGACAAAAGAGAAAATGGCTTCAAATGTCATCTGCTGCAGATGCTTTAAAATTCAAATTCATCTGGGTTAGGGTTATTAAATGAAAGGGTTAAATGAAGTTAAACCTTTCCCACATAAAACAAATCTGCAGCAAAACACTTTGCAAACATCTAGGCACAACAATGGAACATCTCCAGTAATAAAAGTATGATTTTCAAATAGATTTGAAAACTTTTGGTCAAAGAATAAATTGCTCACCAAGAGTAATTTCTTCTTTTGCCAAAACGTTTTCAATTATTTTTTTTACTGCAGATGAATCAAAATGCATCTATATGTTGGAAAGGGTAAAGTAAGTTGGAGTAATAAATTATGTTAATTTGTGTTCCGATTTATTTATCACTCTTAGTTATGTGTCCTTGCATTAATTAAGCTACCACTTTTGTTTTGAATGAGGACAAACTGAACTAATTAACATTAAAATACATGTACATTTTTCTTAGCATTTTCACACATCTGTAGCAGGTTAACACTTAGAACAGTGGGGCAAGAGGATATGTTACCCATAATGAGCAAATTCTCCTTTTGACACAATGTTTTCAACTCTTATTTAATCATGTAATTCCATAACATAATTGCATATCCATCATTTCATTGATTGTGCTAGTTTTTTAATGAAAGTAATAAGTTTGTACATATCTGTAAATACTGTTGGGATAGAATTTCCCCTATTCCCACAATGTTATTAAATGTTAATTGTTTGTTACAGACTGAAAGGCACCATTTATATAAGTCTCTTGTAAACTCTTTCAAACTTGCAAACCCATTTGAATGCATTTACAGCAGGTGACTTTTGAAAACATTGTGGCAAAAGGAGAAATTGCTCATAATGAGCAATTCTCATTTTGCCACAATGTTTTCATCTTAAGCAATGATTTCTCCTCATAAAAGAGTTTTCCCATATTTTACTTAAGTTGTTTCCAATTTTTGTTTGTCTGCTGCAGATTTCCTTCATATCTGAAAAGATGAAGATAAATGATGATGAGAACTTTCATAAATTGAATAGTTACAAACTAAAAGGTTAATCCTTACTTTCATGTAGACGCTTTCTGACGCCTGCAGCAGACGACCTTCGAAATGTCATAATGAGCAATTTCTCCATTTCAACTTTATTCGAAAGCTCAACATTCATTTGATGAAGTATTACTGCCAGTCTGGTGTCTACATGTTTATCTATGATTTCAGGGTATTTTGATAACATTCACAGAGATGGGGACAAACTGATTTTGGTACATGTACCGGAGTATCACTCTGTTGTCCAGTCACGTAAGTACATGAACAACAGTTATTATTATACATATGACACCCTTATTTCTTTATTCATACACAGAACATGTACATATACAAAAGTAAACAGAAAGAAAAAAGTAGAAAAAAAAATGCAAAAAGAAAAGAGGCAGAAAGAAGTGGAATTTTAAGATAACAAGATACTTAAAGGAGTTCCTAATTGACCCTTTACTGTGGGTAAAGGAAAAGAAATTGCTCATTAAATATAAAAAACCCCAAAAAAACATCAAAACAAAAATATTTAAAAAACATTGTGAAAGTAAGATGTGAAGTTTTGAGATTTCAAAACACTGTTGATAAAGGTAGACAACTTGATCATTATTAATCTGGAGTAACCTGCCCCTACCATTACAGGGTCAGGCATACACTATAAATGGTGGCTCCTTTTTGAAATAATGTAGCAATGAAAAGGCTATAGATGCAACCTTTATTGCTGACCAAACAGTTACATTATAGTGTCAGGCATACACCAATAATGGGTTCTGACTTTTGGATTTTTCCACACAAATGGCGCGATTACTGGTTAAATATCAAGGAAGTAGACTTTGAGCTTGATTAATATAAGCTGAAAACTTGTTTCGCAATCAATGTAAAATAAATAAGTTTAACCTTTTCCCACTTGTAGACAGTTTCTGTTCATCTGCAGCAGACGGCTCTTTAAAAACATTCTGACAGAAGGAGGAATTGCTCAAAACAAGCAATTTCACCTTTTGCCACTATGTTTCCCACTTTTTTCACTAATTATTCTTTCACTTTAATATAGATATTTTTAACATTTTTGGCCGGATTGCTCAAGCAATTCCGGTCTATAGATTGGCGATGTCCGTCTGTCCGTCTGTCTGTCTGTCTGTCCGTCAACATTTTGGTTAAAGTTTCAGGTTAGGCAAAATGGTTAAAGTTTCTGGTTAAGCAAAATCTCAGACATGGAAAGAGCTACAAACTTGAAAATTGGTCTGTGTGTAGCCACTAACATGTTCTTTTGACTTCCATGATAACTCTTCACCTTCACCTTGCTATTGCCCGTCTGTCTGTCTGTCTGTCCGTCAACATTTTGGTTAAAGTTTCTGGTTGAAGCAAAATCTCGGAAATGGAAAGAGCTACAAACTTGAAAATTGGGCTGTGTGTAGCCACTAACATGTTCTTTTGATTTCCATGATAACTCTTCACCTTGCTATTGCCCGTCTGTCTGTCTGTCTGTCCGTCAACATTTTGGTTAAAGTTTTTGGTTGAAGCAAAATCTCGGACATGGAAAGAGCTACAAACTTGAAAATTGGTCTGTGTGTAGCCACTAACATGTTCTTTTGATTTCCATGATAACTCTTGACCTTCATGTTGCTATTGCCCGTCTGTCTGTCTGTCTGTCTGTCTTCTGTCTGTCTGTCTGTCTGTCTGTCTGTCTGTCTGTCTGTCTGTCCGTCAACATTTTGGTTAAAGTTACATCACAGCAACTTGTGTTTTAATTTGCTTTCTACAGTTTTATAGTTATATCACGGCAACTTGCGTTTTAATTTGCTTTCAACAGTTTTATAGTTATATCACGGCAACTCGCATTTTAATTGGCTTTCAACAGTTATATAGTTATATCACAGCAAATTGCATTTTACTCCCCTTTCAACAGTTTAACAGTTATATCACGGCAACTTGCGTTTTAATTTGCTTTCAACAGTTTTATAGTTATATCAACTTGTGTTTTAATTTACTTTCAAAAGTTTTAAAGTTTTATCATGGCAACTTGCGTTTTTATTTGCTTTCAAAAGTTTTATAGTTATATCATGGCAACTTTCGTTTTAATTTGATTTCAACAGTTTTATAGTTATATCACGACAACTTGCGTATTAATTTGCTTTCAACAGTTTTATAGTGATATCACTGCAAATTGCGTTTTAATTTGCTTTCAACAGTTATATAGTTATATCACAGCAAATTGCGTTTTACTCCGCTTTCAACAGTTTTATAGTTATATCACATCAACTTGCGTTTTAATTTGCTTTCAATATTTTAATAGTTATATCACAGCAAATTGTGTTTTAATTTGCTTTCAACAGTTTTTGGCTGGATTGCTCTAGCAATTACGGTCTATAGATTGGCGATGTCTGTCTGTCCGTCCGTCTGTCTGTCCGTCCGTCTGTCTGTCTGTCCGTCAACATTTTGGTTAAGTTTCAGGTTGAGGCAAAATCGGTTAAAGTTTCAGGTTGAGGCAATCTCAGCACTGGAAAGGGTTACAAACTTGAAACTTTGCCTGAAGGTAACCAGTAACAAGTTCTATTGATTTCTATGGTTACTTTGACCTTGACCTTGGTTTGTCGATTTTCAAGGTCAAATTGCCGACAATCCGGCCTTACCGTCTTCAGCGGTTTCTTGTTAACAAGATGTTTTCAAAGTCGTCTGCTGCAGATTTATTCCATGTAGAAAATATTAATTCTGTTCTATTTCTTGCATGCTCATGTATTTTCTTAATGTAACAATGTATTATCTATATTTACATTAAGCAGGAGTCACTTTGCCTCGTGGTAATACATAAATTATGCACTGCAAATGAACCTAAACTATATTCTTCACACTTTACCCCAATCAGGACTTTTTGGCCAGACTCTCTTAACACGTTAATTTGATTCATAGCGTAGACACTGTTCGTGAATATACCGTTAACCATTTACCACATGCAGACATCTTGTGACTCATTTGCAGCAGACAACTTTTAAAAACATTGTGGCAGAAAGAGAAATTGCTCATGATGATGATGTTTTCAAAGTACATGTAAATCCTTTCCCAAACACAGACATATTTTGATGCATCTGCAGCAGAAGACTTTTGCAAACATTGTGGCAAGAGATGTTTTCAAAGTCGTCTACTGCAGATTTGTATGTGGCATTTAGCGGCAATGGGATAGGAGTAATAAATCTTTTACTGATATAGGATTTAAGATTCCACATTCATTTTGAGTTGACTTCAAACCTGAAATGAAATATTTGTATTACTTCACTTAAATGACCCATGCTTTTTGGCTTAAGGCTTTTAACCCTTTCCCACATACAAGAAATCATTGGCAGATGAATTCAGAAGAATCTGGGCAAGTTTTTTGGTAAATCTCTGTAAATGAAAGTAATATTACTGAATTAATTATGATTAATTTGTCCTTTTGCAACAATATTTTCAAAAGCCATCTGCTGCAGATGCGTCAGAAAGCGCCTTTCAAGCTGGAAAGGATTAAATAAGCAAAACTATGAACACTCTCTATAAATGAAAGTATAATTACTGAATAGAGATGAAACATTGTGGTAAAAGGAGTTTTTTTTAAGGGAAATAGAACCTGATTGACCCATATCATCTTAACCCGTTCCGGCATACAGAAATTCTGCAGCAGACTACTTTGAAAACATCTAGGCAAACATATGGAAAATCCCCATAAATGAAGGTCTAATTATTGAAAAAAGTTGGAAACATTGAGGCAAAAGGAGAAATTGCTTATATTGAGCTATTTCTTCTTTTGTCACAATGTTTTCAAATCCAGATCCTCTCTCTCACTTAACGCAACACTATTAAGAGAAACTCTGGATCCTCGTGTCTTTGAGCTTCTGCCCGTCATTTTTGAACTAGAAGCACTGCCATTAATTCGCCGTTCTTTCAAGTGTCTATATTTATTACCCTTTCCCACATACAATATATCTGCAGCAGACGACATTGAACATATTTTGTCAAAAAATAGAAAATCTCTATAATTGAGTGGATAACCTATGACTAAAAGTGGAAAACTTTGTGGCAAAAGGAGAAATTGCTCACTATGAGCAATTTCTCAATTTGCCACTATGATTTCAGAAGTCGTCTGTTGCAGAGGCGTCAGAAAGTGTCTACATGAGGAAAGGATTAAATCTTTAATTCCCAGACTATATTTAACCCTTTCCCACACATATCTCACCTGCAGCAGACGACTGAAAACATCTTGGCAACAGACAAAAAATCTTTATAGATGAAAGTATAATCATTGTGGCAAAAGGGGATTTTTTTTTTTTTACAATGGTTTCAAATGTAATCAGCTGCAGTTGGGTTAACACCTTTGTACTAGAAATCTTCTGGAAAAATGAGGGAAAATAAGGAATCTGCTGTTCAATCTGTTGTACCTTGAACCCTTTCACACGTACATACCCTTTCTTGGGCCTCTGCAGCAGACAACTTTTGAAAATATAGTGACAAAAGGAGAAATTGCTCAAAATAACCAATTTCACTTTTTGCCGCAATGTTTTCAACATTTCTCAGTAATTATATTTTCATTTATAGAGTTTTTCCCCAAGCAAACTTGTCTGCTGTAGATTTCTTGTATGTGGGAAAGGGTAAAGATACAGATTATTTACCATCCAATGTATTGTCCTTCTATTAATCAGTTTCATCCCTGAATCCTTTGACTTCGGCAGATTATATCTAGACAAAATTTGATGATTTTTCCCATTCTAATTGCAATTGAAAAATCAGTAATTTTGGATTACAATACTTTTACAAATTTGTTATAGTTTACAAATTTTTAATTTATTTCTGTAATATTTTACCATGGCATGTTTATATGAAAATTGTATCAAAAACATCAAATGCTAATTTTGACAAAAAGAGCAGTAACAATAGTCTTGCACCGAACCCTCGAAATATATGAAAAAGTCAAAATGTGAACTGTTTATATAATATTATTAAGTCATATACAACAATTCCCCTTTTCTAACAATGTTTTAAAATCTAGTGTGCAGTTGTCAGACAGTATCAACAAAATGGTTGTTAATTCGGTGTTCTTCTTGATAAAAACATCAGAACATTCGTCGCCTTCTAAACAAAGTCAGATCTGAAACTGGGTCATGTGGGTGTCCAAAACTTGGTCATTAGGTCAAATTTTAGATAAAACCTTTTGAACGCATAATTGGTCATATATTTCACCCAACCTTTATGAAAAATCATTTGAACATTCATCTCCATTAAATAATCCCCTCTAAGGTCTGAAACTTGGTCATCTTAGGTTGAAAACTAGGTCAAATTTTAGAAACATCTTGTAAGCTGATGTTCTAAGGTGAGCCATGTGTTCCTTTACAAAAAAAATAATTCAGGGATCTCAATTCAACAAATTAACTTGTTAAATTTTAATATATAGACATTTTCAATATTTTTGCCCACCAATTTTTAAAGATGGCGGCTGCAGATTTGTTGTATGTTTAAAATGATTAATCCTATGTAAAATTGATAAATCAAACGCAACACTGGTCTAACTAAATTTTTTGCAAAAATGACTTTTTTTTATATTTTACAGATATATTACATGGCATACATCTGCAAGGGGTCAGTTGGCATTTTGCTCTTTCTCATTTTTTTTTTGTGCAACAGTGATCTAATTACAACCCTTGGTAAAAGATTCATCTATTTTCATGTCTAATTGTAGCTATGGTAATGGCAGACGTGAGTGTGATCACGAATCTGATGAAGGAAGAAGAGAATAAAATCAAGGAATACTTAACAACACTGGGGCAGATGCTCAAGGCTAAAGGCGTAAGTAATTCATGAAGTTTTATTGACCAAATGCTCTGTTCAATCATAAGTCTTCTGTCCTTTCTTTTGAAGGCCAGTATCTTATCTAGGATTCCAAAACAGGGGGGGGGGGGGATTTAATCGGAGAATTGATTTTATGACAAAACTGAGTCATTTTTCTTTCTTTGTCTATGTAAAAAAATCCCCCCCCTCCATACACATTTAGGGGAGGAATTTTCAAAACAGTAGGAGTAATAGCATGATTCCCCCCTCCTAGATTGGACACTGTTAAAGTCCATTTTTATGTAATGTAGTAAACTATGTACGGTAGGTGACAGTTGCAGATAAACCACGAGTCAGAGTTAGATGCAAGGGAGTCTTGGTGCGTTTCACTTGGTTCTTTTGATATGTGCTCGGGGTAAATTGCTGTTACATGCACAGCAGTTTTAGCTCAATGTAGCTATTGTGATCACTCACCCCCCCAAGTGTCCGACGGTGTCAAATATAAGTTTAAGAGACAGATACAATGGAGTCTAGGTTTGCTACCGAAACCATCACTAGATTCTTTCATGTGCTCAGGATATAGTGCTGAAACATGCAAGGCTTTTTTTTAACTGGTAAGGACCAGTCCTTCTTCACCAATAGTGATATTGTAAATGTTCTTTGGTGATAGAGGGAATTTTCAATGTAGCATTTTTGCAAACTTCATTTGCAAAATACGCACTTCAAAAACTTAAAAAACTTACACAGATTATTTATATTAATCCGAACACCTGTAGCTCAGAAGGTAGCGACAAAAGCTGTCAAGCCAGTGATTGTGATTTTGAACCCCAGTTTCGCCAACATTCTTTCAAAAGGCTGACAAAACTCACTGCGACCACCGTCACTCGTCTTCCACTAACGAGCGAACAGTCTACGTTGAAAAGTAGCCAATTGCTTGAAAATACTGTTCTTTGGAGTACTGCTGTGAGAACACAAGGAAACACATGGGTCACTAAGGTGAACTGGCTGCTGTGATATAATTGAAAGATTGTTAAAAACGATGTTAACCGTTTCTCTCATACGACAATTCTGCAGCATTTGAACATATTTTGTCAGAAGATAGAAAATCTCTGTAATTAAATGGATAACCTATGACTAAAAGTGGAAAACATTGTGGCAAAAGGAGAAATTGCTCGTTTTGAGCAATTTCTTCTTTTGTTTCTATGTTTTCAAAAAGCCGTCTACTGCAGAGGCATCAGAAAGCGTCTATATGAGGGAAAGGGTTAAACCTAAATCAAAGAATCAAACAGATTATCTTAATTCCTTTATATACTGTAACATGATTATTTCCATTTATTCCAGGTTGGTGGTACAGTTAAAAGTTCCAGTGGTAACGCGGGAGAAGTGATTGTCCGTGTTTCCAAGGAAGTCGGGGCCAATATGATTATTACCGGAACTCGCGGTTTGGGCAAAATTCGGCGTACTCTAATGGGGAGTGTCAGCGACTTCATTCTTCATCACTCTCACGTTCCAGTACTTGTTTGTCGACATAAGGACCAAAAACATCATATGGACCATAAATAGGGTTGTAACTAGGGTTGTAAGGATACATTGGAATATTCGATATCACGTTCATTTTCTCAAAATATATTTGATGTTGTGTTTGTTACATTGTATTTTGGCACACGTTTTTGTGAGTTTAAAATGTGTTTTTAATTAATTTTGAATTGTTATTCAATTGAAAAGTCAGGAGTATTGCCATTTAATGACAATCAAAACCGGTCACCAAAAAATGTTGAACCACAATGTAATTGAAATGATTGAACCTCAGGCCAAATAAACGTCAGCTGTCTGGAAAAATTTCAGATTTCCAAAAGGACTCAAGGGAGACATTCTGTCACACACTATCTTCAAAATTTGTAGTCATGAAATCGGATAACAACTTTGTTAAATTCATAATAATCTCCCTTGCTTATGCCTGTTGTAAAATCAAAGTACTGAAATTGCTTAAGTTGTCATTCTTTTGAGGAGCACAAGCATGTCGAATATAGACAAATAGTCAAATACGTTATTAACTTTTATACTGTTCTAGTTGGATTGTATTTGTCACAAGAGTGACAAGACTTACTAGACAATCATTAGACTTTCTCTAGTCATTTGAATTCTGATTTCTTTTATTCGTGACAGTATTCGTTTATAAATATTGGTATTCGTTGCCCTGTATTTGTGATACGTATCGTATTAGCCACCTAGTGTATTCGTTACAGCCCTAAGTCCATAAATGAGAAAAATTCGTTTCACGCCATTTTTTAACATTTTCCCACATGAAGACGTATTGTGATGCAATTAGTAGACGCATTTTGATGCAAATGCATTGAGACTTTTGTTAAAAACAGTGTGGCAGAAGGAGAAATTGCTCATAATTTCCTCTCCTACTATTATGTTCCCAACTCCTCTCACTAAGTATAATTCCACTTATAAACTTTATCAATATTTTTGAACAGCTGTGTTTCCAGCATACAACAAATCTGCAGAAGACAACTAAGAAAACATTTAGGCAAAAATATGAAAGATCTCTTTTCTTGAATGAATAATTATTGAATCGCGTTTACGTCATTGATGCAAAAGGAGATATTGCTCATAATTAGCAATTTTCCCCTTTTTGGCCGGATTGCTCTAGCAATTCCGGTCTATAGATTGGCGATGTCTGTCTGTCTGTCCGTCAACATTTTGGTTAAAGTTTCAGGTTGAGGCAAATTCTCAGCACTGGAAAGGGTTACAAACTTGAAACTTTGCCTGAAGGTAACCAGTAACAAGTTCTATTGATTTCTATGGTTACTTTGACCTTGGTTTGTCGATTTTCAAGGTCAAATTGCCGACAATCAGGCCTTACCGTTTTCAGCGGTTTCTTGTTTCATATTGTTTTCAAAAGGTGTCTGCTGCAGATGCATCACAATGTATATGTACGTTGGAATGGGTCAAATTGGCTTCTCAGGTAATTCGTAACACCATAAGGTCATTATTTTAGTAACAATATCTACATGTATTTTTGTTGTTTTTTAACTTGAAAATTGTTGTTTCTGTTGTATTAGCAGCCTGGTATTAGGTAATTTGTTTTCGTCAGTGCTTCATATTTGATCCTTTCCCTAGTACAACAGATAACTTTGAACACGTCTCTGCAAAAACAGAGTAAAATCTGTGTAAATATAAGTATTGTTTAATATTGAATAGAGTTTGTGGCAAAAAGAGAAATTGGTCGTCATGAGTGGTTTCTCCTTTGCTATACCGTTTTAATATGGAATCTGCTGCATCAGCTTTTAAATGTGTTGACATGTTGGAAAGGGTTAATTATTTTAATTTACAGTGGATTTTTTATAAATTTTCTCTTAAATGTTTTGGCATCCTATGGTGCAACGCAGTTGTAATGTTCATATCTTTATTATAACTGATTAAATATATATATATCAAAGAAATTGCATTTGAGTTTTCACTTTGATAAGTACATTGTTTGTCGACATTGTTATGTTTAAGTCGTTGTGAATCTGCTCCAGGATCAGTACTGCTCCCTAGACAGTTCAACTCAATGTTTTCTCTTGATATTCCAAAAGATGACTATGAACTTGTCGAAATGTAAAGCTTAATGAGTCCATTTTTAAAATTCAGCCTTGAAAGGGTTAACGGATAAGTTTTACATTCACTGACAATGCTAATCATTGGTCAATGATATCTTATCTCAAATTTCACTCTTTTCATATGGAGAGCTTTCTCTTTTTTGTCATACAATTTTAAATCTATTTAATACTTAATAGTATTAATTTGCAGACATTGATCAAATAATTTTGCTTCACTGTTTTTCAAAGTTGTCTGCAGCAATTTTATTGTATGTTGAAAACGATTAAATTGTAACAATTTCTGCCCTGAGTGCCATTTAAGGTCTTTCCTGGAAGCAAAAATCTTTAATCAGCCGTTTCCCACAAACAACAAATCTGAAGCTAAACATTTAGCAAAATTATTGTAAATCTCTTCAATGGCAAGTTTAACAATTGCAGGCTTCACCCTGGATATTTACAATTAGGGAGCCACTTTTGGAGCCACATATCTGGCAATATTTAATGCTTGAAAAAAGTTGAAAACATTGTAGCAAAAGGAGAATTGCTCATTATGAGCAATTGTTCCTTTTGTCACAATGTCTGCAACAGTTTTCTGCTGCAGAGGAATGCAAATGCAAAATTACTGAAAAGGTATAGAATAAGGAATAACTCATACCCAGATGAAGAGAAACACTGAGGCTTTTGTAATGAAAGACTTTTAAAAACATTTTTCTCTGTTTCTTACAGTATTTTCATCTGGGTTTTGAAGGTTTTTCTCATATTTTCCTAGTATCTTATTTATAAATATCATTGAAATCTGACCAAAATTCTATGATGTACTTTTTTTTTTTTTTTTCGACAACACCGCATTAAAGGTTGTCTTAAATTGACCCTATTCATTTAAATATTCAATACAATCTGAACACTCTGCCATCGTGGTTATTTCCATATATTGGTCAAAGGGAAGTAAATCGGATCGGCTTGCCGGGCAGACAATTTTGTCTAGGGAATTTCAGATGAATATATAAGAAAGTTAGAAGTGATTTTCATAAAGTTGAATAAGCTCTGACTGATTGTTAGTGCGGGATAAGGGTCACCTTTTATTTGACCTCCTAGCTCTGTAAAAAACGGTGAACATGTGAGTTTGTTTTGCTTTTTTGGTAGTTCTAAGAATGAACTTTAGTTTGATGCAGGTATTTGTGTTAATTCATTTGCTAGGAACGAACCATAACCCATAATGCTATAATAGTCGCCTATGGAAAATGAATTCCTTCCCTTTGACATATTGTTTATTTATTTGAGTCGAGTTATCTTCCATGTTGATACGTGTTTGCCTGACGCAAGGGTCAATCTGAGATAACGTCATAATAACTATGCTAGTTTTTGCTGCTGCAGCAAGGTTACGGTCTGATTTCTGCTCTATGACACCTCAGCAGTAGAGGTCTTTTGAAAAATTTGTAGCAAAAGGAGAAATTGCTCAAAACAAGCAATTTCTTCTAATGCCATAATGTTTTCAATTGTGTTAAGTATATTAATTTATTTTTATAATACCTAAAATGGTTATTACACACCCGATACTTTATTAAGGGTCCCTTTAACCTTTACAAAAGACGAAAAGTTTTCAATTTCATATTCTAAAATAAAAGAATTTAATTCCTCTATCGCACTTAGTCCAGTAAAAGTAATTAAATCTCCATCGCCTTTCGCCATTTCATCGTGTTCATCGTCTGCAATGGTGACGTATGTACCATGCCCCACTTCCATCAACCGCCTCATTACCTAATATCCGCCCCCTACAGTAACGCGTTATCCAAAGACCTAATAACACGTTATTAGGTCTTTGCGTTATCCTTCTGACAGCATTTATCGAGAAAATGTCGACGCAAACGGATCAGGTTCCAACAGTTGAGAGAATTGTACTTATTGCGATGGATCAAAGTGAATATTCAGATTATGCATTTAACTGTAAGTAAATGGTATTTATTTGTTACGATGACAAGGACGCTAAATAATCAAATTTCAACAGGGTGCAAACATTTCGTAGACTGCATTACAGGTGCCCGGCACAACATATTATTTTTTTCATAAAATCATCAAAATATTTGTTTTAGAAAAAAAAAATATTTTATATATTAATAACATTTTTTTATATACATATAATGTTATTATTATATATATTTTTGTTTTGTATCTAAAACGATTTTTTTTTTATGATAATATTATGATAAAATAAAATGAAAATAATATGTCTTACCTGTGGACTGCATGGAAAATCAGTCGGTGATGGTGAAAACGTCGAATGACTAAAACGTCGAATTAATAAAACAGAACAAAATTGTAGAGAAAACGTCGAAAAGGAAATTATATAACCTATATATAATTGTTTAAAAATCTAAAGTTTTATATAATTAAAATTGTATATTGTGCAGACTTGAAAAGAAATATGTAACGTCCAGTAACCTATGTATAACTATACAAGATAAGTATTTTAAAATGAAATGTTTAAACGTAATACTAGTAACACTTTATAATAATTTTAAAATACTTTAAAATAACTATTACATGTATATATAATTTTCCTTTTCGACGTTTTCACTCCCGTTTTGATCTGTTTTAGTTTCGACGTATTCACTGTAATTCAAATCAGTATAATACATTTTAAGAATGAACTCTTTCCCACAGAACTGTTTTTTATCCTTAAATAAATCTCCTTGTGGCACATAGCGAAGTTGAAAACTTCTAAGCAAGAATATGAAAATCTCTGTAAAGGAACAATATAAATATATACTGGGGTCTTTTCAAGGTAACTTCCCATTTCGTCTACAGTTTTTTGTTCCATTTCGTTTTTCCCATTTCGTCTACTGTTCATAAAATGAATATGCATAGCTATAGGAGAAATTGCTTATTTTGGAACAGCGCTGCAAACATGTGCATCTGTATGTAGGAAACTGTTAACAGTAGACAACTTTGAAGACAAAACAAAAGTTTGGAAAATCTTTAAAGTTTAACAATTGAAAAGATTTGAAAACACTATGACAAAAGAGAAAATGTTTTCAAATGTCATCTGCTGCAGATTCTTCAAAAGGAATATTCTCCATGGAATGGGTAAACTAAATAAATTATTATGTTTTTTTGCTACAGACTGAAAGGCATCATACGTCTCTTGTTAACTTTTTCAAACTTGCAGATGCATTTGAATGCATTCGCAGCAGACAATTTTTGAAAACATTCTGGCAAAAGGAGAAATTGCTCATTTTTTCACAATTTTTTCATCTTTATGCACTAATTTTACTTTATTTTACAGTTTTTTCATATTTTACCAAGTTGTTTCTTAAGTTTGTTTGTCTGCTGCAGATTTCCTTCATATCAGAAAAGATTAAGATAAATGACGATGAGAACTTTCATAAATTTAATAGTTACTACTTAAGGGTTAAACCTTTCCCACATGTAGACATTTCTGACGCCTCTGCAGCAGACGACTTTCAAAATGTCATAATGAGCGATTTCTCCGTTTAACTCAACGTTTTGAAATTTATTGAATAGTTCTACAATCATTTAATGAAGTATTACTACCAGTCTGTTGTCTACATCAGGGCTAAAGAAGACCGAAATTCTGCCGGTTCAGACCGGTTTATATATCACCAGACCGTTTTCAATACTAAGACTTGAAAAAAAAAATCGGTCCATATATTAAAAATTATCTCCAATACCTAATCATAAGCTTGTTTTTGTGTTGTTTTTATGACAGCTTATATTTCTTTTCTATGTGATTCTCTTAAACACCAATTCGGCTGATCAATCAACGAACTAGAAAAATGTCTCATTCTCCTCTTACCCTATTTTACCGAAGTTCAACTCATAGCAGTTTACACCCTAAAACAACTGATTTTTTTCCATTTCTTTTTAAATGACCATGAAATTATGTATTTATTTGTTTGTATTACAAGATGCATGTATATGTATACGTAAATAAAATCTATCTATCTATCCTAATCTATATGTCACTGTGTAAACGAATTATGCAACATTAAAGGTGCTTATGAATGTAAATGTTTTTAAAGTCGTGTATTTATATAATGCAGAAGTTTTTATTTAATTCTGCATGGCGAGTTTTAAAATATCAAAGCAATGACAGTGCTGACGGCCTGGGGGCTGCAAGAAGGTTGGAGAAGTAGGGAAAATACGAAAGGAAATAACAATTGCAGCTTATGTTTATGTATTTATTGTTAAGTAGTGGAAAGATCATATAAAGAATAGTAAATATTATGAAACTGCTATTTTGAAAACAGGAGGACCTTGCTGGCACTATATCGTTCACCTGAGTGCAAGATTTGTTTGTTTGGAGTTTAACGCCGCTTTCAACAGCTTTGGTCATATCACGGCGGTCAGTGCACCTACCCATGTTTTCCTGGCTTTCCTACACCAGTACTTACACAACATTCTTTCGAAGCCACCTGAGTGCAAGAGCTCACAAGTATATACATTTAAGACATGAAGAATCAAAGGAAAATTTGACAGCAGGTTAAGGCAGAATATTTTGAAGTTTCTGCCTTATTATATTGAGAGATATGTCAAAGTTAAATCAACTTCCATCAAGTAGAAATAATTCTCTAAACCATGTACTAGACTTGGAGAAAGTGTTTGGTCAATGCAAAACTCATCAAGACAATTATTTTGACAAAGATTCAAAATGCAACCTCCAGGGTGTTATCAAGATTTTCCTAGCTGAAGCAAAATATGCGGCCGCCAGAGTATTAACAATTTGGCCTAGTGACTCTTATTCGAAATTAGCCTAGATATCATAAAGATAGACATTCCGATCAAATTTTAAAAAATGTGGCTTCTACAGTGTTGACGAGATTTTCTTTCAATTTGGCCTAGTGACCTTGTTTTTTAACAGACACCAATTTTCAAACTTGACCTACATATCATCAAGACAAACATTCTGAAACAGTTTCAACATACTCAAGTTAAACATGCAATATCCAGAGTGTTAACAAGATTTCCTTTCAATTTGTCCAAATGACCTAGTTTCTGACCCAATATGACTTATATTCGAACTTGACTAACATTAAGACAAACATTCTTACGAGAATGCAGTTGATACCATCCACAGCGGCTTGCGGGCATCTGCAAAGCGCGATCGGGTCCGCCCAGTTGAGGGAGAGTTTGGCGTTTGCACTCTACCGCTAAAACTTAGTTATTGGTGTATTGGTGGCTGAAGGGGAGAGGCATGGTCTCATTCACTTCACAGCCACTCTCACTCTCTTGTGGGTTCTGCACTCTCCTTCTCCTTCAGTCATCCATCTGTCTAGGGCATCTTGTAGTACTGTTATTCTGGACACTTTTGTGATAAACTGTTTAAATTTGTAAATTTTTTGTGCTTCCCTCTGTGTTTTCAAAATGGATTTTTTTTGGGAATAACTAGGTTACTAGGCCAAATTGAAGGAAAACTTGTTAGTACTGTAGAAGTCACATTTTTTGTCAAAATGTTTATCTATATGATAATCTATGCCAAGTTCGAATATGGGTCAAGCCGATCAAAAACTAGGTCACTAAGCCAAATTGAATGGAAATCTTGTTAACAATCTAGAGGCCTTATTTTCAACTTGAGCATGTTGAAACTTTATCAGAATGTTTGTCTTGATGATATGTAGGTCAAGTTTGAACATGGCTTATGATGGGTCAAAAAGTAGGTCACTAGGTTAAATTGAAGGAAAACTGGTTAACACTCTAGAGGCTGCAGCAGTTTGAAATTTTGTCAGAATGTTTGTATTAACAATATCCAGGTCATGTTCGAATATGGGTCACATTGGGTTAGAAACTAGGTCACTAGACAAAATAAATTGAAGACAAATCTTGTTGAAACTTTATCAGAATGTTTTTCTTGGTAATGTCTAGGTCAAGTTCTATTATGGGTCATGTTGGGTCAAAAAGTAGGTCACTAGGTTGAATTGAAGGAAAATCTTGTTAACACTCTAGAGCCAACATCCCCAGCATGTAAGTACTTTCAGTACTTTGATAATTATATGTATATCTATGATTTCAGGGTATTTTGATAACATTCACAGAGATGGAGACAAACCGATTTTGATACATGTACCGGAGTATCACTGTATTGTCCAGTCACGTAAGTACATGTACAACAGTTATTATCACACATATGATGTTACATATGATTATTAAATAAAAAGTAAACACAAAAATGCAAAAAGAAAAGTGGCAGAAAGAAGTGCAATTTTAACATTACAAAATACTTAAAAGAGTTCCTAATTGACCCTTTACTGTGGGTAAAGGAAAATAAATTGCTCATTAAATATAAACAAATAATTATAAAAACAACAAATAAGATAAAAAAAAAATATTTTTTAGTAGACATTTTTGTGAATTTCCCTAAAATTTCCAATTTGATATGTTGGCAATCAATGTCATATAAACCTGTGAAATCAGTGAATGTTTTTGAGAACATGACAGAGTAGACAACCCTTATTCATAAGAAGCTATATCTTCTTATCCCACAATAATTGTTAAAGTTTTCATTACAAAATGTCTGTATCAAAAAAGCAAAAGCATTCACAAATAAGCGCAAGCACTATGCATGTAAGAAATCTTCTGTGATTTAATATGGCTGTGTTAGCTATTGTGTATTCCCATTCCCACCTATGGACGCATTTTGACGCACCTGCAGGGTAAATCACCAAGCAATCAATCAATCTTACTTTAAATTGCTTTTGTTGTGTGTTTGACCATATATCCTATGTACTTCGGACGTCATCGATAATGCAAAAAATAAAAATGTGTCTTGAATCCAAACATTTATTTAACATGAAAATCGGGTACGACTGTAAAAGATATTTTAATAAAAACACAAAACTATGCTTTTTTCGAAAGGATATATCTTTTTCTCTCTTGTACGCATCTGAAATGCTGTATAAGGCGCTTTGTCATAAATTGATACAGCAAAATATGTCGAATAATTAAAAACCAAATGTCACCTCAGTGATATCCCGGGCCGTAGAATAAGAAATGTACCTTGTCAATATATAGTCAAATGCTATTTTTAGATCTTAAAGGAGACTGGCACTTGTGACTTTAAATGGCCCATAATTTTCGGCTGAAGAATGTTATAACCCTTTCCCGCATACAGCACATCTTTGGCAGATGACTTTAAAGCATTGAATACATTTGAAAACAATTGTGGCAAAAGGAGAAACTATCATTATGAGCAATTTTTCCTTTTGCCACAATATTTTTAAAAGCTGTCTGTTGCATAATGCGACTACACGTGGGAAAGGGTTTAGCAAAAGTATAAACAATCTCTGTAAATAAGAGTAAATAGGGTTGAAAACATTGTGGTCAAAGGAGAAATTGCTCATCATGAGCAATTTCTTCTTTTGTTATAATGTTTTCAAAAGTCGTCTGCTTCTGAGGAAAAAGAAAGCACCTACAAGAGGAAAATGGTCAAATTACACATTTTTCGGCTAAATAATGTTTAAGGAATGGCCGTGTTGAACCTGATTGACTGGACCCATATCATCTTTCCCCAGACTATATTTAACCCCTTTCAAGCCCAGAGTGCATCTGCAGCAGATGACTGAAAACACCCAGCTTAAAATAAAGAAAATCTTTATAGATCAAATATAATCATTGAATTGTCAAAATCTTTGTGGTAAAAGGGGAAATTGCTCAAATCTTTACTTTTCCCACGATCTTTTCAAATGTTATCTGCCGTAGTTGCATTAATACCTTTGGACTAGGAAACTTTTGAAAAGATTGAGAGAAAATAAGTTTTATTTTATTATTATGCTCTCAGAATAGAAGATAAAGCACTTTGAAGCTTCTGCAGCAGACAACTTTTGCAACAATTATGGGAAAATGAGAAATTGCTCATAATTAACTATTTCTCATTTAGCAAAAATGTTTCCATTAATTAATATTTTATAATTATACTTTCTTTATAGACGTAATATTTTACATTTTTGCGCAGATTATTTGTTGGTTGTTGCAGATGGTTAACATTGGGTTAACATTGGCTAATGACCTCTCATAGATAGGACTTTCATAGTATCTAACCCTTATTCACATGTAGACCCATTACGATGCCTCTGCAACAGACTACTTTAGAAAACATTGTCATCATGAGCAATTTCTCCTTTTGTCACAATTTATTCAAAAGTCATCTGCTGCAGAGGTGTGAGAAAGTGTCTAAATGTTTTCAATATTTAAACTTACCCTTCTAGAGATTTTTCCGTACCTTTGCAGGGGTTTCAAAATTACCCCGTACCCGGGTAAATTACCCGACTACTAAAGCCCATTTACCCTGCCTCTTTAAACAGAACTTCCTTTACCCGTACTTGGGAAGGACCCCCTGACACCCGCCTACTTTAAATTATTATCCTGCTACTTTTAAAACAAATGAAACCCCTGCCTTTGGCTTCATATATTCAAATTCATTTGATGCAGATTTGTTGTATGTTGGAAAGGGTTAGCATTGGCCATGACTATTGACCTCTCATAGATAATAGAAGACATGCATTGTCATTGTGATAAGTAAGATCTTTCCTGTTATACCACATTTTTCGGGAAGAGCATATAGTTGCCGCTCCGTTTGTCAGTCCGGATGTCCGGCCCGCTTTTATCCGGGCTATTTCTCAGCAACTCCTGACATGAATTCAATGAAACTTTACGGAAAGCATCACTAACAAAAGGTGATGTGCATGTTATTACCTTGTTGCTGTTCGATGATTTGTATGCCCCCCGGAATCACCAATTCGGTGGGCATCTAGTTTTTGGCCTGTCTGTCTGTCCCTTTGTCTGTCTGTCGAAAAAAAACCTTTAACCTTGACCACTACTTTTGAACCATAACAGGTACGGCTACCATATTTCACATGTGTATTCCTTGTGACAAAATTTTTGACCTTGCGACCTTGACCTTTGACCTAGATGTTGCCATTCGGGGGCATCAGTGTTTCACAAACACATGTTGTTCACAGAGTTATTGCTCTTTTAATTTCTATATACTATGACATAGGAAAATGTTGTCCGGGCTATTTCTCAGCAGCTACTGACGTACGTGAAATCAATGAAATTTTATGGAAAGATTCACTTACAATTTGTCCAAAGAGTAAAGGACCAATACATCCAAATATGGAGAGAAGGTTGTGCAGAGAATAATGAACTTTTGTTTTTTAAAGACTATAAACCAAATTTAGTTTTGGAATCATATATAGCTGTAATTAGTATAAGTACATTCATAGCATGTTTAGCTATGTTTAGAAGTTCATCCCATAGTCTTACGGTTTGAAAAATGCAGGCATTATGGTATTTCAAGAGTAGATAGATATTGTTTTACTGTGAGACTTGTATTGAAGATGAGTTATATTGTGTGTTGTTGTGTCCTCTATATAACGATTTTCGTACAAAATACATAGACAAGAGGTTTATAAATAATGGCTGTTTAATGAAATTTATTCAAATTATGTCATGTTCAAATGAAACAGTTATATAACAATTCATGCTATGTTTTTATACCATGCCTTTAAGAAACGTAACACATTTATGCAGGGCTGTGATTAAGGAATTTTGCATTTTTAGATCACCTAGAGCCAAAGGCTCAATGTGAGCTATTCTGATCACTTTGTGTCCGTCGTCTGTCGTTAACTTATAGCTTTAAACATAATCTCCTCCTTAACCACAGGGCATATTTCAACCAAACTTCACAGGAATGTTTCTTTGGTGGCCCTCTTTCAAAATTGTTCTAAGATTTAAATTCCATTGAAAACCCTGGTTGCCACGGCAACAAAAAAGGGGAAATTAACCAAAACTTAAAAAATCTTCTTGTCTGAAAGTAGATGGCCCAGGCCTTTGATATTTGGTATGTAGCTTCATCAAGTGGACCTCTACCAAGATTGTTCAAATTATAGCCCTGGGGTAAAAAATGGCCACTCCCTTGAGGTCACTTGTATTACATAGACTTGTATAGGGCAAAAACTTTAAAAATCTTCTTGTCTAAAAGTAGATGGCCCTGGTCTTTGATATTTGGTATATAGCTTCATCTAGTGGACCTCTACCAAGATTGTTCAAATTATAGCCCTGGGGTAAAAAATAACCCCTCCCCGGGGGTCTCTTGTTTTACATAGACTCGTATAGGGAAAAAACTAGTCAAATATAATGGAATGCTTCAAAAGTCAGAACGTTTACTGTTTACCTGATATATTATTCATATAGCAATTTCCCCTTTTCCAATAATGTTTCTTTTAAATCTAGTGTGCAGTCGTCAGACAGTACCAGGAAAAGGGTCTTTATTTCGTTGCTCACAATCTTTTCATGCAAAAACATCAGAACAAAGTCAGATCTGAAACTGGGTCATGTGGGTATCCGAAACTAGGTCATTCGCTCAAATTTTAGATAAAACCCTTTTGAACATTTATAAGTGGCCATAAATTTCACCCAATCTTTATGAATCTTTATGAAAAATCATCAGAACATTCATCTCCATTAAATAATTCCAAGTAAGGTCTGAAACGTGTTCATGTGAGGTTGAAAACTAGGTCACTAGGTCACTAGAAACATCTTGTTAACTGTTGTACTAATGTCCATGTGTTCTTTAAAAAAAATGTTTCGGGGATCTCAATTCAACAAAT
Organism: Serripes groenlandicus; assembly: GCA_031761405.1. Taxonomy (NCBI): domain Eukaryota; kingdom Metazoa; phylum Mollusca; class Bivalvia; order Cardiida; family Cardiidae; genus Serripes; species Serripes groenlandicus. The sequence continues at coordinate 68,154,594 of JASEVX010000007.1, read as the reverse complement.
TAACTATTTTTGCCCAGCAATTTTCAAAGTTGGCGGCTGCAGGTTTGTTGTAATTCAAAAAGGGTTAATCCAATGTTAAAATGATAAATCGAACGCAACACTGGTCTAACTAAATTGTTGCAAAAATGACTTGTTTTACATTTTACAGATATATTCCATGGCATACATCTGCAAGGGGTCAGTTGACATTTTCCTCTTTATTATTATTTTTTGTGCAACAGTGATCTAATGACAACCCATGGTAAAAGATTCACCTATTTTCATGTCTTATTGTAGCTAATGTAATCGCTGACGTGAGTGTGATCACAGATCTGATGCAGGATGAAGAAAAAAAAACCAGGCAGTATTCAGAAAAACTTGCCCATATGCTCAAGGCTAAAGGCGTAAGTAATTCATGAAGTTTTATTGACCAAATGCTCTGTTCAATCATAGGCCTTTTATCTGTTCTTTTATAGGCCAGTGGCTAATCTAGGATTCCAAAACAAGGGGTGGGGTGTGTGTGTGTGTGTGGGGTGGGTGGGGGGGGGGGGGGGGGGGGAATAGTGGTAGGAGATTTAATCGGAGAATTGATTTTGTAACCAAATTGAGGCATTTTTAGATCTATTCTGATCACTCTCTGGCCGTCCGTCCGTCGTTCACATTTAGCTTTAAACATTAACTCCTCCTTAACCACAGAACCAATTTCAACCAAACTCCATTGGAATGTTCCTTTGGTAGCCCTGTTTCAAAATTGTTCACAGATTTAAATTCCATTTTGAAGCATCAGAAAGGGGGTAAAATGTCCAAACTTCAAGAAACTTACTTCAGTGATTCTCTACTTAATTTATTCAATCCGTCTTGATTGGTTACACAATCATAGCAACCAGGCGTCATAACAGAAGGGGTAAATTGAACTTTTAGATAAAAAAGACAACTTCTACCATTCCACTGGTCCAATTTCAACTTAACTTCACAGGAGTGTTCCTTTGTTGGTCCTCTTTCAAATTTGTTCATTATGTGTAAAACTTTGGTTGCTGCGGCATCAGAAATTGAGAAAAATACCTAAACTTTAAAATCCTTTTCCTCCATAATCTGCTTGTCTGATTCCAAGATAATTTGGTAGAAATGTTCCTTGAGTGACCCTCTACAAAAACTGTTCAAGCCATATTGATTATTAAAGTTCTTGTTAGATTTCAAGATACAAATGGCCTTTACTGATAAGCCATTTTACTATTTCTTCAACAGTGTCCACTCCTTGCAGTTTCATTTGCACTCCTGATCAAATTTCATCAGATATTTGCAATTAAATATTTGCTACTAATTTACTATCATTCACGGGATCGATTAATGGCCACCTAGGCCCTCTTGTTCTTTCTTTGTATATGTAAAAAATCCCTTCCTCAATACACATTTAGGGGGGAATTTCAAAACATTGGAGAAATAGAATGATCGCCCCCTCCTAGATTGGACACTGTAAATGCCCATTTTAATGTAGTAAACTATGAACCAGTAAGTGACAGTTGCAGATAAACCTCGAGTCAGCTTTAGACGGAAGGGAGTCTTGATGCATTTCACTTAGTTATTATATGTGCTCGGGGGGTAAATTGCTGTTCATGTACAAGAGTTTTAGCTCAATGTAGCTATTATGATCACTCACCCCTAAGTGTCCGACGGTGTCAAATATAAGTTCAAAAGACAGAGCCCGATACAATGGAGTCTTGGTGTGCTACCGAAACAACCACTATATTCTTTTATGTGCTCAGGATATAGTGCTGAAACATGCAAGGCCCTTTTATAACTGGTAAGGACCAGTCCTTCACCAATAGTGATACAGTAAATGTTCTTTGGTGATAGTGGGAATTTTCAATGTAGCATGTTTGCAAACTTCATTTGCAAAATACGCAAACCTTTCCACTTCAAAAACTTTAAAAGTTTACACAGATTATTTATATTAATCCGAACCTCTGTAGCTCAGTTGGTAGCGACAAAAGCTGTCAAGACAATGGTTGGGATTTTGAACCCCAGCTTGGCCAACATTCTTTCCATAGGTTGACAAAACTGACTGTGGCAACCGTCATTTGTCTTCCACTAAATGTTGAAAAGTAGCCAATTGCTTGGAAATACTTTTCTTTGAAGAAATGCTGTGAGAACGCAAAGAAATACATGGGTAGGTGAATGGGCTGCCATGATATAATTGAATATTGTTAAAAACGGTGTTAAAACTAAATCAATGAATCAAAGAGAATATTTTAATTCCTGTATATTCTGTTGCATGATTATTTCCATTTCTTCCAGGTCGTAGGTAGGGTTAAAAGTTCCGGTGGTAATGCGGGAGAAGTGGTCGTCCGCGTTTCCAAGGAAGTCGGGGCCAACTTGATCATAACCGGAACTCGCGGGTTGGGCACAATTCGGCGTACTTGTATGGGGAGTGTCAGCGACTTCATTCTTCATCACTCTCAAGTTCCAGTACTTGTTTGTCGACATAAGGACCAAAAAACATCATATGTACCATGAATGAGAAAATTTGATTCACGCCATTGTTTAACATTTTCCCACATTTTGATGCAAATGCAGTGAGAGTTTAGTTAAAAACATTTTGGCAGAAGGAGAAATTGCTCATAATTTCTTCTCCTGCCATAATGTTCTCAACACCTTTCAATAAGTATATTTCCACTTATAAACATTCTCAATAGTTTTGCATAGATGTTTTTCCAGCATACAACACATCTGCAGAGGACAACCTCGAAAACATATAGGCAACACTATGAACGATCTCTTTTCTTCAATGAATAATTATTGAATCGCGTTTGCGTCATTTATGCAAAAGGTGAAATTGCTCTTGATTAGCAATTTCCCTTTTTATCACATTATTTTTAAAAGGTGTCTGCTGTAGATGTATCACAATGGAAATGGGTTAAATGAGCAATTTCTCCTTTTGCCACAATGTTTTCAAAAGTCGTCTGCTGTAGAGGAGTCAGAAAGCAATTATATGGTGGAAAGGGTTAAAAAGCTTTCACACATGCACACTCATTTTGAAACATCTGCGGCAGACAACTTTTTAAAACATTGGAACAAAGGTAGCAATAACTCACAATCAATAACTCACAATAAGCAATTTCTCCTTTTGCCACTTTGTTTTTATACACTTTTCAATAAATATTAAATTTTGTTTTATGTAGATTTTTCATATTTTGCATACATGTTTTCAAACGGCCATCTCCTGCATACATGTTGTATAAGTAAAAAGTTAAAAAAAGACCCAGTGAAAAGTTAATCTGTTTAACAACTTTCCAACATACAACAAATTTGCAGCAGACAATTTTGAAATTATAAACTCCAAAATATAGGAAATCTCTATAAATTAATAATATTATTGAAGAGTTGAAATCATTGTGACAAATGGAGAAATTGATCATTATGAACAATATCTCCTTTTGCCACAAAGATTTCAAAAGTCGTCTGCTGCAGAGGCATCAGAACGTGTCTAAATGTGGGAAGGGGTTAAATTGGCAAGATAGTAACAATATCTACATGTATTTTTGTTTTTTTAGGATTGAAAATGTATGTTCCTGTTGTATATGGTAATTTGTTTTCGTCAGAGCTTCATATTTAATCCTTTTCCGCGTACAATAAATCTTCAGCAGATAATTTTGAACACATCTTGGCAAAAAAAGGAAACTCTGTGTAAATGAAAGTATAGTTATCGCATAGAGCTGAAAACATGGTGACAAAAAGAGAAATAAGTCCTTACAAGGAATCAATACACAAATTGTTAAATAATACTTATTTTAGTAGGGTGGCAATGAAATCGCGTGTGAAACATGAATATCAAGAGCCCATTTTGTAATACCACTTTTCCCGACTCAACCCGTTTTGTAATAAAAGTATCCAACTTGTAAAAATCTGTGTATTTCAGCTATAAGTTACCATGTGTGAAACATACATGAATACCATAACCCGTTTTGTATTGCCACTTTTCCTGACTCAACCCGTTTTGTAATAAAAATATCGTTATTTAAAAATATGTTTATTTCACCTATAATTTACAAGGAATCAATATACAAATGGTAAACATATATTAAAAAAACTTTTCGCATAATTAAACAACTGCAATTAATAAACATCCGCAAGGCATAAATGGTCTAAAATATGTTAGAATATCAACATCGTCCTACAATATATGACGCTAAACTAATCGGGAAGCTTTGGATGTCATCCCGATTTGACTTGATTTGATCCGCGGTACATATTGCTTGTCGAATAGCTTCTGTAGTTTTATGATTTTGTGATTTAACCCTCCCCAAATACAGACGCTTTTTGACAACTCTGCAGCAGACAAAATTTGACGATGGTGGCAAAGAAAAAAATGGTCATAAGAACTTTCATTTAAAGAGAGTTTCCATAGCTACAAATACAAGTTTTCGACGTCGTCTGCTACTGATTTGTCATATGTGGAAACAATTGAAATATAGTCTATTGGTTCAGTTGAGAAAGTGGATTGACAAATATCTTCATATTAACATTTGAAAAAAATGGCTTACACAATGAAAGATAAAAACTGGAAAGTGGTCTAATTTATCTATTTGCCCTTAACTCTTTAAAAGCAATAATCACCATTTTTAAAGTTCTTTGTATGACCCGGCGTGGATCGATCCTGCGACCTCCTGGACCGAGGCGGAGAGAGAAGTCTTTGGCATATAGTGCACATTTATATGACATAGCGTGGCAGTGCATATTAAGTCATTATATACACCGATATTCGTATAGTACGGCCCGTTGTGGTCGCTACGAGGGTTTCACTACCATAATAAAAATGCCAATTGCATAATTATATGCGATATCTGATTTCAACAACACTTTCAAAGTTCTTTTGACCTCTTTCCCACTTACATTTATTCTGCAGCAGACGACCTCGAAATCGTATTGGCAAAAACATTAAAAATGATTTTGAATAAGAGCGTAATCATTTAATAGGATTAAAAATATTGTAGCAAATGGAGAAAGTGCTCATTGTGAGCAATTTTACCTTTTGATACAACATTTGCAAATGTCGTCTGATACGGTTACGTGTTCACGAACCTGTGTCTGCAGGTGGTTAATGGTTATTCAGAGTATTATTGTATACTCATAAATAACTCTTTTCGTGTGAATTTATGTGTTAATAATATGCACAGCGGGTTGGAATTTGTAATATTGCATAACACTTCTTATTCGTGTATACAGACCATAATATATACAATTTTATTATCTCATCTTACCATCTCTCTTTTTCTAATTATGTTCAAGTGGAGAATGCTAATTGCACTTATGCAAGATGTTATAAAACGGGTTTATACTCGACAAATCAGTAAATCCAACCATTCTTTTCTTTTGGGGATTTAATTATCTAGTGACCATTCATTTCTTAGATATGTGTATACATAGTCCAACATATTTAACTTGTGTTTAAGGGAAAAGGGTTTCTTTTCAGTGACATAAGTTTGTAAAATAACCTAGATATTGGTTGATTTAAATGATAAAAGATGGTTTTAAACTAGATATTTGGTGATTTAAATCATAAAAGATGGTTTTAAATTACCCTTTAGTGACGAATTCGCCATGCTATGAATAAAGCAATCTTTCTATAAAGATGCATACATGTTATAATTTTGATTTATAAAAACGGTGTGTCTGTTGAATTCAAAAGGTTTTAGATGTTTTAACTCTTTCAGAGCAAATCGCAACACATATTCGGGTTAATCAGCTCGTAATGAGCTTTCTCACATGAAATCAGCATTGAGTTATCAAAAAATACCAAATCTCTTATAACCTGAAAAATTGAGCCGCCCAATCCTGAACATGGACTAGTTTACTAGCACGTTGGAAAGACGCCGCTGAAAGAGTTAAAACGTACATTCAATATGGATAAATCTGTTTTATCCTGTCGTTTTATCATGTTAAAGGTTAAGTAGGAAATCTTTAGTTGAATTGTGTTAATTAAGTTGTAGTTAAACATCATTTATGGTACAGATGACGACGGACGCCGTACGATGGGTGATCACAAAAGCTCACCTCTCACTTCGTGCTTAGGTGAGCTTAAAAGCAAAGCCAATTTTTAAACTTTTCTTTTTTATTAAGAATTATATCACAATCAACATTTATATAAAGATGAAATATGAATTTTATAAACATAAAATGTAATATTCACAAAATATATGTCTCAAACATGGCACAGAGAAAAACGTACAGTATCCCTTTACCATTTGCAGACGCATGTTGAAGCATCTAAAAGAGATGACTTTTCAAAGCATTGTGACAAAGAGAAAGATTGCTCATTATGAGTTTTTTCTCCATTTGCCACAATGTTTTCAACTCTTCACAATAACTACTTTTTCCTCAAGAGATGTTTGCCATTTTTGCCTTGGTGTTTGTCTAAGTCGTCTGCTGCAGATATACTGTATAGGTGAATGGGCAAAGCTTTACAATATCATTGGAAAATAGTGAAATATGGACAATCAAGTGTTTCAATTTGAAAGAGAGTAAAAAAAAAAAAAAGAAGATAATAGTTTTACGTTGGTTGCAGTTAGAAAAGTAGTTTATTCTAGATTGTTTGTAAAGAAAACAAAATATTATGTAAAGTTAATGGTATCTATTTCCACATTTTTTCCCTCCAAATAAGAGTCTGCAGGAGAAGCACAATGATCAGCTTTTAGGCAGAAAAGTTTAAAACATTCGCATTTTCCTTTGATCAAGAAAATTGACAAAATGATCAGTTTTGCCTTTGTCAAAATAATTTTCAAATTCATCTGCTGCAGATCAGTCAAATTGAGCCTGTAATTGGGAAAAGATAAAGGGTAAAACATAAGATGCACATACAATAGATAAGTAAAACTTAACAATAACAAGAGGGCCATGATGTCCCTGGATCGCTCACCTGAGTAATGGAATGTGATTTGTCACCACCAATAACTCATGTTGCGGTCAGGTAAGCTAATACAATAGGCCTACGATGACCAATATAGCTCCACTGCCACACTAACCAACACCCTATGTTTGAACTAATCAACATGACTTGAAGCAATAATGCATGCGGTCCCCTAAGGAACATGTCTACACAATTATTTGAAAAATCAGTCTGATACTTTCGGAAGAGAATATTTTTAATAACGCCATATAAGGCAGAACAGCCCCGCCCCTGACGGCAATGTTTTTCGACCAATCAACATTACTTGAAGGAATCTGAAAGATAGGGGGTCACCCAAGGAATATTTATACACAATTTTCTGGAAATCTGCAAGATACTTTTAGAGGAGAAGATTTTCACTGTAGATATATATGTCAAAACACCCCCACCCGCCTAGCGGCCATTTTTTGTTTTAAATCAACATGGCAAGAAGGAATTGAATAGAGGGTCAACCAACGAATGGGCCAAATACTTTTGGAGAAGATTTTTAATAAAGCTTTCACTAAAGACATGTTATATAAGTGTTTATATGTCTATGCTGAAAGGGATCTGATAAAGGGTCACAGCGCAAGGAACATTTCTGCTAAATTATTTTGAAAATCTGCCAAACGGTATGGGAGGACTTGTGATTGAATTTTAACCATGGGGTGAATAATTTAACCGTAAAATTTAACCATTGGTTGTTTTCTGTTGCTCATTTCTTAGTTAAATTCAACTAAGGGTTAACAATATTTAACCAGTGGTTAAAAAGTACTACATTTAACCATTGTTAAATATTATAAAGAAGGGTTCAATCATTAAAGATGTCAGCAAATAACACCTTTATGATGGAAACACCACGTCAAATACGGAAGGAAAGACATTTTTTAAACTACATCCTTTAAATGATAATTAACCGAGTGAAAGATTTGGTAGACATTCTTTGGACCTTTTGATAGTATTATGGACACTTTTTGGTTTAGAACACCGTACACCGAACAAACATTTACATTGATATAAACCCTTTCCCACATATAGGCACTTTCTGAAGCCTCTTAAGCAGACATCAGTTGAATTTTTTTTTTTGACAAAATGAGAAGCCTCTAAACGAGCAATTTCTCCTTATGTCACAATGCTTTCAACTGTTTTTTCAGTTTTTATTAATTATACTTTCATCTATCAATTTGTTCATTTTTAGCCTAGATATTTTCAAAGTTTCAACTTGCTCAAAGTAAAAATGCGGCCTCCGGAGTTTGAACAATATTTTCCTTTATTGACCTAGCCTCTGACCCAATAAGACCCCTATTCGAATTTGACCTAGATATAATTCAGACAAACATTCTGACCAAATTTGAAGCTGCTGAAGCAAAGAATGCGGCTTCTACATTGTTAACAAAATGTCCTTCAATTTGGCCTAATGACCTTGTTTTCGAACAGACATGACCAATATTCGAACTAAGCCTACATATCGTCAAGACAAACATTTTGATAAAGTTTCAAATTGGTCAAATTAAAAATGCAGCCTCCAGAGTATTAACAAGATTTTCCTTCAATTTGACCTACTGACCTACCTTTTGACACAACATAGCCTTGTTCAAACTTGATCTACTATCATCAAGACAACCATTCTGATAAAGTTTCAACATGCTCAAGTTAAAAATGCAGTATCCAGAGTGTTAACAATATGTCCCTTCAATTTGACCTAGTGACATCACACGACACATGACGGACGGACGCCGGACAAAATGTGATCACTATAGCTCTCCTTGCACTTTGTGCACAGGTGAGCTAGAAATGAAATGGGTTTCAATATATTATACATACACAATATCAAATGGGCAGGTAACAATAAAACCAATATTATGAACTTTGCAAACAGGAGTTGCGGGTCTATAGGTATTTGTGTTGTTCATTTTTTAGGTTTCAAGCATACTTGATGCTCCTCAAGGAAAGTTCTGACATGGTCTTTTAGTTTTCACCACTTTCAGCAATGTTTCAGATGTTAGCAACCTTAATCATCAAGGATCGAAGCCAATACTTCCATTTTAATGTTTGTTAATTAATTAACATTTTCCTACCTATAGACGCTTTATGATGCCTCTACAGCAGACGACTTTTGAAAACATAAAATGGTGACAAAAAAAAGAAATTGCTCATAATCACAATGTTTTCAACTCTATTCAATAATCATACTATCATTTATTAGAGATTTTTCTATATTTCTGCTACAGAGACGTCTATATGTGGAAATCTGTTAATCATAAACGTGAAGACTGATTATCTAGAGGCACCATTTTGATATAGAGTCAAAGACATTGTGGGAAAAGGAGAAATTGCTGTATTATGACATCTCAGCAGCAGACAGCCTTTAAAAACATTGGGACAAAAGGAAAAAATGCTCATAATTTGTCTAAATGTTATATTGTTATATTATATTTGTTTCAACAGTTACACTTTATCACTGTGAGGGAGCCAAAAAAAAAAAAAAAAAATCACGTAACCACAAATGCGAACGACCACGGAGAAATTGAGACAACAAAACGTATGTTTTTTTTATGTTTTCTTTATTAACTTGAATCGAATTAAAACAAGACCTAGCCCACGGTACGCCACATGATTTCCGATTTCATGTGGTATACTGTCTGTCACTCTTGGTATCGTAGTTTTTGAGAACATCCAAAAGGACTCTTTATACAAAGCAATCAATAAAACGGTCCATCAGTTAATGGAATCGGATGACTATAGTAAAGAGGACGCCTGGAAATACGCCGTCAGTAAGAGGAAATATCTCTTCGATGACCTCCTTGATCCGTTCGCTCCACCAACAATCGATGAAGAGATAAACCGTGCGTAGAAGGAGGAGGAGGAGGAGGAGGAGGAGGAAGACAATTCCGGCGAACCAGTGCACAATAAGCAAAAAACTGTGAATAATGTGACTTTCGTGTATGGCCGCATCTGTGTTCAAGAAACGGTGACAGCAGGTTTAAACAACGCAGGGAGATACTTAGACTGGCAACAGTCCTTATGGTTAGTTTTCAATGTTACAATTGGGGAGAACTCTAATAGACAAAATATGCATGCCTCTGATTATCGTTATTAGGGCTTGACCATTCGGACCAGTTGAAATGCAGCCATAAAATAATAAACATAGAGCCTTGTGCCAGGCTAGGAGATACTGTCTTTATTGTCTTTGACTTTTGGTGTAAAATATCGACTTGTAGTTATCATTCAGCTATTCAACGTATGAGTTTAAGATGTTTCTCGATTACAAATCTTGAAATAAAACGATGCGGAGAGTAATATGAGTTTGACTTCTATTTGTGTGTGCCTGTCCCTGCCTTATTTCGTGAGCTAAAAACTTACACGTGAAAGCATTATCTCTCGCTGTAGAATGAATGTCTACTGGCCTTGTTTGCAGTGTGAAAACGTATTTTTAACCCTTTGAAACGCAATCAAGGAGCTGTCTGATCTGGGTCTGCTTATAGACTGTTATAAATCTGGATCTTCACTGTTTGCTCAGGAAATAAAATACCATGTTTTAAGTGCCTATATAATAAGGATGATGGATGTCATTATCCGCCTTTATTATGCGAATTACGTTGACCCATAAACGAAGGTGTCCTTTTTACAGGATAGGTCATCGCTCTGCGCATCAAGGGAATAATAGCGTCCCATATACACTACCGGTTGGTCTGGGTTTACACTGTCTGCGACGTCTTAAGCCAGGAAATCTTACAACGACGCTCATTTGGTGTGTGGGCTCTTCTTCCTTAAGGCAATTTGAGAGCCATTTCTTGGCCAGACTTCATACACATAATCATGCTAAGGCTAAGAGTTTAACCATACCGAGTTAAAACGACAAATTGGGAGGCATTTACGTTAATCTACTGAATGTGTATATAAGAACAAAGACTCAGGTGGATAGAATCAGAGATACAACGCTGAATATGCCCGCTCTCTCGCTGTAACCCATATTAGACTAGAAGGCGGCGTCTGATCAGGGACATCACTTTTTGAGAGACGATACGGGTTAGGGGGAAGTATTCAGCTATACACCATTGAGTGGCATCGGGTAGCAGTTACCGCTCTTACACCATGCACTGGCGAATGAACTCGGTGACCTCGAGGTTGTTGAAGCATTCCAGCGTAGCTCAACCGTAACGTCTCTCGAAGAGGCTTTTAAGGGTAGTCCATGAAAGGGGCATTCAAATCATATGAAATTCATAACATCACAAATGAGGTTGACGCCTTTTGAATTTAAACTTTCTTGATAGTATGGCTGCGGCTGCGGATGCGGTAAAGGGTCCCAATCTATACTACTGGCTGCAGCTGCAGTGTGGGGTCTTATAAAAACCATTCCCTCCTGTAGCAATAAAAAAGATCAATATTAATGATAATCATTACAACAATTTTGTATGTAAAACATGATATGCAAAAAGTTGAATGGACCGTCCGCATTACAATAATTACCCCCATACAATTTAATTAAACACCGCCTGTCCCCAGTGAAAACTGCAGCCCTTAATGGTACAGTCAGGAAACACAAGACGTATGTCTTTCCAAACCGCTAGCTCTACTGCAAGTCCACTTGGAAGCTCTCAACCTGCAACTCTCTTTCAAGAAGACGTACTGTTGCCTAGATGAAACAAATTCGACAATTTATTTATAAGTAATATATGAAACATTTGTTTATCAACAAAATGTGCATAATCTATTTTATTGCGGGATATTGATATGTCAACCTTTTTCAATTTCAACAGAAAACCTTACTCCACAGGTAAATATTAACCCTTTCCCACATACAGCAAATCTGTAGCAGACGACTTTGAAAATGTCTGCTTAAAAATATGGAAAATCTCTATAATTGTAGGTATAATTACTGGACAATGTTGAAAACATTGTGGCAAAATGAAACAATGCTCGTTTTGAGCAATTTCTCCTTTTGTCATGGTGTTTTCAAAAGTTGTCTGCTGCAGTTGCGTCAAAATGTGTCTATGAAGGGAAATGTTTAACATTGGCATGCTATGGCAAAACATTGTTAGCCCTTTCCCACATATGACAAATTTGCAGCAGACCAATTTGAAAACATATCTACAGGCAAAAAGTTGAATAATCTCAATAATCTCTGTTTGAAATGTTTTCAAGGGTTGTCTGCTGCAGAGGCATCATTTGAAAACATATCTACAGGCAAAATGGTGGATACTATCTATCATCTCTGTTTGAAATGTTTTCAAGGGTTGTCTGCTGCAGAGGCATCATTTGAAAACATATCTACAGGCAAAATGGTGGATACTATCTATCATCTCTGTTTGAAATGTTTTCAAGGGTTGTCTGCTGCAGAGGCATCATTTGAAAACATATCTACAGGCAAAATGGTGGATACTATCTATCATCTCTGTTTGAAATGTTTTCAAGGGTTGTCTGCTGCAGAGGCATCATTTGAAAACATATTTACAGGCAAAATGGTGGATACTATCTATCATCTCTGTTTGAAATGTTTTCAAGAGTTGTCTGCTGCAGAGGCATCATTTGAAATCATATCTACAGGCAAAATGGTGGATACTATCTATCATCTCTGTTTGAAATATTTTCAAGAGTTGTCTGCTGCAGAGGCATCATTTGAAAACATATCTACAGGCAAAAAGGTGAATAATCAGGCATCAGAAAGTGTCTCTATTATGGAGATGTTTAAAATTGACATGCAATGGGAAAACATGTATTTAGCCCTTTTACTCATACAGTCCCTTTCTGTCGCGTCTGCAGCAAACGACTTTTGAAACATTTGTGACAAAACGAGCAAAAACTCTTTTATCACAATGTTTTCTACTCTTTTTTCATTTAAAGAGATTTTCCATATTTTCGTCTAGCTGTTTTAAGTCGTCTGCTGCAGATTTGATGTATGTGGGAAATGGTTTATCCTTTCCCACATACAACAAATCTGTAGCAGACGACCTTGAAACTTGTTTGACTAAAAATTGGAATATCTGTAAATGAAAATATAATTGATGCAAGAAGATGAAAACATGATGAGGAATTTCACCTTTTGTCACAGCGTTTTCAAAAGTCGTCTACTGCAGAGGCGTCAGAAAGCGTCTGTATGTGGGAAAGGGTTAAGGTTAACTGGACCTACTACTAAGTGAATTACTGCAATAGCACAGTGTTTTTCAAGAGTTTCTTGAGGGACCAAATGTATCATCCATGTTCTATTGATCTTCACCCAAACACTGTTAGAAAAATCTGTTTTTGATTTAAAATGCTTGTATATCTTTAGCCGACTACATTACACAATAAAAAATCTTCTCCTCCGAAAGTGTCTGACAAATTTTCAAATAATTTTGTAAAAATGTTCCTTGGGTGACCCTCTATCAGATTCTTCACGACATGTTGATTGGTCGAAAAACATGGCCGCCAGAGGGCGCAGCTATTTTGCTTTATATGGCTAATGTGAAAACTTAAAAAAAATCTTCTCCACCGAAAGTGTCAGCCTGATTTTCAAATAATTTTGTAGAAAGGTTCCTATATTGACCCTCTATAAGATTTCTTTAAGCAAAGTTGATTGGTCGAAAAACATGGACGCCAGGGGGCGGTGTTATATTGCCTTATATGGATATAGTGAAAACTTAAAAAATCTTCTCCTCCGAAAATGTTGCGACGATTTTCAAATAATTTTGTAGAAATGTTCCTTGGGTGACCCTCCATTAGATTCCTTCAAACCATGTTGATTGGTCGAAAAACATTGCCGCCAGGTGCGTCTATTTTGCCTTTTATGGCTATATGAAAACTTAAAGAATCTTCTTCTCCGAAAGTGTCGGGCCGATTTTCAAATAATTTTGTAGAAATGTTCCTAGGATGGCCTTCTATCCTTCTATTAGATTCCGTCAAGTTATGTTGATTGGTCGAAAACTATGGTCGCCAGAGGGCGGGGCTATTTTGCCTTATATGGCTATAGTGAACGCTTAAAATATCTTCTCCTCCGAAAGTGTCTGGCCGATTTTCAATTCATTTTGTAGAAATGTTCCTAGGGTGACCCTCTATCAGATTCCTTTAAGTCATGTTAATTGGTCGAAAAATATGGCCGCCATGGGGCAAAGCTATTTAGCCTTATATGGCTGTAGTGAAAACTTAAAAAATGGTGTCCCACAACTTTAATCTTACCTCATAAATCAAAAGCAGTTATACATATTTAAATAAAACTTAGTACACATGTTCCTAGAAGCAATACACATGTCTACACCAAGTCACATAACTGTGGCTTTAATCATTAATCAGTTTTGTCATTTTTTGCCATTCATGAAAAATCAGACGAGCGTTGGCGTTCGCTCCATGGCGCTCTAGCTGATACTTTCATATATAATGATTTCAGATACTTAACATTCTTCTTGTTTGCCACAATGTCTGTAACACTAACAAATCAATTTCAGAGACGTTTTTTTCAAGATACATAACCTTCTTCTTGCTTGCCACAATGTCTGTCACACTTAAAAATCAATTTCAGAGACGTTTTTTCTTTTATCAGATACTTAACATTCTTCTTGCTTGCCACAATGTCTGTCACATTTAAAAATCAATATCAGAGACGTTTTTTTCAAGATACATAACCTTCTTCTTGCTTGCCACAATGTCTGTCACACTTAAAAATCAAGTTCAGAGACGTTTTCTCTTTTATCAGATACTTAACATTCTTCTTGCTTGCCACAATGTCTGTCACATTTAAAATCAATTTCAGAGACAGCTTTTTTCAGATATTTTTTTCAGATACTTAACATTCTTCTTGCTTTCCACAATGTCTGTCACACTTAAAAATCAATTTCAGAGACGTTTTATTTTCTTCAGAAACTAAACATCCTTCTTGCTTTACCACAATGTCTGTCACACTTAAAAATCAATTTCAGAGACGTTTTATTTCAGATACTTAACATTCTTCTTGCTTGCCACAATGTCTGTCACACATAAAAATTTATTTCAGAGACATTTTTTCCCCTTCAGATACTTAACATCCTTCTTGCTTTACCACAATGTCTGTCACACTTAAAAATTAATTTCAGAGACGTTTTATTTCAGAAAGTTAACATACTTCTTGCTTGCCACAATGTCTGTCACACTTAAAAATCAATTTCAGAGACTTTTTTTTTCTTCAGAAACTAAACATCCTTCTTGCTTTACCACAATGTCTGTCACACATAAAAATATATTTCAGAGACGTTTGTTTTTTTAAGATACTTAACATCATTCTTGCTAGCCACAATGTCTGTCACACCTTACAATCAATTTCAGAATTATTTCTTGCCAAAATGTCTGTTAGACTTAGAAAAATAATTTCAGAGACGTTTTCAGATACTAAACATGCTTCTTGCCACAACGTCTGTCACACTTCAGATCAATCTCACAGAGAATCATAATTTTGTTCCCACAAATAGTTTTTTTCCATTGAAACATTATGCGAGGACCAAGGACAGTACACAAGTCATCAGGTGAATTCTTTTCGAACGGATTATCGTGCCAATTAGCATAATCTTCAGGTGTTCCGTCGCTCCATCTAAAGTGGGAATCAATTGAAGGACGCCATAGGCCGATATAAGCCCAGTCGGCTGCAAAACAAACCAAGTAATAATTATTCCTAGGGTTAGAGTTTTCTCACGTCTGACCAGCAGATGGCATTTAAAAACATTTTGGATTAAGCCGAGATTTCTCAGGTCTGTGAACACTTTGTACTAGACAGACAAAGGATAGCTATGATAAAACACTGATGTAATAATAGTATGTCAATTTTTACTCTGTTCTGAGATAAAATCTTCATTTAATTATGTGTTTATACGAGCGAATTAAATGACTAATTGCACGTCCGATCACACTATTTTGTATATATATATATATATATATATATATATCTTGTATATTTGTATGATATTATGAAATATATATGTTTTCGTGACTTATAGGCCCATATATGGGGCTGGGTGTTAATACTTATTGTTTAAGACTAAATGTATATTATAAATGCTTTGTAACACATGTCACAGTAATAAACAATTTACTTACTTACTTATACTTGAATATGGGAATTTAACCCTTTCATACATATATACGCATTTACACGCATCTACAGCAGGCGGCTTTTGAAAACATTGTGGCATAAGGAAAACTTGCTCATGATGAGCAATTTCTCTTTTTGCCACAATGTTTTCAACTTTATTAAAAAATTCTTCATTCATTTAAGGAGAGTTTCCATAGTTTCGACTAATTTCTTTTTAAGTTATTTTTCTGAATATTTATGGGAAATGGTTATGTAGCCAAGGCTTATTTTTATCCGTTTCTTACATAAACAAATCTGCAGCAGCCAACTTTGAAAGATATGGAAACTCTCAAAGTATAATTATTGAGTAGTGCTGAAAACATTGTGACATCTGATGCAGGTGTGTAAGACGCGTCTGCATTTTTGTGAAAAAGTGACACATGGCCCATTATTTATGCCTCGATCAGGGAGGGTAATAATAATAATAATAATAATAATAACATGTATGCAAGTCAATCTGCCAATGAGGGTCTCAAATAAACAAAATAAAACGAAACACGAACAAACGTGTGCTACATGTGAACAACTCAATGTTACAATTATACATGCATATATAATTATGGATTTAAAATTGATATGTCTATTACTGTATCGTAGAACAGCCAGAGATCCAAGTATTGTGCATAGTTTCATGAAATACAGTTGTACTACAGTCAAAGCAAAATTCGACCTTGTCTACCGTCATGCAGCTGCCAAGACATTGCACTAATCTGAGAGATAATTGACGTTGTTCTCTAATATAAAGAGCGGTCTACTTGTATGAATAGGCTGGGTTAGTGTCAGAGGTCGAGGGCCTTTCAGCCGAAGCGGCGAAACTATGCCAGTGTGTGTATACCACGTGTCTCATACGTCACAAATGCTACGGCGGAGAGAAGTATTTGAAGGTGAAGAAATAAAAAAAAGTAACCATTGTTTTTACATTCTTATCAAAAGCAATTATTGCTGTCTGACTATGCAAGTCACGTGTATGCTATGTATAGTATTAAAACAGAGTGACGTTTAATTTCAATCTCATTGGGAAATGGTTATGTAGCCAAGGCTTATTTTTATCCGTTTCTTACATAAACAAATCTGCAGCAGCCAACTTTGAAAGATATGGAAACTCTCAAAGTATAATTATTGAGTAGTGCTGAAAACATTGTGACATCTGATGCAGGTGTGTAAGACGCGTCTGCATGCTCGAAAATTATTATTATTATTTGTTTTTATTTACCCTTGCCGTGCAGAATTAACTATTTGGCGAGCAGACACAGTTAGATACAAGGGAGTCCGGGTGCGATATCCTAGCTCTTACCGAAAATACCCCTTGGTTCTTTTACGTGCCCGGTGTATAGCACCGATACACGCGAGGTTATTTTTCGTGGAAAGGACCGGTACTTAACCTCTAGTTGAGTGGGGGACGCTTAAAAGCATCCCTCAAATTTCCAGAACCCGGACCGGGATTTGAACCCCAGACCTCTGGATTGACAGTCCAGTGTGTTAACCACTGGACTACACCAGTGAGATGAACGAGATGTAGTTACAACCGATTTGTATGAAGTCCTCGCTATGTATCTTATTGACCATCCTCGGTAACCAGGCTATTATACAAACACATATGAAAAGCCTGGGTACCGAGAATGTTTATTGGCATATTTCCGAGTGCTGTTCCAGTGAGGTGTCCGCGGTCGATTAGCTATTTTTACAATACCACTGCATCTTGGTTATACCATGGAATATCTCTATTAATGTAAGTAAAGTCAATGAATATAGTTGAAAACATTGCTGCTAAAAGCGAAATTGCTCACTATAAACGATTTTCCTTTTCGCCAAAACGATTTCAAATGTCGTCTGCTACAGATGCATCAAAATGTGTCCAAAAGTGGGGAAAAGTTAATGTCCCACTTACCTTTGCTGGCAAAGATAGAGGTGTTCATTACTTTTGCTTCGAAATAGCCTACCATCATGCCGCCAATAAAAATCCGTTCTTCTTCGGTTGTTATGTCAGCGAGGTGTCCGCCTATGCCTTCACATTTCGTCTGTAAAATAATAAATAATGTCATCGACAGGTGGAACACGACTTTCGGAGATTTTTGTGAAAAAGTGACACATGGCCCATTATTTATGCCTCGATCAGGGAGGGTAATAATAATAATAATAATAATAATAACATGTATGCAAGTCAATCTGCCAATGAGTGTCTCAAATAAACAAAATAAAACGAAACACGAACAAACGTGTGCTACATGTGAACAACTCGATGTTACAATTATACATGCATATATAATTATGGATTTAAAATTGATATGTCTATTACTGTATCGTAGAACAGCCAGAGATCCAAGTATTGTGCATAGTTTCATGAAATACAGTTGTACTACAGTCAAAGCAAAATTCGACCTTGTCTACCGTCATGCAGCTGCCAAGACATTGCACTAATCTGAGAGATAATTGACGTTGTTCTCTAATATAAAGAGCGGTCTACTTGTATGAATAGGCTGGGTTAGTGTCAGAGGTCGAGGGCCTTTCAGCCGAAGCGGCGAAACTATGCCAGTGTGTGTATACCACGTGTCTCATACGTCACAAATGCTACGGCGGAGAGAAGTATTTGAAGGTGAAGAAATAAAAAAAAGTAACCATTGTTTTTACATTCTTATCAAAAGCAATTATTGCTGTCTGACTATGCAAGTCACGTGTATGCTATGTATAGTATTAAAACAGAGTGACGTTTAATTTCAATCTCATTAATACCAGACCTAAACTTAGCTCACTCGTATAAAGATATGTTTACTGCCTCATACAGGTCGGCTCAGATTGACCTTGGCGCAAGCCAATCAAATTGTTGCTTACCAAATCGTTCGGTATAAAGAGAATGAATACTATTATTACTATTATTAATAGTAGGGCCCGGCGGCATCACTCACCTGACTATATCGAGTATTCTTTGTTTGTGAAGGCGGGGAAAACTATTCCCATCAAAATTGGCATCCTTGCATTGGACCAATTAGAATGAGGGAAAGCTTTTATCAGTATTTGAAAAATTACTCTAAAATATGACCACAAGCTCGAACATAAATATGGTCACGCGAGGATTGGTTGATTGGTGCTTTACGTCACTTTCAGAAAAAGTTATACATATATAATGGCGCTTCCTTGGTAAGTCACCCAATCTACACTCGGCCGTTTATCCTGACACCAGCCAGCCAGTCGTAATGCTAACCCGCGACCCTGAGTGCCAAGGAGGGCAGCAATAACTTCCATTAAAGTATTTCGTATTACCCGGCCGGGGATCAAACCCGTTACCTCCCGCACCCGAGATGAACGCTCTACCACTGTACCACCGAGGAACATTTTTAAATTTGCACTATAGGTATAACAAGGAGTCTAGTCCCATATCCTTGCGGCCAAATTTGTATTAGTCTTTCTTGGAAGGCCGACACATAGAGATTTTTTCGCTTACAAACATACTGGCAGGATATTTACCTACATGTAAGTAATAACTTTGTTTTACGTTGTCAATATACAAGTATATGTATGTAGAGGGAATCAGGCGGTCCTGTTTCCTTTTTGCCGATACAGAAGGTTTGAATAATCAAATAAGTGTATGGTCGTAAAAATGAGTATTTAGTCGTACACAAAGAGTGTCTAGTTGCAAACAAAAAATACTGTGTCTATTTGAACAAAGATACTGTGTCTATTTGAACAAAAATACCGTGTCTATTTGAACAAAAATACCGTGTCTGTTTGAATAAAAATACCGTGTCTATTTGAACAAATATACCGTGTCTATTTAAACAAAAATACCGTGTCTATTTGAATAAATATACCGTGTCTATTTGAACAAAAATACCGTGTCTATTTGAACAAAAATACCGTGTCTATTTGAATAGATATACCGTGTCTATTTGAACAAAGATACCGTGTCTATTTGAATAAAAATACCGTGTCTATTTGGACAAAGATACCGTGTCTATTTGAATAAAAATACCGTGTCTATTTGGACAAAGATAGCGTGTCTATTTTAATAAAAATACCGTGTCTATTTGAACAAAGATACCGTGTCTATTTGAACAAAGATACCGTGTCTATTTGAACAAAGATACCGTGTCTATTTGAACAAAGATACCGTGTCTATTTGAACAAAGATACCGTGTCTATTTGAACAAAGATACCGTGTCTATTTGAACAAAGATACCGTGTCTATTTGAACAAAGATACCGTGTCTATTTGAACAAAGATACCGTGTCTATTTGAACAAAGATACCGTGTCTATTTGAACAAAGATACCGTGTCTATTTGAACAAAGATACCGTGTCTATTTGAACAAAGATACCGTGTCTATTTGAACAAAGATACCGTGTCTATTTGAACAAAGATACCGTGTCTATTTGAACAAAGATACCGTGTCTATTTGAACAAAGATACCGTGTCTATTTGAACAAAGATACCGTGTCTATTTGAACAAAGATACCGTGTCTATTTGAACAAAGATACCGTGTCTATTTGAACAAAGATACCGTGTCTATTTGAACAAAGATACCGTGTCTATTTGAACAAAGATACCGTGTCTATTTGAACAAAGATACAGTGGTCCCGTTTTTGCTCATTGTAATCTCTTTACTGGCGTATAACAAATCTGAGGCAGACGACTTTGAAAACATTAAGGCAAAGACATGGACATTCTCTATAAATACAAAAATATAATCATTGTCTAGCGTTGAAAACATTTTCGCAAAAGGAGAACTTCATTATGAGCATTTGTTTTAGTTCATTATGAGCATTTGTTTTAGTAAGGTATCTGCTGCAAATATGTCTGCAAGAGGGAAATAATGTACAAATATTTTCAAATGTATTATTGAAATTCATTTAACAGTGGTTGTGATTAAACACACCCTTTTTTTTTTTACAGGTAGTCCAAATTGAACAAATTGTTAAATAATTTGTTTAACTATTTCAGGGCCGAATTTCATAAAGTCGACTCTTCCCATGTTCAAATTCGGGCGAGCAAATGTTTCATTTCGTATATTTTTTTTTTAGAATGTCTTGGTAACTGATAGGCAAACAATGCTGATTTCAGGTGAGACGGCGCCTTACGAGCTAACTCATCCGCATATGTATGGCTTGAAAAGAAACACCTCAATATTACCAGTGTAGCTGAAATAGTTAACCGTTTCCCACATGCAGAAGCATTTTGACGCAATAGCAGCAGACGAATTTTGAAAACATTGTGACCAAAGGTTAAATTGTTCATGATGAGCAATTTCTCCTTTGGCCACAATGATTTCAACTTTATTTAACAATAACAATATCTTTTATCAACATTTCTCAGGTTTTTGTCACAATGTTTTCAAAGTCGTCTGCTCCAGATTGGTTGTCTGTGGGAAAGAGTTAAACAGGGTTATCATACCTGTCCGTCCTTTTTATTCATTTTTTCTTTCCAGAATAGAACATAGCACGATCGCAAATCGGCATGGAACTCTCCCGTCGAATTACATCCTTCTGAAAGTACATGTAGATTGACACAATTGTATAGTTCCTTCATGCATTTCAGAGTAAAAACAGGTTAACATTCGATTTACCAATAAAATAAAAACGGGTGGGTGGGGAGCGTGAGGAATGGAGTGGATCCTTGTCATGTTGAGTTTCTTAAAATAATGGGTTTCGATCTCTAATCATGTCATTCAAAAGATTTTAAATTCATTGATTGATTGAGTGGGGTTTAAAGCCGTTTGCAACAGTTTTACAGTCATATCACGGCGGCCAGTTCACCTACTCATGTGTTTCCTGGTTTTCTCACACCAATACCTACTCCACACAGCATACTTTCCAAGCAACTGGCTGCTTCAACATATATTGTTAGTCCATTGGTGACAGACGAATGACGCTAGTCACAGTGACTTTTGTCAAACGTTGGCCGAGCTGGGATTCGAACTAACAACTCATTGATTGACAGCCCGCGTCGCTACCGACTGAGCTACCGGGGCTCGATTTGAAAACGGGTAGTAATGGCTGTCCCTCAACTACACACACAACGCCATGATATAACTGATACATTTACGAAATCGGCGTAAAACACCGATAAACGAATGTTTGTCCCGACCGCCTAAGTATTGATCTTTCTTACACCCAAAACTGAAAAAAACAGGTCCGTACTAAGTTCCATCCTGACCAGGCAAATAACCTTCTTTTTTAACCCTTTCCCACATACAGCAGACAACTTTGAAACCTCCACGCAAAAACACGGACAATCTACATAAATGAAGGTTTAATAACTGAACAGAATTGAAAACTTTTAGGCAAAAAGGAGAAATTGCTTGTTTTGAGCAATTTCTCCTTTCGTAAAAATGTTTTCAAAGTCGTCTGCTGTTTGTACGTCAAAATGCGTCTACAGGACTGGTGGGAAAGGGTCAACATTTTTTTACGCCGTTTTTTCAAACGTTTTTTAGTTATATCGCTGCATTTCCTGGATACATTACCAGTATAACCAGTATCATCTTATCTGACACCGATGCATCGGTCGTAATGCTGAGCGCCATCAAGGGTCTCCCGCTCCAGCATCGGGCTCTCTAAATATTACACCAAGGAGACGTTATTAACTAATAAAGACAATACCTGGGTTGGTTATGTTTGTATAATCACAACTGACGGGACTCCAACGTCCGTCTGTCTCGCAAACAGTGAACTCGGTGGAATGGTTGTCACAAGTAAACATGATCCGACTACCGATGGTGTACATGTTTCCTCCGTCCCACTGCTCAACTACGTCATAAGGCGGCCCGCATTCATTGGCTACATAAAATGAAAAATAAGAGACGAGAATGCCAGATTCTTTCGTCCGGTAAAAAGTCAAATGCGCAAAACAACTTCGCTACTAAAAAACAGTTTCAAATTATAGTTACTTCGCATTAAAGTGTAGAGTAACTTTCACACATACAGCAAAATTACAGCAGACGACTTTGAAGCCCGAAAAATGGAAAATCTCTATAATTCAAGTATAATTATTAACAAGAATTAAAAACAATATGGCAAATGAGAAATTGGTCATTATGAGCAATCATCCTTTTGCCACAATGTTTTCAAATATCGTCTTCTACAGAAGCGTCAACATGCGTTTTTATGTTGGACAGTCCAAGAGCTAAACACGCTGCATACAACAATTGCAAATTGCAGCTCCAATACATGATATTGTGGCATATTAGTTTGAACTTATTGTTTATACATCGATCGCGAAACAAGCTATTCGTCCATATTAATTAAATCCGATCCCGCTTACTTGAGACCTAATCAGCACCATTTGTCTGGAAGAAGCCCAAATGCTGAACCCGCTAATAACGTGATTCGAATCGTACAAGAGGTTGAGGCTCTAACTCCTTCGTCTCCCACAAGACTGACATATTATTGACACCATCATACAGTGAAGCTTGTCATACCATAAATTCATACCATATCATTTCGATGATGTATGACTCCACTGCAGCAGAAAACATTTGAAAACTATGTATCAATATATAACTCTCCATTTGCCAGATGTCATTTATTTATACAAGCATACTCTTAAAAAGATGAATAATAATTTACGTGGACGGGTTAAAAGTTTGGCAAAATTACATCTTAATTCAAAGTACTGACAGTACTACTAACTCCATCTGTAATATGTTAACAACAATAATCATTTTGCAAAAGAATCATATTGTTTTTGGCATGTTCTTTTTCTTATGTCAAAAGCTGAACAATAGGTTGCGAAGCTTGCGTTAGCGAAGTTATGATGTGGCTAAACCTCTGTTAACCGTGTACATGTATCAACGGTATCTGATTACACAACTGGAATTTGATTTCCTGTTAACTGGGGATACCTAAACAATTCTCATAATATCCATTTTTGCAAGATTTATAAGGAATTTCTTGTATCAAAGAGAGCAAATATTATTAAAAAATGAATTAACAAACACAATCAAGTTTATGGAAAGAACCAGTCAGAAAAGAAGTCTGAACCAGGGTGGGGAAATAGGGTAAAAACCCCAAATGTTTCCCTTTTTTTTCAAAAATCATCCAACAAAAGCACAGGGCGTAAGTCTAAAATTGAAACGCTGGTAAGAAATAGGCAGCCTGGCTATCAACAATCCCTCTTAATTAACGCCTTGCTCCGCAAGCAGTGTTGTCATGTCTTGTCAGTGTTGTCATAAACATATGAGTCAGAAGACGAAAAATGTCCAAAATTTGATTCTATTTATTTAATTCGATTGCTTTACAACGGCTGTAAACTGTTTCCCCACGGGTTGCAAAATCTCGTGGAACTTGCTGAAGCACAAGTAGGAAGCGATTGAAGGACCAAAGTGAATCAAGAATACTTGATCATAATTATGTATACATACCTAAGGTTGTAGCATCACTGTACTTCGTCTTGTCCAGCTGTTATGAAAGGCAAGAAAGTACTTCTTTACCATTTGCAGATGCATTTTACGCATTTGTAACGGACAACTTATGAAAACATAAATAGCAAATTCAACTTTTCCCGCAAATTTAACTCCATTTCAAGATTGTACTTACATTCAGCGAGATTTACCATATCTCTACGATATTTTAAAAGTCGTCTGCTTATTATAACTTCTATGTGGGAATGGGTTAAAACTTAAAACACGTTGTAATTACTCATAGTTTCTGTATTTTCCACACTGTAATCCTTCTTCAAATAAAAGATGTCCTAAAAACATCCGATCTTTCTTATTTGGAAAAGATTTTGTTTGTCTTGTGTAGTATTTTACGCCGATTTCAACAATTCTTCAGTTAGATCACGGCGTTGCCTTACTGAATAAGTTACCAGTACTACTTGTCGATTTATCCCGATACTAGCGTCGGTAGTTATGTTAACCACGCAACCCTGAGCGCCAACAAAGGTAAGACATTTAACCATATTTGAAGTATATGGTGGTGATCCGGTCGGAGATCAAACCGGCGACCTCCCACCCTTGAGACGGACGCTCTACCACTAAACCACCTAGGCGGTCTCAGAAAAACTGGATTCTACATGATTCCACAGCGGAATCAGTTCTGGGTCGTCAAATATGCTTCAACATAATAAGAAGAGTAATTGCCAGTTTATAACCGTGTATCAAATATGATATTTTCTTTAGAGGTGTCTGCATTTAGAAACAGTCACCGAGAAGCACCGGGCTATATGAGTTTCAATGTAATGTAATTATAGAGACCAACTGCTTTGATTGAGCACAAGCGTTTAAGCATCGATAGGCCCATATGATAATGTACATTATACCATGGACAAGCATCTTACAGGTGCAGCTCAGTTAAAGAGACATAATTAGGTACAAGGGAGTCCAGGTGCGATACCCTAGTTCTTTCCGAAAGACCAGTTTGCCGTTAATTGTCTGTATTAATGAACATATTAAGCAAAGAGATAACAATATTGAAATCTTACCTGATTCCACTGCGACTTTATACCCAAGACTGAACCAGGCATCTTCATCATTATAGGTGTATTGTGTCGTTGGTTTTCGGGCATCCTAACGATATAGCAGAAGTGAGATCGTACCAGATACTGGATTAAGTCACATTCGTCACGACTCCGACATTCTCTCACGCACATATCGAAAGCAACATTCGGAACAGTGGTGTAGAGGTGGAGTTCGGTTGAACTCGTACCAATAGTGACAACATTTCCGAAATATATACCTTCCCAAACTCGTTCAGAGCTGCATATACTACTAGTAAACAGTGCGAAGATGCTGTGCAGGAGTATAAGAAAGGATCGTGCAACAAAACTTAGCGATATCATTTTCATTATTTTATTCCCAACAAAGTGACACCTGTGATTATCAGAGGCTAACGACGTAGTGAACAGACAGGACATAGCCAATTAACTAAGGGAATTATAGATAGTCATTTTACATTTAGAAATGTCAATCATTAGAACTCGGATGTCTGGTTTTAAAAATTTTGTCAAGTGGGCTAAAACGTTTATTTATTTATAAAGTACAAATTGTTCTGTCACACGTTATAATCTTATTAAAAAAATTAATCAATATACTCCATTTTTATGCCCCCGGAATCATAGATTCGGTGGGCATATAGTTTTTGGCCTGTCTGCACGTCTGTCTGTCTGTCTGTCTGCACAAAAAAACCTTTAACCTTGGCCACTACTTTTGAACCATAACAGGTACGGCTACCATATTTCACATGTGTATTCCTTGTGACATGACCTTTCTGTCAGTACCAACATTTTTGACCTTGCGACCTTGACCTTTGACCTAAATGTTGCCATTCTCGAAACAAACTTTAACCTTGGCCATTACTTTTGAACCATAACAGGTACGGCTACCATATTTCACATGTGTATTCCTTGTGACATGACCTTTCTGTCAGTACCAACATTTTTTACCTGGCGACCTTGACCTTTGACCTAGATGTTGCCATTCGGGGGCATCAGTGTTTCACAAACACATCTTGTTTTTTCAAGTTTTAGAGAAAGATAAACCATTTTAATATTCAATATTATCCATCGCCATATTCTCTGGAAAAGGCTTACTGTTCTTTAATGGCCCTGTCACACCAGAACGCTTTAGGCCAAAGCGTGAGTAACGTGTTGGAATTTCGGCAACACGCTTGCAAACGCTGACCAACGCTAGGCCAGCGTTATCAACACGCTGATCGCTGAGAGGCAAACATACATTTTTCAACATAGCTAAAATGTCCAGCGTTTCCTGATTAGTAGGTTAATCCTTCCCCTCATACAACAAATCAACAGCAGACGACTTTGAAACCCTATTGGAGAAAAAAGTGAACAATCTTTATAAATAGAGTTGAAAACATTGTGGCAAAAGCAGAAATTGCTCATGATGAGCAATTTCTCATTTTCCCACAACGTTTTCAAAAGAAGTATTTTCTACTAACCGTTCTTCCAGCCAATACTTTGAAATTGCAAATAGTTTGTTGGCCTGGAGACGACCAGCCAGTCAGTCGTAATGCTTATCCTGCAAACGCTGAACGCCAAGGAGGGCAGTCACTTCTTTGTTATGTTCTTTGAGGATCGAACCCACGACCTCCCGCACCCGAGGCGGACGCTCTAATGCATGTTTATGTTATGCATTGGTAGTATAATTATCCCTTCTCCCCCCCCCCCCCCCCCCCACACACATATAGACGATTTCTGACGCCTCTGCAGCAGACGTCTTTAGAAAACATTGTGGCAAAGGGAGAAATTGCTCAAAACCAGCAATTTTTCCATTTGCCACATTGTTTTCAACCTTTTGCAGTGATTATATCTTCATTTATATTGATTTTCAACGTTTTCACCTAGATGTCTTCAAATCCATCTGCTGCAGATTTGTTGTATGTGGGAAAGGGTTAAACTCCTTGGAAGCAACAAACATTGAGAAAATGGAAGATCTTGACAATATGAATCATTTAACCCTTTCCCTCTTATAGACGCTTTCTGACGCCTCTGCAGCAGACGGCTGTTTGAAAACATAGTGAAAAAAGAAGAAATTGCACAAAACGTGCAATTTCTCCTTTTGCCACAATGTTTTCCACTTTTTGTCATAGGTTATCCATTCAATTATAGAGATTTTCTATTTTTTGACAAAATACGTTCAAAGTCGTCTGCTGCAGAATTGCCTTATGAGGGAAAGGGTTAAACAAGATGGAATACTTAACACGAACTTGAGAAATGGATCGAATGAAAAGAAACATTAGAAGAGAGGAAACGCTTATAATGTGAACTCATTCTTTCCCATAATGTGTATGAAATAAAGTTATTGAATTGGTTTTATGACTAAAAAGATAAATCACATTTTATTTTTGTGGCGAAAAATATTTACATAGTCGGTTTTGAACAATCGGTTGATATTTTTTTTCCTTACTGCAAACTAATTTACTCACATCCGTTATAGTTCCATCATTGATGCAGAGACGTGATTAATAATAATTAAGTCAGTGCTACTTTGGTACCGGATTGTTACTAATATTTGAGTTTTATCGAGACATTATCTACATCGAGTTAATATATGTAAATATTATCTTCGTCATGATTTGGCAGATAATAAATATCATTGCGCGTTTTGCCTTGCAAATAACGGCAACTCTGATGATACTCAAATCTGGAAATTCCAAAAGGTTCTATAAATAGCTCGCGAGACCAAAAACCAGAAGAACTTGTAAATCTCAATATAATAAACGCTTTATTTTGTAGTTGTTTAAATATATGAAAGCGTCTAGATGATAAGACTGGTTTACAAAGGTTTAAAGGACAAACGATGTCAGTGTGTACACACGTTATGTATACACGTCTGCACGTTCTAGAGTCAATTAGCAATCAATGCTGACAGTGTAGCCTAATTTAGTTTGGAGATCGAGCATTATAATATATGCCTATATTTTTATAAATTAAACAGTTTGGCAAATAGTGAAATTGTGCTTTTGGACTTTTGGAGCATGTTTTGTGTTTGTTTTTGCACTCACATTATTCGAAGCAGTTTAACAACCTCAGAGACATATAAATACACTGTGTTTATATGTCTCTGACAACCCTCAATTATGCAATGTGAAGGGACTAAATTGAACAGACCTGTTTAATATCGGACATCATTGAAACAAACACCAAACTAATGGATACTGTTTTCTCTCCTTTCTTGATAATTTAGTCATTTCTAAAGTGTTAACTATATTTTATCTTAATATGGCCTAATGACCTGGTGATAAACGTGTGATTACCCGAACAATTTAGATTACAAATAGCCATTCTAATGAGCTAAAACGGTAGTCTATCGAATACCAACTAGATTTTTCATAACTTTGGAATGGCCTAATTTTGAACACATCATGACCAATTTCAGAACGTAACTAAATAATCACCAAGACAACATTCTGGCAAACTAACATTATTCTACTGTCAAAAGATGCAGGGTTGATACATTCTCAAATATAACCGCACCAGAGCAAAGACCTAATAACACATGTGTTAACGCAAGCCCGACACCAATATACTGCTTGTTACTTTGCAGGATTTTCCATACGATCGCCACTACAGTGCCATTGGCGCTTTGATTTATCTTCGGAGCTCTAGATAAGGGAGCGTTTTTCATGTTCTAAAATGTTTCGTTGATCCTCTAACCCTATGTTGTGGGTACTCAAAAGAATCGTCTCAATGAGAAGATTCTGTTTAGCACCACACTATAAGGTTTGGTTAGATAATAAGAGAAGATATTGTGGGGAAAGGTGCTGTATATCCCCCTCCCTATCTGGATCATGAATACATTATTCTAATTATACAGTTTATTTACACATTATATATACGTACACAGTCAACTTCCGGGTAGGAGTTTCGCCTTACAAACTGTGTTTACCATTACATTTGAGATGTGGTTTATAACCCTTTCCCACATATACAAAAAAAACCTGCAGTAGATGACTTTGAAAATATAGTGACTAAAAACCTGAAAAATCTCAATAAAAGATAGCTTAATCGTTAAATAAAGTTGGAAACAGTGTAGCCAAAAGGAGAAATTGCTCATCATGAGCAATTTCTTCTTTGGCCACACTGTTTTCAAAAGTCGTCTGCTTGCTATTTGCGTCAAAATGCGTCTACAGTTGGGAAAGAGTTAATAACCCTTTTCCGCATACGATAAATCTGCAGCAGACGACTTAGAAAACATTTCTATGGACAATTCATATTACTTAAAATAAGAAAATAAGATTAAGGAAAGTATTTGAAAACATTGTGACAGGGGAAGTAATCGATCCTCATGAGCGCTTGCTTCTTTTGTCACATTGTTTTCAAAGATTGTCTGATGTATAAGCATGCATGCTTATGTATAAATACGATGTGCAAACACTTACAGCCATGTTCGTAAGATTTTGAAAATCTGCCAATTTTATTTTCATCTTTCTATTAACCACTCATTGACACTGACATTTCAACCGTCCCACGAAAAAAACAACCTTGTGGACTCTGCGTAAAGTATCGACCCGAATCAGCCTTAGCGTGCCGCTCAGGCTAACCCGAACAGATACTTTTCGACTCATGTGGATTTTCTGCTTCAGGAATCTTTACTCTATACATCTTTTCCCCCGTAATGCGCTGGCTGATCTAGGTCGATACATTACGCAGAGTGCATACTGGTTTTTTTTTTCATGGAACGGCCCATTTATATTGTCATACAGCTTTTTTCAAGTCGGAGTGAAGGGGGGTTCTATTATATTTCATATTGAGGTGATTTTATAAGGAAAACAAACTCAACTTCCTTGATCACCAAACTTGTAAACATGGCGTAAATGATTCACGTGTGTTTTTGGTTATTGCGTATTAGGATAATGACGTTTACATACATTGGCTTCTTTTCCTTGTTGACTGCTTTCGCAGGTAAGTTTTCCATGTAAATTGTGTACATGTTAGCGTCTATTGTTTTTTGTTAACTCTGATATTGTTGGTAGTAATTGGAGTGGGGTTTGGTGATTATTATTCTGATATAAATTTCTACGACAGTGATCTATATGTATTTTGGGTGCTGAGAATGTACAAGTAGTGTATATAGATTGAAATAATATTATGTAGTTCTATATATACTACATGTAAGTTTAATCAAGATTACCCATAGATTATAGTATGTTACTATTGTATGTATATACTATGTTACCTGGTTTGGAATAAAAGTATATGTCTGTCTGTCTGTCTGTCTGTCAGCTAGGTGCACGGAGTGTTTAATAGAGCGCTGATTGCAGAACGCCTAGAAACACATTGTAGGCCCGGCCCACTCAGCAGAGCTTCAGATATGGGGCGTTTTGCATGTTCTAAAATCCGTATTTGACACTCTAACCCTATGTTGTAGGTACTCAAAAGAATCGACTCAGAGGGACGATTCTTGTGAGTACCCACGCTATAAGGTTTGTTTTGATAATAAGAGAGAAATTGTGGGGGAAAGAGCTGAATACCCCTCCTTATCTGGACTTTTGGTAAGGGGACTAGTCGACCTGAAATAACTAGAATACTGTTGAAAAAAACGCCGTTAAGCTCCAATCATTGATTGTATACTGAATACTTGTATACTGGTATCAATGGCTGCTTTCCTTCGCATTCCGTGTCACGGAGTTAGCATTACGGCTGGCTGTCTGGTGTCAGGTTAAATGGAGCAGTAAAAATTACCCAGGAAACACCATGATATAACTGAAAACATATTGAAAGCGACGCTAAACAAAATAATTAAAAAACAAAACAAAAAAGCACATTTTATTGAGATTTATCAGTCGAACATATTAGTATAAAAGAAATTGTACGATTTATCCGTAGCAAATGCTGAACTAATTTGTATAGAAGCATTACATATAGTTAGAGGAATCCGCCATGGTCGTGCGGTTAGTGTCGTGTATGTGGGACCGACCGCTCCTGGTTCGATTCTCAGTCGCGGCGATCATGATAGAGTTCCCTTTAGCAGGCTATATTTCCTAGCCTTGTACTGGTTTGTTCACCCAGGGAGCATGCATAAGTGAACTGTCGCCGTGATAGAACCGAAATAATGTTATAAAACGTTGTATATTATGATTTTTCGTTGCATTTTTAAGGCGTTTTCAAGAGTTTTTCACTTATATTACGACGACAATACTAAAGGAAATTGACTGATTCCTGAGTAACTAACCAGTATAAACCTATGACATGTTCCTTCCCAAGGGGCGCTCCACCACTTCAAGTAGGGATTGAACCCTCACCATCCTGTTTCATAATGCTAATCGCTTAACCGCGGTGGATTTTATATAGTAATCCTGTGGTTGTAATTTATTGGGATGGGGGGGGGGGGGGGGGGGGGGGGGGGGGGGGGGGGGGGGGAAGGTGTAACATAGAGATGCGTTGCAACGAATACCATTGTTACAGGTTGATTTTCAGATTCAAGTAGTTCTTTTTGTTTGTTTGTTTGTTTGTTTGGAGTTTAACGCCGCTTTCAACAGCTTTGGTCATATCACGGCGGTCAGTGCACCTACCCATGTTTTCCTGGCTTTGCCACACCAGTACTTACACAACATTCTTTCGAAGCCACTGACTACTTTCTCACATAGATCAGAGGTGAGAGGCAATGGAAAACATCGCCCGAAAGAATGTCGCCGCAACCGGGTATCGAACCCGTGACCTCCAGATCACGAGTCAGATACGCTACCAATTGAGCTACCCGGCCGGGTCTCAAGTAGTTCTACATACTGCTAAACACCAACAAATCACTACTCAAAATACAGTATAAAATAAGAGTCAAGATTTAAAACAATTAGAACAATTTTAATAATTAATTCAGGTCAAAATGAAGCTAAATAACACCGATTTGTTTCTATTTCAGTTGTATGTACACGGATTATTCATGTTATAGACCTGAAAATGTGGAAATATAAGGCAACTGGCTTTTTGACGCCTCTGCAGCACACAGCGTTTGAAACAATATTTTGTCACAATGTGTTTTACCCTACTAAATAATTACACTTTCACTGACAGGGATGTTTCACTTTTATTTCAAATGTTTTCAAAGCAGTTTGCTGCAGATTTGTCACAGTGCATACATACAGTGTATGCTGGAAAGGATTGCGTAATGAGCTCGATGTCTGCTTCCTGGAGACACTTTAACCAGTACTCGCACCGTTTGGTGTGGTAACATTCCAAAGACAGAACCCGTTCTTCAAGGGGATTCGAACCCGGGACCTTTGGCACTAGAGCCCGAGGCTCTACCACTGCATGGTAATACATTTATGTTTAGTTGGTGTTTTACACTGCGTCCAATAATTATCAGTTATATCGCTGCGTTCAATAATTATCAGTTATATCGCTGCGTTCAATAATTATCAGTTATATCGCTGCGTTCAATAATTATCAGTTATATCGCTGCGTTCAATAATTATCAGTTATATCGCTGCGTTCAATAATTATCAGTTATATCGCTGCGTTCAATAATTATCAGTTATATCGCTGCGTTCAATAATTATCAGTTATATCGCTGCGTTCAATAATTATCAGTTATATCGCTGCGTTCAATAATTATCAGTTATATCGCTGCGTTCAATAATTATCAGTTATATCGCTGCGTTCAATAATTATCAGTTATATCGCTGCGTTCAATAATTATCAGTTATATCGCTGCGTTCAATAATTATCAGTTATATCGCTGCGTCCAATAATTATCAGTTATATCGCTGCGTTCAATAATTATCAGTTATATCGCTGCGTTCAATAATTATCAGTTATATCGCTGCGTTCAATAATTATCAGTTATATCGCTGCGTTCAATAATTATCAGTTATATCGCTGCGTTCAATAATTATCAGTTATATCGCTGCGTTCAATAATTATCAGTTATATCGCTGCGTTCAATAATTATCAGTTATATCGCTGCGTCCAATAATTATCAGTTATATCGCTGCGTTCAATAATTATCAGTTATATCGCTGCGTCCAATAATTATCAGTTATATCGCTGCGTCCAATAATTATCAGTTATATCGCTGCGTTCAATAATTATCAGTTATATCGCTGCGTCCAATAATTATCAGTTATATCGCTGCGTTCAATAATTATCAGTTATATCGCTGCGTTCAATAATTATCAGTTATATCGCTGCGTTCAATAATTATCAGTTATATCGCTGCGTTTAATAATTATCAGTTATATCGCTGCGTTCAATAATTATCTGTTATATCGCTGCGTTTCCTGGGTAAGTAACCAGTACTACTGGTACATTTATCCTGACACCAGCCAGTCAGTCGTAATGCTTATCCTGCAACGCTGAACGCCAAGGAGGGCAGTCACTTCTTTGTTATGTTCTTTGAGGATCGAACCCACGACCTCCCGCACCCGAGGCGGACGCTCTAATGCATGTTTATGTTATGCATTGGTAGTATAATTATCCCTTTTCCCCCACATATAGACGATTTCTGACGCCTCTGCAGCAGACGTCTTTAGAAAACATTGTGGCAAAGGGAGAAATTGCTCAAAACGAGCAATTTCTCCATTTGCCACATTGTTTTCAACCTTTTGCAGTGATTATATCTTTATTTATATTGATTTTCCACGTTTTCACCTAGATGTCTTCAAATCCATCTGCTGCAGATTTGTTGTATGTGGGAAAGGGTTAAACTCCTTGGAAGCAACGAACATTGAGAAAATGGAAGATCTTGACAATATGAATCATTTAACCCTTTCCCTCTTATAGACGCTTTCTGACGCCTCTGCAGCAGACGGCTTTTTAAAAACATAGTGAAAAAAGAAGAAACTGCACAAAACGTGCAATTTCTCCTTTTGCCACAATGTTTTCCCCTTTTTGTCATAGGTTATCCATTCAATTATAGAGATTTTCTATTTTTTGACAAAATACGTTCAAAGTCGTCTGCTGCAGAATTGCCGTATAAGGGAAAGGGTTAAACAAGATGGAATACTTAACACGAAATTGAGAAATGGATCGAATGGAAGAGAGAAACATTAGAAGAGAGGAAACGCTCATAATGTGAACTCATTCTTTCCCATAATGTTTTGTTTAAAATGTGTATGAAATAAAGTTATTGAATTGGTTGTACGCATAAAAAGATAATTTCTCCATTTGCCACATTGTTTTCAACCTTTTGCAGTGATTATATCTTCATTTATAATGATTTTCCACGTTTTCACCTAGATGTCTTCAAAGCCATCTGCTGCAGATTTGTTGTATGTGGGAAAGGGTTAAACTCCTTGGAAGCAACGAACATTGAGAACATGGAAGATCTTGACAATATGAATCATTTAACCATTTCCCTCTTATAGACACTTTCTGACGCCTCTGCAGCAGACGGCTTTTTGAAAACATAGTGAAAAAAACAGAAATTGCACAAAACGTGCAATTTCTCCTTTTGCCACAATGTTTTCCACTTTTTGTCATAGGTTATCCATTCAATTATAGAGATTTTCTATTTTTTGACAAAATACGTTCAAAGTCGTCCGCTGCAGAATTGCCTTATGAGGGAAAGGGTTAAACAAAATGGAATACTTAACACGAACTTGAGAAATGGATCGAATGAAAGAGAGAAACATTAGAACAGAGGAAACGCTCATAATGTGAACTCATTCTTTCCCAGAATGTTTTGTTAAAAATTGTGTATGAAATAAAGTTATTGAATTGGATGTATGCCTAAAAAGATAAATCACATTTTATTTTTTATCTTAGGAGCTCTAGATAACGGGGCGTTATTCATGTTCTAAAATGTTTCGTTGATCCTCTAACCCTATGTTGTGGGTACTCAAAAGAATCGTCTCAATGAGCAGATTCTGTTTAGCACCACACTATAATGTTTGGTTAGATAATAAGAGAAGATATTGTGGGGAAAGGTGCCGTATATCCCCCCTTCCTATCTGGATCATAAATACATATTCTAATTATACAGTTTATTTACACATTATATATACGTACACAGTCAACTTCCGGGTAGAAGTCTCGCATTACAAACTGTGTTTACCCTTACATTTGAGATGTGGTTTATAACCCTTTCCCACATACACAAAAACTGCAGTAGACGACTTTGAAAATATAGTGACTAAAAACCTGAACAATCTCGATAAAAGATTGCTTAATCGTTAAATAAAGTTGGAAACACTGTGGCCAAAAGGAGAAATTGCTCATCATGAGCAATTTCTTCTTTGGCCACACTGTTTTCAAAAGTCGTCTGCTATTATAGCGTCAAAAAGCGTCTACATGTGGGGAGGAGTTAATAACCCTTTTCCGCATACAATAAATCTGTGACAAAAACCTGAAAAATTTCCAATAAAGATAGCTTGATTAATAAAGTTGAAAACATTGTGGCCAAAGGAGAAATTGCTCATCATGAGCAATTTCTTCTTTGGCCACACTGTTTTCAAAATTCGTCTGCTGCTATTGCGTCAAAATGCGTCTGCAGGTTGAAAATAGGTTTATAACCCTTTTCCGCATGCAATAACAGGCAACGTAGAAAACATTTCAAGGCACAAATATGGACAATTTATATTACTTAAAATAAGATTAAGGAAAAGAGTTGAAAACATTGTGACAGGGGAAGTAATCGATCCTCATGAGCGCTTGCTTCTTCTGTCACATTGGTTTCAAAGATTGTCTGATGTATAAGCATTGCATGCTTATGTATAAATACGATGTGCAAACACTTACAGCCATGTTCGTAAGATTTTGAAAATCTGCCAATTTTTATTTTCATTTTCTATTAACCACTCATTGACACTGACATTTCAACCGTCCCACGAAAAAAGTAACCTTGTGGACTCTGCGTAAAGTATCGACCCGAATCAGCCTTAGCGTGTCGCTCAGGCTAACCCGAACAGATACTTTTCGACTCATGTGGATTTTCTGCTTCAGGAATCTTTACTCTATACATCTTTTCCCCCGTAATGCGCTGGCTGATCTAGGTCGATACATTACGCAGAGTGCATACTGGTTTTTATTTTTTTCATGGAACGGCCCATTTATGATGTCATACAGCTTTTTACAAGTCGGAGTGAAGGGGTGTATTATATTTCATATTGAGGTGATTTTATAAGGAAAACAAACTCAACTTCCTTGATCACCAAACTTGTAAACATGGCGTAAATGATTCACGCGTGTTTTTGGTTATTGCGTATTAGGATAATGACGTTTACATACATTGGCTTCTTTTCCTTGTTGACTGCTTTCGCAGGTAAGTTTTCCATGTAAATTGTGTACATGTTAGCGTCTATTGTTTTTTGTTAACGCTGATATTGGTGGTAGTAATTGGGTGGGGTTTGGTGATTATTATTCTGATATAAATTTATACGACAGTGATCTATATGTTTATTGGGTGGTGAGAAGGTACAAGTAACGCATATAGATTGAAATAATATTATGTAGTTCTATATATACTACATGTAAGTTTAATCAGGATTACCCATAGATTATCGTATGTTACTATTGTATGTATATACTATGTTACCTGGTTTGGAAATAAAGTATACGTCTTCATATACTGTTAGCTAATTGCAAAGAACGCCTAGAAACACATTTTAAGCCCGGCCCACTCAGCAGAGCGTCAGATAAGGGGCGTTTTAAAATGTTATAAAATCCGTATTTGACACTCTAACCCTATGTTGTGGGTACTCAAAAGAATCGACTCAGACATTTAATGATAAGAGCGAAATTGTGGGGAAAAGAGCTGAATACCCCTCCTTATCTGGTCCTCTGGTACGGTGACAAGTCGCCGTGAAATAACTAGAATACTGTTGAAAAAACGCCGTTAAGCTCCAATCAATGATTGTAGGCCTATACTGGATACTGGTATACTGGTATCAATGGCTGCTTTCCTTCGCATTATGTGTCGCGGAGTTAGCATTACGGCTGGCTGGCTTGTGTCAGGTTAAATGGAGCAGTATAATTTACCCAGGAAACACCGTGATATAACTGAAAACATGTTGAAAGCGACGCTAAACAAACTAATTAAAAAACAAAAACAAAAACGTGGGTTCTCGAAAAGCACAGTTTATTGAGATTTATCAGTCGAACATATTAGTATAAAAGAAATGTACGTATAATCCGTAGCAAATGCTGAACTAATTCGTATATAGCGTTGCATATAGTTAGAGAAATCCGCCATGGTCGTGCGGTTAGTGTCGTGTATGTGGGACCGACCGCTCCTGGTTCGATTCTCAGTCGTGACAGAGTGCCCGCTAGCAGGTTATAGTTCCTTATACTGGTTTGTTTACCCAGAGAGCATGAGTAAGTGAACTGTCACCGTGATATAACCGAAATAATGTTATAAAACGGGCGTAAAACGCGAATAAAACAAAATATCGTTGTACATTATAATTTTTCGTTGCATTTTAAGGTGTTTTCAGAGTTATTCACTTATATTACGGCGACAATACTAAAGGAAATTGACTGATTCCTGAGTAACTAACCAGTATAAACCTATGACATGTTCCTTCCCAAGTGGCGCTCCACCACTTCAAGTAGGGATTGAACCCTCACCATCCTGTGTCATAATGCTAATCGCTTAACCGCGGTGGAATCTATAGTAATCCTGGGGTTGTGAGCTCGAACCCCAGTTTGGCCAACATTCTTTCCGATGTTTGATCAAAGTCAATGCGACAAGCGTCATTCGTCTTCCACCAATGGGCTTATAGTCTATGTGGAAAAACAGCTAGTTGTTTGGAAAGACTGTTGTGTGTATTACTGATGTGAGAAAACCAGCAAACACAGTTAGGTGAACTGGCTGCCGTCTGAAACATTGTTGAAAACGGCGGTAAAAACCCCAATCAATTAAAAGTAACCTCTATAACCGATTGCAATAGTTAAAAAGGTGTCAGTCCCAATAATGACAAATCTGCAGCAGACCACTTTGAAACCATCCAAGCAAAAATAGAAAATATCTATAAATCAAAGTGACACAATTGAATAGAATGGCAATTATTGTGGCAAACGAAGAAATTACTCCGTATGAGCAATTGATTATTTTGTCATAATGTTTTCAAACGTCGTCTGCTGCAAAGACGTCAGACAGCGTCTGTATGACGGATTGAAACTTGGGTACGTATCTTTTTGAGACCTTGTAACTTTGTTTCAGTAACATTGGGTAGTAGCACTGCAAGGCAAACGAACACAAGTCCTGATCCAAACAATGAAGCAGAAACAGAAACCAGTCCAGAGATAGATGAATCAAGTGACAATGAACCGGAAGGGGAACCAGAAGATTCCGACATTGAAGTGCCTGATACTGATGATCATTATGGAGACAAAGTTCCCGAATCCGAAGTCAATCCAGGCGCTGAAAATGACAATGATTTGTCAGAATCCGAATCCGAATCTGAATATGTACCAGAGGAAGGTCGCTCGGAAATAGAAAGCCAAAGTTCTGAGGATTCCCGCGAGAACGATGATTCCCTTCCAGAGGAAACCCCCTTGGTTGAACAAGGTTTGGTAAACCTGCCCTTCACTGACTTCGATGGTCCAATACCAAATGACTATTTCATTCCCGTTAATGAAAGGTTTGAGCCCGAGGACGCACTGGTGGAACCCGATACTCAACCAGAATATTGGTGGGAAAAGGAGCCCGAATTTTTCTATGATGATGAATACGCTTACTTAAATTCGCTGGCGAAAGCGAAAGCAGAAGACAGATCTCAAAGTGAGGCTGAATCTGAAAGTGAGGTTGGACCTGAAAACGAGGCCGAATCCGAAGATGAGGCTGAACCTGAGAACAAAGCTGAAGCCGAGTTCAAATATGGTTCTACCTTTAACGGTATGATATTTTTGAATTTTGATGTCCATACATGTATCCGACTCGCTCGGATTGTGTTTTAAGCCACTTTTAACAGTATTTCTGTAATATTGCAGTTGTTCATACTTTTTTTCTGTATAGATGACCCTGCAAATAAAGACCACCTGTGAAAAAAGACCAGATTGTTCACTTCCAAGGGGTGGTCTTTAAACACAGGTTTGACTGTATAGTGTTGCTATCCCAGAATTTGATGATTCGGCCTACACTGAAGCTGAGCTGTAAATATCGTTATATACCCTTTTTGTCCCAGATACAACAAATCTACAGCAGAAAACTTTGAAAACATGTAGGCAAAACAATGAACAATTGCTTGTTGTGAGCAATTTCTCGTTTTGTCATAATGGTTTAAAAATTGTCAAAAAGCGTCAGAATACGTCTACATGTGGGAAAGCTTTTATCACATTAATAAGTGAATAATTGATCACATGACACTAATATACTCATTACGTATTTCTTTATATGTAACGTGTGTAATTCATTTTGTTTCCGCGAATGTTTACAAAATGGCCTAAGAACGTGTATCCGGTAAACACAAACTTCAAGATAGATGGAGGAGGTAAAGGGTCCATTATATGTCATACTAATTAAGTATTACATGTTAGGACTATTTTTTGACCGTGAAAACCCCATTTTCTTTTTGGGTTTCGTCATGTAATAAAAGGAATCTGACACTCGTTGTCATTTCATAAAGTTTTATTAAACTCGTCCAATAAATTGGTTATTAAGCTCGCCAAAGGCTCGCTTAATAACAAATTCCTTGAACTCGTTTAATAAAACTTTATATGAAATGACAACTCATATCAGATACTATGTCTATCCTTTTCTACGGTTTGAAGAACGGAACGACCGCCATACGAACTATAATAATTGTTAAGTTTGTATTTATTCAAGGTATTCTAAAACAAGCTAATATAATATAACACAATATAACATAACATGGCATTGTCATGATATCCGTTATCCACGCCCATCGTAGTACAATACCAAAACATGTATCGCTAATGCAAAATAATATTCCCTATATACAATATAACATAACATAGCATTATCATGATAACACATATTTAGGAAAAAATCCAAATGGCCTGAGTGATTAATTTATACACACCTGAACGACACATCGTGATATAAGAGCCGGTATATCACTCAAAATGAGCTCTATTTCAATTCTAGCACTCTTTTATAACTTAAAGAGATACAAATTATGTGCGAACTATGTTTTGACATGACGTTGTTTTCTTTGATAAAATAACGTGTAGGCTATTCTATCTTTACTCCCCATTGTATTTGCTTTTGGAATAATTCGATTTTTTCAACGAACGAAACATTTTGAGATCAGTTATACTAACAGTCTATGAACATTTTATTTTTAATATAACGTGTTCAATTTTTCTTAAACTCATCATGGGCAATTTGTTACTGTCTCATTCTAACAAAATGTTTTCGACCGCGCCAAAAATGTTAATAAAACTCGTGAATGACGTCATTTAAAACAATAACGTCACCGTTACAATTCAAATTTCCAAACGGCATTTTACAACAGAAGCTCGTGATTTCATTCATAAAATGTCAAGCCCAACGTAGTAACGCATGCGCACTTAGAAACGGTGTATGAAAAATACGCGGGAGGGAATTTCAACAGCCAAAAATAGTTCCGGAAATTTAGAGTGATATAGTAACTGCATTTAGATCACGCTTCAATCCTTCTTTGTGTATAGAAGAGAAATTGTCAATAGTTTTAGAATTGTTGATTAAACCAACAATGTACGTGAGTGTAATTTCAATTCATATTCACATTCATAAATTCATGTAATTGTTGTGTTACTTTTTCTCAGTTTCAGGGCGGAAGTTTGGACCCAAAAAGGTTCTTAAAATGATCCTAATTGTTCCAGCTGTTGTTTGTTTATGTCTGGGAGTTGCAATACTTGTCCTTTCATACATTGGGTAAGTTATGTTGATAATATCTTGGTCTATTTAACCCTTTCCCCACATACAACGCATCTGCAGCAGACGACTTTCAAAACATCTTGTCAAATATATGAAACGTCATGGTAAATGATAGTACAGACTCGCTGCATGTTTATGCAATATGGGATAATTGCGCTGTGTGATCACGCAATAGGCTATATTTGATATTACTTTTAAGTTTTAACATTTACTTTAAATTGACAATGGTGCATTACTAGGATAACTTTTTAGTTATAACAATATATTAGATATAAATATCTTGAGCAGGTGACAGTTGCAATTGTTTTAAAAAAGAGTATGAGAGAGTTGAAATGATATTGTTTAGAGTTTTTTCTAATCATTTCTCGTATTTGCGCTGTTATTATTATTAAATACTGGTCGTTAACACTTCGCTATCCAATGCAGAATAATTTGGAATCGGCGAATTGAGTAAATTTCGTCCTAAGGCGGTTTCGCTCTACCGCGTTTCCTATTTTAGTGCAGAAGGTACTCGATTGTATAACATTTGACTTCATTTCAGTCACAGACGATACAGGGAGGCAAAACTTGAGAAAGTGGAAGAATTTTCTGTGAACGACAAGAAAAGTGCAATATGGGAAATGTCTACGGGTTTGTTTGAAAAAATATTTTCTGGGAAATCAAAAAACCCAACAATGACGTCACACACAAGGATTGAAATCTGACTGACTTAATTCTAATCTGGATTTCTATCGCTTATTTATTTTCAATTTTTTTTATGGCGGTTTAACAACGCTTTTTGAGTTTATTAAATTTCATGATATGTTTTGTTTTTATGGTGTTTAACGACGTCTTTTGAGTTAGACGTTTCTGGGGAAGTTTCCAGTACAGTTGACACACAATTTTGGGCGCCAAGAAGCGGCAGGGTATCACAATCATTGTTTTAAGTCATTTGGTATGACTCGACTTGGATTCGAACCCGAGGCATTCAGCACCTGAGGCGGTACGCTCTCCAACTTCAATATTGAGGCGGTACTACCTTTCAAGAACATAATATATGGTTTCAACCGAAGTAACATTGGCAACCAACTAGTGGTACTAACACAGGAAGCTGAATTTGTATCGATGACGTA
This sequence comes from Serripes groenlandicus, assembly GCA_031761405.1. Taxonomy (NCBI): domain Eukaryota; kingdom Metazoa; phylum Mollusca; class Bivalvia; order Cardiida; family Cardiidae; genus Serripes; species Serripes groenlandicus. The sequence continues at coordinate 68,112,303 of JASEVX010000007.1, read as the reverse complement.
AGAGTAAGGTACGGCAGCTCTAAAGGGACACACAAGAATATTTTTTTTTATCTCGTGCGCACGAGATACTAAGTCGTGGTAACGAGATAAGTATCTAGTGCGCACGAGATAATAAGTCGTGCAAACAAGATACTATCTCGTGCGCACGAGAAAAAAAAATTCGTATGCAATTTATAAAAATGTGTGTGTCCCTTTAGAGCTGCCGTAGTAAGGCGCACCTGCACGACGTTCAATTCGTGCTGGTGCCGCTACTCTTACGTCATCGTTAAAAATATAACATGGTCAAGGTGCGCGCTACTTTTACGTCATCGATTAAAATAGAACATCGTGCAGGTGCGCGCTATTCTTACGTCATCGATGACAATTAAGCTTAATGTTGTGCTACACTTCTGTTTTTTTTGTAAGAAAATTAATTTATATCTGTTTTACTTACATGCGAACAGCGATGATTCAGGTAAGACTGTAAGTATGCACACACTCAACCAGAGACCTTAACGGAAATATATGTCTCTGACTCAACTGAGTCTTCATTGTACGCAGATTCAAAAATACCAAAAAACACTAAACGTGGCTCATAATACATTATATTGTCCTGCATATGTTTTCAATAAAAATAAAAGAAAATCAGCAATAACTTTGAACATCTTTGGCTTTACCCGTTCCATCTTACAGAAACATTTCGTGCAGACAGCTTTTGATAAATTTTGTTGCAAAACAGTTAATCTGCACCTGTTAGATGCTTGTACATGATATCAAATGGGCCTATAGATGCTAAAAAGCTTATGCTCAATCAGAGCAATTGGTCTCCATAAGTACATCATATTTGTATAAATCGTATATACAATCGGACCACTCGGCATTAATCGCTTCTCTATCCTGTTTTTTTTTTGTATGGGTTATCTCCCTTGTCGATACATAACGATTGTTAAGGCGACAACTTGATTGGCTGACGTAGAGGTCAATGCTATACGACCTGTATCAGGCAGTCATCAGTTCTATACGAGCGTTTACTACTGCAGAGACGTCGAGGTCTGGTTTTTATTGGCCTGGGGCTTTAGCCCCTGGTCATAGTAGTAAAACCATTTTTTCGGAGTTGGCAGCTAACACCCAACAACGCATTTTAGGGTGAGATTGCGCGAGAAAAATAGTTCATTATTGATTCAACAAAGCTGCATTTTAAAGGTTAAGATCTTTCCCCCCCCCCCCTCCCCCCCCCCCCCCCCCCCCCCCCCAAAAAAAAAGATAATAATAATGTTGTTAGAACATCCGTGAAAAACTGAAGGCGTAAGAACTCCAATATAAGTTTAAGAAATGCTTTAGAAATTAATGCGCCGAGAGGCCAAATATGGTACCTTATTAACATTCGTATCCGAGTAATTTTGTATCAGGTATATTTCGGTAGTTTCTTACCCTTGAAGCTTGTCATTTGAAGCCGAAACCGTTCTGTCTAATGTTTGAATCAATTCAAGAAAACACCTAAAATATCCTATCCTTGACTGTCCAGTTTTATTGACCTTAAGACTTTTATCAATATATTGCAGTAAATTTCATTTTTCTTTTACATTGTGCAGTTTAGCAGGGAAAGCAGCTATGGCTATGACCTAGTCTTTGTCAAAATATGAAAGTAAGACTAGGATCAGCGGTCTAGTTTTCAACAGAAAAGGCTGTATTATAAAAACTTAAAGGCAGTTCACAATTAATGTCAGTAATAAGTCACCCAGGGACCTCACACTAGTGTTCTGTCATCTGATACAACTGAAAAGTATCTGTTTTATGTGTAAGATATTGTAAATTCCATTTTTCTGTGTGAAATTGTCTGATCTATTTATTACACAACTGGTATACATTGTAATAGGAATCTAGAATTGTACTCTACATTCCTGATTGTATCAAATAAATTCTTATACTTTATATTACACACTGGTAATGAAATTACACATATTTTCATGAACTGCTACTAAAAATAAAAGCCCAAACTGTAGTTAAATGGTAAAATACCTGTTTTTAATAACAGGAACATGTTTTGAAAGAAGCAACTAAACTTAATAGTTTATACATGAAACCGTTATGTTGTGGGGAATCATCAGATATGTCTAAATGAAACGCTTATCACATTAGTATCCAGGCTTCTAGTGAAAACATTTCATGAAAACATGTATGAGCAATAACAATCAGAAAAATGAACTTTAAGTTGATCAACAATGATGACTCTGAGAAGCTGATTATTTCCAGGTCTGATCATATTCTTCACTATCCATATTGTCAAACGACATATTTAATATACATATAATATATATAATCAGTTGTTGAAACTTGTACTTGTAACAAACAAACAGATGCTGTTTCATATTTTACAAATTAAAAACCAGCAAAGGAGATAAGGGTTAAAAGTGAAGATAGTGTTTAATAGGAAGATATTGTTTATTTTTGGAGCAATTGTACAACATTCCGACAATGTTTTCAGATTAGTCACAGACATCAAGTCATTTACATCAGACAAAGGGCTAAACTTAACCCATTCCAACATCCATCAAACATACATCAAACCTGCAGCAGATGACATTGACAATGTTGAGGTTACACAAAGGGAAAGCCAAAGTTTAATTAATGAATATAATTGGAAACATTATGGCAAATGGAGAAATTGATGATCATAAGCAAGTGGTCCTTTTCTCCAAAGTTTTTTCATATGTGTCAACAATTTTAACTCAAAATATCTTTAATCTTTTTATATCTTTCCTTCAGTTATCTAAATATATATCTTATATACATGAAATGTTTAATTATTCTCTCTTGCACTTACACATTCTGTAAATAAATGTATGTTGTATAATGAGCAATTCTAATATAATTATCAGTATTAGTATTTCTTTGTATATATGTGTGTGTGGGGGTTTGTATAAATGTATGTATATGTGTATGACATAATGTATGTATGTACATGTTTATATATTTATATATTTGTGTATAATTTAATGTAATATAGATGTTTTTATTATTATGACCTGAAAATAACTGGTAATCATGTATGGACGAGAAACATCTTGTTTAAGTCCAAATAAAATTTGTGTTCTGTTCTGTTCTGTTCTAAAGCAGCATATCGGATACATAGTTTAAAGAATGATATGTGGAATTTCTATTCCTCCTACATAATTGAACTCATATTCCTTATGCACACACAATGTTGAAATATCTTATACATGGGACATTTGAAAATATTTCTCAAAAACTACATTTTTCCCAGTCTTTATGCATAGTGTCTTCATCTTTGTCTCTGTGGATAAGCAGCCAGTTGCTTGGGAAGATTGTTATGTGGAGTACTGGTGTGAGAAAACCAGGAAACGCATGTATAGGTGAATTGGCCGCCGTGATATGACTGAGAAATTGTTAAAAATGGCGTCTCAATCATCTTTGTTTCAAAATTAAACATTAAGCCAGATCATTCGATGGTAGCCAGTTGCCTTGGAAGATTGTTGTGTGGAGTCTTTTTCCTAGAAAGCCAGGGGATAACATGTTAGGTGAATTGAAATTCAATTGAAAATAATTTCAATCGCAAGTCAATCAATCAACCATGGTAAGACTCAGTTTCCAATTATATTTAATACTAGTTTACAAATAACTGCCATTTATAAAAAAAGAAATCCGAACATTATTCCATGCCTTCTTGTTGTTTTCCATCAACATCCCTGGAAATCACAGTCTGTTACACTCCTGACCCTATAACAAAATAAAACAGATATGTACTAATTAAACTTAAATACATGATAAGTTTAGTTTTTTTCAATATATTTTTACAGATTCTTTCTTGTTTGGGAACTGACACTGCATAATTAATTGTCCTTACTTTCACACTACCGAGGCCTTGCCTTTAAACATATTAAATGATTAACCGAAATAGGTACCACCTATACTCATATTAATGATGATCATTATGAAGACATGGTTCCCAAATCCGAAATCAATCCAGGCGCTGAAAATGACAATGATATGTCAGAATCAGAATCAGAATCTGAATATGTACCAGAGGAAACAGAAAGCCTATTTCTAAGGCTAGCATCCAGTGCACGGCCCTATGTCGTTGTGAAGGCAATTGTTACCAAGAGTGACTATAAATGTGTAGATTTGATAGTGATGTGTACCTCAATCCATGACACTTATGTGTGACATACAATAAGCGACGAATGTCGTATGTATGAAACCCTTAGTATATGTTTTCATACAATAATTTGTAATGTGGCTCGTATTGGACGTGTATAGTATTAAATCAACACTGTTCGTAACATATCATGCATAAGTGGGTTGATTGGTTGATTGGCATAATTCAAACAGTCGTTACTATTATAACTACTCACAATGATTCACTGGTTGTATATAAATGGCCATTTTAAATGATATAAAAGTGATTTCTAAAACAAATACTTTATATATCAACTTTTGTGTGTGCCCAATGGCTTCCTTAGCCTGAAATCTGTATATTTAGACACCAAGAATATGAGTCTACTACATATAGTTACAAAGATAAAAGCATTTGAAGAAATGGTCGGCGAAAAATGGCCGCCACGGTCACCAGGGGGCGCTGCTGACTTGGGTCCATATCTAAAAATAATCATTAGGAGATGTTTTATATGTGTGCCAAGTGTCATGCTTTTAACCCAAAGTGCATGATTCTACCAAAAATGGCCCTTAACTAATACTTAACTTCATTAATATAACAAATCTACAGCAGTAGACTTTGAAAACATCTAGGCTAAAAAAATAACATTTTAATATGTGAATGTATCTCATGTTACGGTTTGAAGGAGGGAAAGGGTACCATACGAACTATAATAATTGCTTAGTTTGTATTCCATGCATTCTAAAACAAGCTAATATAATATTATAGGTTATTGCATCAATATGGGAATATAATGTGTTGGACGAGTGTCTTCAGCTGAGTTGCTCGAGCTTGCGAGGGCAGAACTCCGCCGAAGGAACGACTCCCAACACAATAGATTCCCATAATCATGCAATAACCTTTTTATTGTATAATTTGATATTGGCTATTTAAAATGTGTCGTTTTGTTTGTTTTAAACACGTCACCATTTAGAAAATTAACACTCGTTTTGGATTGTTTAGATAAATAAACATTAACGATATATCGCGCAATTATACTCTCCTTTCCGATGGTTGCCAGGGTCGTGGAAAATATCATTTACGAACCGCTATTGTTGTCGACTCAAAATAGAATCGTCGACAAAATGATGTGTAACGCTTTTTCTAACAGTGTTTTCAATTAGGAAATCGTGTATTCTCTTATTCTGGTATTTACGCCTGGATATTTGTTTTTTTATTACGATTTAGATGCCCCTTTTGACCTCGCAGTATGTTCAGTAAAGCAGACACACGACTGCGTTGATAAACTTCACATCGGAAGGTAACAAAACAAATCTGAAGACCTACCTTGCTTATTCATCCTAGCCGTTATGAATCCCTCTTTATTTGTTGATACACGTATAATAGATCGTCAACGACAATCAAAACAACTGTATGGCGTACGTACAGTGGCACAGAGGTGACATGTGTATGTTTTTATTTAGTATGTCGTGCGCACGACTTAGTATGCCGTGCGCACGAGATAAATAAAAACATACACATGTCACCTCTGTAATACTGTATATCAACAATATATATCCTTTTACCAAATTGAAAATAGAAGACACAATATCAAAGTATACAATAAAATACAACATAACAACATGGCATTATCATGATATCAGTTGTACATGTCCGTCGTAGTACAATACTAAAACCTGTATCGCTTCTGCAACATAATATTCCCTATCTACAATATAACATACTAATATGGCTTTGTTAATTAAACCAACAATGTACGTGAGTGTAATTTCAATTCATATTCATATTCATATTCATATTCATAAATTCGTGTAATTGTTTTGTTACTTTTTCTCCGTTCCAGCACTAAACTTTGGATCCGGAATGGATGAAATGAACCTAGTTGTTCCATCTGTTGTTTGTTCATGTCTTGGAGTTACAATATTTGTTATTTTATACATGTGGTAAGTTATGTTGATAAAATCATGGTTTATTTAACCCTTTCCCCATATACAACACATCTGCAGAAGACGACTTTGAAAACATCTTGGCAAATATATGAAACGTCATTGTAAATGATAGTATAGACTCAACTGAGTTTTCACTGCTCGTTTATGAAATATGTGATTAATTGCGCAGTGTGATAGCGCACCGGGCTTTACTTGGTATTACTTTTAAGTTTTAACATTTACCTTAAAATGACAACGGTGTTGTGCTAGAATCATTTATTAGTTATAACAATATATCAGATATAAATATCTTTAGCAGGTGACAGTTGCAATTGTTTGAAAATATATATTTCTCTAATCAGTTCTCGTATTGGTAATGTTATTATAAATCATGGTCCCTACAACTTCCCTATTTGATTCCGAATAATTTGGAACGAGCGAATTGAGTAAATGTCGTCCTAAGGTGGTGTCGCTTTACCACGTTTCTTTTTTTATGCAGAATGTACTCGATTGTATACAATTTGTCTTCATTTCAGTCACAGAAAATACATGGAGGAAAAATTTAAGAAATTGGAAGAATTTTCTGTAAACGACAAGAAAAGGGCAATAAGACTTCTACGGAACTACGGAACTACGGATTTGTCTGCAAAACTGGTTTCTGTGGAATCAGAAAACCCCGAAATGACGTCACAAACTAGGACTGAAAGCTAACTGACTATTTCTAAACTTGAATTATATCGTTTATTTATTTTTCAAGATTTGTTTTGTTTTTATTGTGTTTTACTATTTTTTTTTTTAGTTATACCTTTCAGTGGAAGTTTCCAGTGATATTGACACACACAACCGAGCGCCAAACACTCAAGTTATTTGGTATGACCCGACCGGGGATCGAACCCGAGACATCCAGTACCTTATCCTTAGTCGGACGCTCTACCACTTCAACATTGAAACTCAATTGTTATTGATGACGTAAGAGAAGCGCGCCCCGACACGATGATCGTGCAGGTGTCCGCTTCTCTTACGTCATCGATACAAATTGAACATGGTGCAGGTGCCCGCTTCTCTTACGTCATCGCTACAAATGGAACATGGTGCAGGTGCGCGCTACTCTAACGTCATCGATACAAAAAATCAGCTTCCTGTGTTGCTACACTTCTAGCTTTCGTCAAAAGATTCATTATACACCCGACGGGCGTATATATTGGAGTCACCCTATGGTCGGTTGGTCGGTCGGTTAGTCTGTTGATCCGTTGCAATTTTCCTTGTCCGGTGCATAACTTTAAGATTCATGGATGGAATTTAATAAAACTTCATACGATGATACAACACAGTGAGAGGACAGGTACCATAACTCTTTTTTTACCTAATTACATAGTTATTGCCTTTTGTTACTTTTTTCTTGTCCGGAGAATTACTTAATAACTACAAGATGGAATCTAATAAAACGTCATACAATGGTAGAGCACACTGAGAGGAAGTGTAGTGTACAAGAACCATAACTATAATTAAGCTAATTATAGATGTATTGCCCTTTCTTACATTTTTCTTGTCCGTAGAATAACACATTGAGAGGAATTTTACTCATTTGCAGCAGACGGATTTTTGGTAATCTTTATTGCGAAACAGTTGCTCCCCCGGCATTAATCGCTTCTCTATCTTGTTTATGTTTGTGTTCTTTCCCCTTGTCGATACCTAACGATTTTGATGGCGACAACTTGATTGGCTGACGCAGAGGTCAATGTTAGATGACCTACAACAGGCATCAGTTCTATACGAGCGTTTGCTACTGCAGCGACGTTGAGTTTAATTTAAATGTGGGTGCTGATAGGACAGTTAATTTGAACTTATTTATTTTACATCGATTGCGAAACAAGCTGTCAGCTTAAATTAATCACGCTCGATGTCTGCTTCCTGGAGACTTAATCAGTACTCGCACCGTTGTGGATAAATCACAGTCAGAACTCGCTCATCACGGGACTCGAACCCGGGACATTTGATGCGAGAGGCCGACGCTCTACCTCTGCACCACTGTTGAGGATCATATATAATACATGTTTTTAAATTAGAACATTAGCCCCGTTTAGAGTTCGATATGTTTAACAAAACAGAAAAATAACAAAAGCGATCGGTGTCCTGATAATGATCAGTTTCGTGTCACAATGTGTCGTTTCATTATCAGTGGCATTCGAGCGAAATTGTAAGTGACATTATTATTTCTTAATTATAAACCCATTAATGAATCAACCGTTAACCCTATATCATGTATGTATAGTCGTGTACTATGAAAACGTTGACGATAAAGAAGCTAACTCTCGGAAATCTGACTGATTTGTAAGATTACTCGATTTTCAGCAAGTTGTTATCAAACGTTGCGTTCTACAGAGGTGACAAATGTCGTCTGTGACAAGGAAATGGTTATGCAAGTATGCCAAGAAAAGACAAGCATTTTTATCAAACATTGCACATATTCGATTGCTAAAATGTATTCACCAGTAGAAAACAGTACTGGAACTAAAGCAAGTTATATTGCAATTCTCTTTTTGCCACAATGTTTTTAGCTATATTAAGAATTCATCATTTTGCATAAATATTTTCGATGTCGTCCGCTATAGAATTTGTGTATGAGGGAAAGGGTTAATCACTATAGTTAGAGCCCTAAAACCTTTGTTTCTTAGAACGAGAACGAGATAAAAAAAATCAGGGGAGTTAACCAAAACAAAACATAAAATCTAAAATCTAAATATTTTGTGAGTCCTCTCCCTTGTTTATACGACTGCGGCATCTATACTTAACCCACATTAAACCTGCATCAGACGACTAGGAAAACATATGGGCAAAATCACTACAAATGATCGCTTACTTAATGAATACAGAGAGAAACATTGTGAAATAAAGAGAAATTGAACATTATGAGCATGTTTACCTTTTGTCACGGTACTTCCATATGTAATCTGCTGCAGTCGATGTATGATGGAAAGGATGGAAAATGATCACAAGAGTAGTTATTTATATAGTTCAATGACCAGCTCACTAAGCGACTTTTTATTTGGGTCTACCATTTCATCATGAAATTGTTGGAATCAATGGAATGATTGATAAGGGCTTAACCCTACCCTCATACGACAATTCTGCAGCAGACGACTTTGAACATATTTTGTCAAAAATAGAAAATCTCTATAATTGAATGGATAACCTATGACTAAAAGTGGAAAACATGGTGGCAAAAGGAGAAATTGCTCGTTCTGAGCAATTTCTTCTTTTGCCACTATGTTTTCAAAAAGCCGTCTGCTGCAGAAGCGTCAGAAAGCGTCTATATGAGGGAAACAGTTAACCCTGTGTTCATCCATTTTACAGTCACATCGCGGGAAACATGTGCTTTCTGGCTTTCGCAAACGAGACCTCCACACAACAGTCTTTCCAAGCAACTGGCTGCTTTTCCAAATACACTGTAAGTCCATTCTCAACCCCTGGATTGGCAGCCGGCGTCACTACCGGACAAGGCTACTGGGCAGTTTGAAGAGTCCATAATCAATTATAGGACTACCATATTAAAACATCATAGAGATTCCGACGGCTGGGCGGCACAGGCTTCGAAAGATTCGGTGCCAGCAGCCAAAGCGTTATATATATATATATATATATATATATATAGGTGTAGTTCATAATCACTCGGTGTCTGAGCAAAGAATGACAATTTGAAATATATATATTGGAGCATTTTGTGCGATTAGAGCTCTTCACTCCTTTACCACGACGTTTTCAAAAGTAGCCGGGTAATTGTAAAAATCCATCTGTATTTAAGAAAATGTTAATCCTTTCCCTGATTCAGGCGATATTTGACGCCTCTGTTGCATACCGATTTTAAAAACAATGTGAAAACAAAAAATAGCTGCTCGATATGTTTTCATCACTGTATCAAATGTAGTAGAAGATCGTCCGCCTCATGTACAGGAGGTCGCATGTTCGATCATAGGTCGGGATATACCAAATACTTTAAAAATGGTAACGACGGCTTTCCCTCATTGGCGCTCAGGCTTGTGAGGTTAGCATCTGGTGTAAAGATAACCAGATATTTACCTAGAAAACGACTCAAAGTTAATTGAAATAGTGTTGATTGATTGATTGTTTGGTGTTATCAAGGCTTTTTATGGGTAAGTTACCCGGAACTACTGGTCCATGTATCCTTACACCAGCGAATCACCAGCGTTATGCTAATCCCTTACTACTGAGCACCTAGGAAGGAAGCCATTACTACCATTTTTTTTTTAAAAGTCATTGTTATGACCCGGCCGGGGAATCGAACCCGCGACCTAACGCACCAGAAGCGGACGCCCTATCGAGGTGGTTAAACTATTGTTGAAGGAGGCCTTAAACACCATTGATTGATTGATTGATTGATTGGGGTTTAACGACGTTTTTAACAATTTCTCAGTCATATCACGGCGGCCAGTTCACCTACTCATGTGTTTCCTGGTTTTCTCACACCAGTACCCCACGCAACAATCTTCCCAAGCAACTGGCTGCTTTTCCACATAGACTTAGCCCATTGGTGGAAGACGGATGACGCATGTCGCAATGACCTTTGTCACTTAAACACCATACACACAAACGAAATGCCTACTCACTTGCCTGGGGAATATTTACACTGCATATAAACCCTAGATTACCATGTAAGTTGAACAGTCTAATTGTTCAGAGGTTCAGATAAGGAGGGGTTAACAGCTCTTTTTTTCACACAATATCTCTTTTATTATCTAACCAAATCCTATGTTGTAGGTACTCAAAAGAATCGTCTCATTGAGACGATTCTTTTTGAGTACCCACAACATAGGGTTAGTGGATGGAATAGGGATTTTAGAACAATCAAAACGCGCTCCTTATCTAAAGCTCTGGGTCACATCTGCGCATGTTTACTCATTGCATCGTTGTTTCAAGGTTGGGTGGGTATGCATAATACACTGCATACTATACTGCATAATACTGCATAATAACACTTTCCCTCAAACAGACGCTTCTGCAGCGGGCGACTTCTTTAAAACATTGTGACAACGGGATGAAAATGCTCAGCATGAGCTATTTCTCGTTTTGCCACAATGTTTAGAAAAAATATTTTATAATAAAACATTCCTTTGTAAAAAGTTTTCATGTTATAACCTGGGTATCTTTCGGGCTTACAATTTCCCTTATGCAGACACATCTAGGCGCATCTGAATTAGACAACGAGTTAATTACCCCTTTCCCTCATACGACAATTCTGCAGCAGACGCCTTTCAACATATATGTCAAAAAATAGAAAATCTCTATAATTGAATGGATAACCTAACCTATGACTAAAAGTGGAAAACATTGTGGCAAAAAGAGAAACTGCTCGTTTTGAGCAATTTCTTCTTTTGTCACTATGATTTCAAAAAGCCGTCTGCTGTAGAGCCACGAGAAAGCGTCTATATGAGAGGAACGGGTTAAGAAAGCCTCGTGGTCGGAAGAGACCTTGATAATGACACGCATATTCCTCCTTCTTTCACAATATTTCAAACTCTTTTCAACAATGGTACTTTTATTATATTTTATAACCCAAGTTTTAAATGTTTTCCTCGATGTTTTGCCTATAGATGTAGCCTGCTACAGATTTGTTGCGTGTTGGAAAGGGTATAAATATTGTCTATATCTTCGTTACTGAACCCTCCGTTCGTGTAATGTCAGCGAGTATCCCTATCCACCCAGACTTATCGCATTGCACGTAGTAACGCAACGCTACGCAACGCAACGCAACGCAACGCAACTGCACCGCAACGCAACTGCAACGCAGCGCAACGCAACTGCGACGCAACGCAATGCAACTGCAACGCAGGTTCTATATCTTTGTTATTGAACCCTCCTTCTTTCGTGTTATATCAGCGATTATCCCTATCCACCCAGGCTTATCTCACTGCACGTAAGTAACGCAACTCGATCCACGCTACACGATAACCGACCTTGAAAAGTTATGTTAATTACTATCAAATAGTGTATACATATCCCTGCTTTGATCATTAGATTCATGGTAATTACTTTTCTTAACCCTGTCCCACCTGCAGACGGATTTTGACGCAATTGCAGCAGACGACTTTTGAAAACATTGATGAGCAATTTCTCCTTTGGCCACTGTTTTCAACTTTATTTAACAATTAAGCTATCTTTTATGGAGATTTTTCAGGGTTTTTGTCACTTTGTTTTTCAAGTCGTCTGCTGCAGATTTGCTGTATGTGGGAAAAGGTTAACCATTTCCCGCATATTTACGCATCGGATCAGATCACTTTTTTGTCAAAATGTTTTCACTTACTTACTAACTTATGTGGGGTTAACGCCAATTATCATCGTTACTTTGAAGAAGTTGTTTAAAGGTTTTCATATGTTTGACCCTTGTGACCTTCAAAGTAGGTCAAGGTCATTTATTCGAGTAAACTTTATAGCATTTCATGCCAGGTATCTACTGGCAAAATATCATCCCTCTTGGCCTCCTGGTTATTCAGAAGAAGTTGTTTAAAGGCTTTCATATCTTTGACCTTTGTGACCTTGAAAGTAGGTCAAGGTCATTTATTGGAGGAAACTATATAGCATTCCATGTAAGGTATCTACTGGCAACATATCATCACTCTGTGCCTCCTGGTTATTCAGAAGAAGTTGTATATAGGTTTTCATATATTTGACCCTTGTGACCTTGAAAGTAGGTCAATGTCATTTAATTCAGGAACATTTATAGCACTTTATCCCAGTTCAATTCAAAATCGGTGTGCAGGTATATGTGACCTTCACGAGAACAGAGGGCAAGAACCATAACTATAGCCGGTTTATCTTTGTAGTAATTATCCTTTAACTCTTTGCTTGCCGGTACCGTTTTTGCGAAGCTTGTGTCACCATTATAGGGCGAGTCAGTTGAAAAATGGTGCAAAAGTGTCATTCTTATGGTGGCTTCGGTACACACTAACCATTACATGATTCGTTGTGTTTTATTGTTAATTATTTCACAATTTATCTTTATTTAATGTGATATGTCATCAGGCATTATATAGCTCATTTCGCATAACATTACACCTTTTGAATCAGTGACAGGATAAATACTACCGGTAGTTCAGGTAATTTACACAGCAATTGCTGTGATATAAATGAAATAGTTTTGAAATTGGCGTAAAACACGTTTTAAACGAAACAAACAAACCGCTCTTCATTGTTTTCAGTGATTTGATTTCAACACCAAGCGGATACAACGAACTTTTTTGAATCAAGGACTACTCCTAGACTTTTGACTTACGAAGACTCTTACGCATTAACTATTTCATCGCCAGTGGCAACATTGAGGTTTTTGTAAAGAGCTGTATCACCTGAAATCAGCATTGTTTGCTAATTAGTTTTCAAAATATTCCAAAGAATTCCAAAAAAAAAAAAAATGTCGCGTGACTTAGACCATTGAAGAGTATACAGGAAATTCGGCGCTGAAAAAGTTGATCATTCAGCATTCGGTCTATAAATATATCTGCTGCACAAATCTCCCTTTCCTCCATAAATTTAGTCTTGCCGAACGAAAAATACTTTTTAGACGTTATATGAATTCTTTGTTAATAATTGGAATTTCGTGTATTATGAAATTGCTACTTTTCGGAAGTCGTTTCTCTAAAATCGTTTGCTGTGTAGCAATTTATTTGCTGTGTAGCAATTCATTTACTGTGTAGCAATTCGTTTACTGCGTAGCAATTCAAATTCGATCTATTTATACAACGCATTAGTAATAGAAATGCAGTATCAGTTTTCAAATACATTTTATTTTACAAAAAAAATTGACGCAACTCTAATCTAGACTAGAAACATTCCATTCATTTAAATATTTCAGAGTTACTTTCGCACCAACATTGAACAGCCTCGGTGTGTGTTGTGATACAACGTCCGTTCTTGGTGCGGGAGGTTGCGGTTTCGAACCCCAGCCGAGGACTTTTAAAAGAAAGAATTGTATTAATGATGTTCTGTCCTTAGCGCCCGGTCTCGTAGTGTTAGCATTGCCTCTGACCCGTTGGTAACTCACCCAGGCAACGGCGTGATACATAGAAAATATTTGTTTGTTTTGAGTGGATATGGAATATATCTCATCGAGAAGTGATACACTTGAATATTTTCACAAGCGCGTAGCGCGAGTTAAAATGTTAAAATTGTATCCCTTCGAGTTGAAATATATTCCATATCCACTCAAAGCAAACAAATTTTCTTTTTATTTTATGATAATTGATGATGAAATAGTGGAACTATTTGGTGTCTTCGTACCTATTCGCACGCGGACGAATCTGTGTGAATGTATTTGTTTACTACACAATGTCATACAATGACAATAAGTCCGATTTGTGAAATTTACGGAATACGGAAGTATACATTGGTATAGCTAAGATAAGGTGTTTATCACATGACAATGCTTGTATCCGATCTAATAATATGCCCATTACATATTTCTTTATATATATAACGCGTGTAGTATAACATGACCGGAAACTAGGAAAATGACGTCATACCTATATCACTCACAGTGTGGGTGATATGGATTATATCTCAATGATAGAACTCAGTATCTCATCGTTTAGCATCAAATAAAAATCATAAAATGAAAGCGGTATAAAATTCAATACAAACAAGCACTAATACAACAACCAAGTTAATCTGCCTCAGGGGCCTACCCGGGTGAAATTCTAGTATACGTACACACAGGGTCCGGGCATTTTCCGTAGGGAAAATGTTGACATCCTACAATACATATGGTGGGTGAACTCACGTGGTCTTTTTGGTTTAGTTAGTTTAAACTTATTTATTTTAAATCGATTGCGAAACAAGCTTTAAGCTTATATTAATCACGCTCGATGTCTGCTTCCTGGATGCTTAACCAGTACTCGCGCCGATTGTGTGGAAAAATCCCAAAGTCAGGACCCGCTCATCACGGGACTCGAACCAGGGACCTTTGATGTGAGAGGCCGACGCTCTACCTCTGCACCACTGTCTTCTTTTTGGTTATACCGAAAACACAAATTAGCAATATTCACATGCAGATTTATTGACATTTTTGGACGAAATCAACCACTTTGAGGCTTCAGTTTTTGTATGCATTCTGTTTACCTGTTCTGGCTATGTGTACACATTGGCGTACGTGCGTGTGCCCGGGTACGCTCACGTGACTCGGAACCTGAAGACCGGGGAGATACAGTACTCAAATGAGAGATTGGGGTCAACGCTGATATAAACCCTTTCCCACATACAACAAACCCACAGCAGACGACATTGAAAGCATGTTGGCGAAAACCAAGAAAAACTCTTTAAATGAAGGTATAATAACTGCACAATTTTGAAAACATCGTGGGAAACGGAGAAATTGCTCATTTTGAGCAATTTCTCCTTTTGCCACAATGTTTTAAAAAACCACGTCTATATGTGAGAAAGGGTTAAAAGAAATTGAGATAATGGACTGGTTCCAGTCTAAGTCAAACCACAAATCTATCGAATGTCAATGTTGGCGACTTTTAACATTTATCTGTCTGGCGGTGTATTGAAAGAGTTTTAAAACCCTTTCCCAACATGCAGACACACTTATGTTGCATATACCCGACTTACGGCTTCATGTTTAGCAATATAATACGTTTCCACAATGTTTGCATCTCTGTTTCCACAATGTTTGCAACTCTATTCAATAAAACTTTTATTTAGACTTTTCTTGGTGTTTTTAACCCTTTACATCATAAAGACGTTTTCTGACGTCTTTACAGCAGCAGACGGCTTTTTGAAAACATAGTGACAAAAGAAGAAATTACTCAAAACCAGCAATTTCTTTTTTTGCCACAATGTTTTCCACTTTAAGTCATAGGTTATCCATTCAGTTAACGAGATATTCTATTTTTTGACAAAATATTTTCAAAGTCATCTGCTGCAGAATTGTCGTATGAGACGAAAGGGTTAATCCCGTCTGCTGTGAATTGAACCGTTCATCCTCATATTTCGACATGTCTGTAGAACTATGATATGGTTTACGTAACACTAAAGCATGCATATAACCCTTATCCACATACTACAAATCTGCAAAAGACGACCTTGAACACATCTAGGCACAATTATGAAAAAA
>JASEVX010000007.1:67991138-68091138 GCA_031761405.1 Serripes groenlandicus | reverse complement strand
ACGTCTCAAGAGATAAATTTGGTTGAGTAGACTATTTACTATCTATTGACAACTGTCGAGGGATAAAACGCAATGATCTACTCTTTCAACCAATTATTGACAAAATCTAGAACTTCGCAAACGTATAGAGTTTGATTAAACACAACTTTCGATTTAAAAACTTCGTTCAATGTGTGTCAGAACAAAACGCGTCGCCAATGATTAAATTAACCCTGTTTGTTTGTGTGAGCGTAATGCCCCGATAACGTATTTAGATAAGGACATAAAGTAGAACATGTTGTCATATAACTGAACGGGGAAATGGTTCACCTTGAATAATTCCTCGTTTCATCTCTATGCGTTCTCGTTTCACCTGCATCATGGCAGGGAAATGATAATACTACTCAAATAAGTTCATGAGGTATGACCGAAACAACCCACTCGAGTGATACCATCAGAGACATATATGTGTTTATATGTCTCTGATACCATGCATTCATTAATTAAAATTCAATATTATGTTATAGATTGTGTACTGATTTGAGAATTTAGATATAATCTACATGCAAATAGCACGTTATAGATATTCGGAAAGTTATCTTAAGCGCATCGTCATATAAGAGCAATATAAGTGGTGTATGCCAGTGTGTGTATACCACGTGACTTTTGACGTCATATTTGCATGGTCATACAGCAATAATTGCTCTTGATAAGAATGTAAAAACAATGGTAACTTTTTTATTTCTTCACCCTTTTTAATGAAACATGGCGCAGTCTACGCCGCTCACAATGTCCTATCTCCGGTTTTTTACACGAGTTTGATTGGTGGTCCAGTTTTGATAATGCTCCGGCTGTCGGCGATATTAATACATATTGTGGAAAGGTTCATCGAGGTGTTTAAAGAAACTAAAACACTTATCAAACTCCGTTAAAAAAACGGACATATATGGCTCTGTAAGACTGCGCCATGTTTCACTAAAAATGATGAAGGAATAAAAAAAAGTTACCTTTGTCTTTACTTCTAAACCGAAGTAAAATATTTCTGTCCGCCGTAGCAGTTGTGACGTCAAAGTCACGTGGTATGCACACACTGTATGTTGCATCAACACATTTTCAAGTGCAATGTTCCGAATACTATAGTTAGGCATCCACATTGAAATGCCGTTGCTGTTGAAAGAAGAGTATACACACCGTTCTTCTCAGTGGTGTAACTACATGTAAAACGTTGTCGGACTTACACAGCAGCGTAACACTATCATTACTTTCAGTACTTTGATTCAAATTGCATTATATAAAACATTGACAATGAAAAGGAATATCATTAACGTAGAGTATTTGACAGTGGTGAAGAGAGAACCCTGGTAAATTAGGAGCAATAAGCAATTTTCTCCTTTTCTCACAATGCTGAAAATGGTAAACATATTGTGCATAACTTGAATTCAGATGAAAAGACCTGCATTTTAATCGGGAAACTTTTACTTTCAATGCTCAATTTGTGTAGAATATACATACCGACTTGTTTGTATAAGTATTGATCTTTGAGGCAGCAGCTGTAAAACCTCCATCTTCATTGCTGTTCTTTCCATCTGATAACTCATTATTGAGTTTTAAGTTTGTCTTAAAAAATCTGTACTGAAACTTTGGAAAAAGGAATATGTGCAAGACACTTTGTTTACTATTCAGATTATGTAGACGCAAAGTGATAGATTTTCCTTTTCGACACGTCGTCTGATGCAAACATGTGAAAATGTGTCAACGGTGTTATGAAATAAGGAAATGTTAGATCCTAACCTTTTCACCAAACACTGCTTAGAACTATAATAATTAAAATTCACCTTTGTCTATGGTTTCATCCCCAGACTTAGGTAGAGCAAACACTGCTTAGAACTATAATTATTATAATTTACCTTTGTCTATGGTTTCATCCCCAGACTTAGGTAGAGCAAACACTGATTAGAACTATAATTATTAAAATTCACCTTTGTCCATGGTTTCATCCTCAGACTTAAATAGAGAGGAATGGATGAGCGTGAAGCCCAAGATGCAAGAAGTGCTGGACTTTGCTAATGTAAGTATGTTGTCTGTTGGTGTTTGTTTTGTTATTGTTGTTTGTGGGGTTTAATGGGTGGGGGGATAGCTTTCCCTTTTCCATGAAACAAGCGAGTCTAATGCCTTATGCAGCAGACAATGACTACTAAGAATAAGGGAGAAATTGCTTGTTTTGAGTACATTACAGAGGTATAAAGTCAAGGAAGCACTTTACTTTTGTAAAAATATTAAAAGTCTCTATAATCTAAAGTATAATGATCAAATAGAGTTGCAAACACTGTGGCAAAAGGATAAATTGTTCATTGTGAGCAAGTTTGCCCTTTGCCCCATTTTTTTCAAAAGTCGTCTGCTGCAGATGCTATAAAACAAAACACGTCTGCAGATGAAAAAAAGATAAAACAAATTGCCACATTACATGTTTAATTGAAAAAAAAAGAACATCAAATACAAATAAAATAAAGACCTTCAGGTTTGTGATATTTGGATTATGTTTTATATATCTACTTACACATTTGCAGATAATTTGATTACTATTGAAATGAAATGTAGAATTTAAAGAACAACAGGCTTTTAATTGTTATTTTATTGTTCAATATGTATAATGTAGTACACATACGACAGGACAAACCAGCATACATTTGTACCTAAATAAGAGACCACTTACAGCATTTCCCTTAGTAGGACTCTTAAATTAGGGTTGACTGTATATATTACTTAGTACATACCAAAGATGGTATGATAGTACAGGTCAGTGCATGATGAGTAGAACAAAGTGTCTTGTGTTCTACAAAGATAACAATTTCCATATCATGTATACTCGCTTTATCTCAAACGCCTTCCTTTAAATTCCTCTGTAGCAAGCAACTTTTCTAATCATGGCTTAACAGGGAGGAATTTGCTTAGTATGACCCATATACTGGATATCCAATACTGTTTCCCTCTTTATCAAAGTCACACTTTCATAAATTCATATTTGATTCCATCTTTTCTTGAGATGTTTCCAATTTTGAACAATTCAAAGAAGCATATCAGATATTATATTTATTTATTTAGAGGGGGTTGTGCCCTTTCAACATTAGTCCAGTTATACCACAGCTAAGGCGTTGGAGACCAATGTTTGATCTCCCGTAGGTCATATCAAAACTTTAAAATGTTAGAAATGGCATAGAGAGTAAAGTTATATGTAAATTAATGATAATCAAGAATAATAATAAATTCAGAGCCTTAGATAAGGGGGGGCATTGCATGTCTTGCAGGTACTCAAAAGATTCGTCTCAATGCGACGATTCGATTGAATATCCGCAACATATTTGTTTAGAGATTTGCTTACATAGGTATCATGGAAGCAAGACCTGTTTATTATACCTTATCTAGACCAATATGTCATGTGATAATTTTTTTTTTAGCTCCCATACTATATAGATGGTGATGTAAAGATCACGCAAAGTAACGCCATAATGAAACATATTGCCAGAAAACATAATTTAGGTATGTACATGTTTTATCAGCTTCATTTAAATTACCGTTATCGACCTTTGGAGCTATTTAAACATTTCCCACGTTCGATTAACCTGTAGCAGAGGACTTTGAAACATTTTGAAAAAAACTGGAATACCTCTTAACATGCAAATATAGTTATTGAATACATTGAACAATATTGTTTTCAATTGCTGGCTGCCGCAAATGCGTCAAAATACGTCTGCAAGTGGGCAAAGGTTTATCAATAAAAAATAAACATTTGGAACAATACCATGTGGTTTTCAGACTTCTTTCGAAGTTACAATGACATACTTTATAGAGACAGTGATCTTAGATATTACAAAGTTTTCAGATTTTTAGCTCACTTAAGCACGAAGTGTTCAATTTTGCGATCTATTGTGATCAACCTGTCTAAAGTGAGAATTGTGAATCACCAACAATTTCATAAATAAAATATTTAAATTGATTAAAAAAAAAAAGTTTTCTCATCTTAAAATTTTTGTCCGGTTTTTCTAAATTTTCACATGTGGGGTTCTTTGTTGATCCTCTATCCAAAAGGCTGCAGAAAAATGGTTTTGCAATGGTTATGTATTATTGCGCGATGCGATCACGCACCGGGCTACATGGTATTATTTTTAAACTTGGCCTCAATATGACAATGGAGCAATTCAAGAAGTTATTATTACAATAAACTGAATGTGAATGCATTGGACATTTTACAGTTGTAATTGTTTAAAAATAAAATAATTATCATGAATTATAAAATGATATACATATTTAAAATGTGTTTAATATTCTTTTATTAATTCCAGTGTCCAATATAGGAGGGGGATCGTGCTAATTCTTTAATCATTTTCCCTAAAGTTGTATTGAAGGGAGGATTTTTTTACATGGACAAACAAGGGAAAAAAGCCTCAATTAAAAATTCCCCCTTGTTTTCGAATCATAGATTGGACACTGATTAATTCTCTCATTTCCCTAATTATTTCCTATTCCATTGGAATAATTTGGAACCTGTAAACAGAGTAAATTTTGCCCTAAGACGGTTTAGATTCACCGGGCTTTCTTTTCTGTGTTCTGTTATGCAGCAACGATTGTACTATTTGTAATATATTAATTGTTTATTACAGATGGGGCGAGTGCTAAAGAGAAAGCTATAGTAGACATGTTACTAGATACAGCCATGGACTTTAGAAATGGAACAGTTCGACAAGTTTATAACAAAGATTATGTAAGTGTATTAAGCGCTTTGAAAATAATTTAAAAATGGATTGTCTCCTTGGCGCTCAGGAGTGTGTGGCTAGTATTACGATTGACGTCGTGATATCACTAAAATATATTTTTTGAATGCAACGTAAAACATTCAAAAGAGCCGTTTCTTTCGGCCTCAATGTTTTCAAAAGTCGTCTGCTGCAGATGTGCCATAATATATCTGTATGTTAGATAGGGTTACGTGGCTCAGATGGAGTTATTTTCGTTTTCTGCAGGTTGATCGTATGTGGGACATGGTTAATGTACACAGGGTTGACAGACTTTGGAGTCTGTCCTACGAGTTATGGTCGAAGTAGTTAATCCTTTCCAAATTGCAAACGCATTTTGAAGCGGATAATTTTTGCCCTTATGCTTCTCTTTTCGATAGTTTCCCACATACAACACATCTGTAGCAGCCGACTTTGCAATCATCTTCATTAAATGAAATCTTAATTATGGAAAAAATTTGAAAGCCTTATGGCAAAAAGAGAAATTACTTATCATGAGAATTATCTCTGTTTGCCACAGTGTTTTAAAATGTCGTCTGCTGCAGATACCTCAAAATGCTCTGCATGTGCAAAATGGCTAAACAATTTGTTATTACAATCATCTAATAATGACAATACTTTCTATTCGAGATCTTATGTTTTGAATGAAACTGCCTGCGGTTACAGTTAAAAGAGATAACCGACTTTTTCAACACTTTTTAGCTCGCCTATTCGAAGAAATAGGGGAGCTTATGTTATCACCCCGGCGTTGGCGTTGGCGTTGGCGTTGGCGTTGGTGTTGGTGTTGGCGTTGGCGTCCGCGTTGCCAGCTTGGTCAAACCTTTGCGTGCAAGGCCTTTTCTCAGACACTGTGTATGCTGTTGCTTTGAAACTTCACACACTTATTCAGGATCATTAGGGGACCTTGTATGTCAAGTCCCATAACTCTGGAATGGATTTTGACTGAATTGTGCCCCTTTTTGGACTTAGAAATTTGGTCAAACCTTTGCGTGCAAGGCCTTTTCTCAGACACTGTGTATGCTGTTGCTTTCAAACTTCACACACGTATTCAGGGTCATTAGGGGACCTTGTATGTCAAGTCCCATAACTCTGGAATGAATTTTGACTGAATTGTGCCCCTTTTTCGACTTAGAATTTTGGTCAAACCTTTGCGTGCAAGGCCTTTTCTCAGACACTGTGTATGCTGTTGCTTTGAAACTTCACACACTTATTCAGGATCATTAGGGGACCTTGTATATCAAGTCCCATAACTCTGGAATGGATTTTGACTGAATTGTGCCCCTTTTTGGACTTAGAAATTTGGTCAAACCTTTGCGTGCAAGGCCTTTTCTCAGACACTGTGTATGCTGTTGCTTTCAAACTTCACACACTTATTCAGGGTCATTAGGGGACCTTGTATGTCAAGTCCCATAACTCTGGAATGGATTTTGACTGAATTGTGCCCCTTTTTCGACTTAGAATTTTGGTCAAACCTTTGCGTGCAAGGCCTTTCCTCAGACACTGTGTATGCTGTTGCTTTGAAACTTCACACACTTATTCAGGATCATTAGGGGACCTTGTATATCAAGTCCCATAACTCTGGAATGGATTTTGACTGAATTGTGCCCCTTTTTGGACTTAGAAATTTGGTCAAACCTTTGCGTGCAAGGCCTTTTCTCAGACACTGTGTATGCTGTTGCTTTCAAACTTCACACACTTATTCAGGGTCATTAGGGGACCTTGTATGTCAAGTCCCATAACTCTGGAATGGATTTTGACTGAATTGTGCCCCTTTTTCGACTTAGAATTTTGGTCAAACCTTTGCGTGAAGGCCTTTCCTCAGACACTGTATGCTGTTGCTTTGAAACTTCACACACTTATTCAGGATCATTAGGGGACCTTGTATGTCAAGTCCCATAACTCTGGAATGGATTTTGACTGAATTGTGCCCCTTTTTGGACTTAGAAATTTGGTCAAACCTTTGCGTGCAAGGCCTTTTCTCAGACACTGTGTATGCTGTTGCTTTCAAACTTCACACACTTATTAAGGGTCATTAGGGGACCTTGTATGTCAAGTCCCATAACTCTGGAATGGATTTTTTTCAAACATTTGGATTTTTTTCTTTTTCTTTTCTTGTATTTTTCCATTTTGCGTTTAGCTCAACGTTAAAGTTTCGATTTTTTTTTTTTTCTCAATAAGTACGCTGGTTCTAGGGCTTTCATATTTTTTGGGGTAAAACATTTGTTTTTTGCTGGATTTTGAAAATTGGGCATAGCTTCTTCATATTTTGTTGGATTAATTTCATTTTTTTTTTAATTTTCTTGTATTTTTGAACTTTGAGCATTATTTTTTTATTTTTTATTTTTTTTCTTGAATTTTAGAACTTTGTGTTCAGCTCAATTTTTTTTTTTAAATTTCTTGTATTTTTTTTTTTTTTTTTTTTATTATTTCTTGTTTAAAAATAATTGTGTTTAGCTCAATGTTAGAGTTTTGTTTACTTTTTGTCTTTTACACTTGCCTTGATAGTCAAAGCAGGGGACACAGTGAGACATTTAATTACGCGTAATTCTTGTCTTTCTTTTGTAAATTCAATTTCAACTGAATTATTCCACTTTTGGATTTTGGACTTTATACCCATGCTATAACTGTTCTGAAGTAGGCCCTGATAGACGATATCCCTGATAGGCGAGCTATATTGTCCTCCGACAACTCTTGTTTTATTCTAGGAAAGTATTAAAGAAAAATATTTCAATGATATTACACCACAATTGAAATCCTTTGAGAAGAAACTTGGTGATAACCCATGGTTTGCTGGCCAACAGGTTTGTTGAATTATTTATTTGATATATGTATTTTAACTCTTTCCCATATATACAGACGCAATATGACACTTGTTGCAGACGACTTTTGAAAACACTGTGACAAAAGGAGATATTGCTCAAAACGAGCAATTTCTCCTTTTGTCACAATGTTTTTTAAACTCTTTTTAAAAGTTGAACCCTCATTTATTGAGGTTTTTCAGATTGTTGACAATATGTTTTCAAAGTCGTCTGCTGTAGGAAAGGGTTATAGATTGTTATCCAAGCATATCTAACTTTTCGACTCATTACAGCATAACATATTCGCACATGCAATGAATCTGCAGCTGACGCTTTTGAAAACATATTGGCTTAAATATGGAAAATCTTTCATTACATAATGAATCAAGTTGAAATATCGTGGTATGTTCTGCCTTCATCGCAGTGGTTTCAAAAGACATCTGCGCCAAACTGTGTCTGCAAGTGGCATCTGCAAGTGGGAAGCGGTTAAACAACAATTAGTTTTATACACCACATTGGCTCGCAACGTTGTCAAATACTAAGTTGTAGGTTAACCATTCATTTGGAAAACTAATACATCATATGAGGTAAACGATTAAAATATACCATGCCTTTCTATGGGTTATTGCAATATACCATGCCTTTCTATGTTTTTTTTTCAATATACCTTGCCTTTCTTGGGGTTATTGCAATATACCATGCCTTTATATGGGTTATTGCAATATACCATGCCTTTCTTTGGGATATTGTAATATACCATGCCTTTTTATGGGTTATAACATTGGATTATACTTTTTTGGTACCGAAAGTAAGATAACCATCATCATTCTTTTGAGAATAATAAAGGGTTTAATGTATGTTTTGGTGCAGTTATAAGAGTATAACACGAAATTGCCAAATAACAAATGAAGTTTAAATGCAAGTTACTTTCCCACAAATAATTGAAAAAGGAAAAATAAATTGAAAATTGGGATCTCTTTTCTATGTTCAAAAACGCAATTCCTTTTAGTCACGTGATCCTTTTTAAACCAATCGAATCGATCAATTCGCAGTGCATTTGAACCAACTGCAATTATGATTGGAGTATCAGTACGTTAAATTATATATCAGCTTAACTAATATCTGTTATCTAAAAACTACGCCAAATACATCTGCAGCCATGCTGATCTACAGAAATTTATTTTGACCCAAATTATTGAAAATTGAAATATAAATTGAAAATTGGGATCTCTTTTCTATGTTCAAAGTAGTTCCGTGACCTGGTCATGTGATTAATTTCGTTTATCGGATAATAAACGCAATACCTTTTAGTCACGTGATCCTTTTTAAACCAATCGAATCGAGCAGTTCGCAGTGCATTTGAACCAACTGCATTAAATTATATATCAGCTTAACTATTATCTGTTATCTAAAAACACTTTTCACTTTTGTTTCCGTAGAAATTAGTGTATACCTTGACCAGAATGCATTGCGTATATGACATTGAGTTTAAATTCATTGTAAATGAATATAAGATGCCATGGACATGATTGATTTGATCATTTTGACCATGGCTTGAAACTGAGAGTATGACAGTAGAGTATGTGAAAAACCAGTTTCATCCAAACCCGATTTCGTGCAAAATGCCGATAACCATTTTTGCGATGGTTAAATCTTTCTTTAAAGCGTAGAGCTAAATTTTTCAATGATGTAGAGTGTCCTACCTGAAAAACTTGTTGATTTACATGGAACAAAGCAGGAATTTATTTTGTGTATATTGTGTATATTGTGACCTATACCTATGGTTTATTAAGAAATAGCTTTGATATACTATATTGTTGTCCTAAACCAGGTGACTGTGGCTGATTTCCCGTTCTACGAGTTACTGGATCAACATAAAAGAATGAAGAGTGATATCCTAGCACCGTATACAAAGATAAATGCTTTTCTTGCGAGGTTCGAGGCTCTGCCAAAAGTCAAAGAATATCTACAGAAGGACGAGGTTAAAAACATGCCCCTTAATAACAAAAGCGCTACATTCAAGTAAAACAAGATACAGTTCATTACTGTTGAATACTGTTTGAAGTATTAGGTATTGGTAAGGGGCTACTGATGTCATTTTCCAACAAAGGAAAAAAATCTGCTGCAGATGATCTTGGAAACATCATGGACAAAATATGGAATATCTCTCTAATAATGGTTCAATTACTAAACAAATTGAAGCCATTGTTATGTTGAGTAGCATTTTATTTGTGTTTGTTAAGTCTTTTTATTTTGTACGGTTTTAAACGTTAATAAGACAGAGCTCTAGATTAGGGGCGTTTTGCTTGTTCTAAAATCCTTATTTCATGCGCTACCTACAACATAGGGTTTGGTTGGATGATAAGAGAGATATTGTGGGAAAAGTATCTGTTAACCCCTCCTTATCTGGATCTCTGATAAGATACAAACACTTTTAGAAGTCCATGTACCATACTTAGTTTTAAAACATTGAGGGGTGTGGAGATATTGAATAAGCAATTACTTCATTGCCCTTGATGTCTTTTAACAATGTATCAAACTTTTAGGATCAAATTTCAATATGATTCAAGTTTGTCCTGAAAGCAGAGGGCTCTATTAAATAAACATCAAAACAGGGCAACATCGTTAGTTATTAAAATGATTTAGAAATGACATGTATCGTTTTAACTGTTCACTTTTATTCCTGTATTACGATTACATCATGGTTGTGAAAGACTAAATACAGCATTTTATATCTTATCACACTTTGAAATAAAATTTGTATAAACGCTCAATATTATTGTTGTCTTAATATTTGTTCTTTCAACATGCTTATGGATTGTGAATATTTTGATATATTGACCAATACAGGATCGTGACCGTGTTGGTGGTGTAGTGGTACAGCTTCCGCCTCGGGTGCGGGAGCTCAAGGCTTCGATCTCAGGTCATACCTAAGGCTCTAAAAATGGTAGTAATGAGGTTCGATTCCCTTGAAGGGTGCAGAAGGTCGCGGCTTCGATCCCCGACCGGTTCATACTATAGAGTTTAATAATTGTAGTAATGGCTGCCCTGTTGTGAGGCTAGCATTACGACTGACTGGCTAGTGTCCAGGATCAATGGACCAGTAGTACTGGTAACTTACCAAGGAAAACGCCAAAAAATCGACCAATACGGGGTCGGTCATAAGTTCGAACCCCGGCTCGGACATTTGTTCTTCTCGATTATTGATAAATGTCATTGTGACGTGCTTGTCTTACACCAATGGGCTAAAATTAGTATATAAGGAAAGAATGAGGGAAGCTTTCTGTGTGGAATACTGGTACGTATGGCCAGGTAAAATGAAAAGGACACCATACTAGTAAAAAAACGGCGTTTATCTTCAATCAATCAATGATGATTCATTTGAATACATAGAGTATAACAGGTTCTTGAATCTGTACTGTAAAATTATCGTTGGACCGAGGTGTTTAGGTGAGTTTGCCAGGCACCGTGCGCACAAGAGCGAGGTCTAAAGATGATATCACAGTGCAGGGTCCATACATTCTTTTTTTAGCATACTTTCATATTGTCAATCTACCTTATTTATTGTTTTACAGGATTGACAGCGTTTTGTCGGACTGCTAACATTGTCTTTCTTAAAATGAAACGAATAGCGGCTGATCTAGGAACTTTTCTGTGTGGCCAAAATAATTGAAAATATGTCATGACGAAAAAGCGTCCAAAAAAGTATAGTAGTGCTCGTATAAAACGCTATCCGAACCCATGTCGTAATACACTAATGTACATCGTCATGGGGTTGCACATCATATAATTGTAGTTTTCGATTTATACTGATAGTCTTTTCTCTGTCGTCCAAAATAATTGAAAAAAAGGTTTCCAAAACAGTAGAGCTCGGATAAAACGCTAGCCGAACTATAAAATTGGTAAGACAAGTTCTCAATCTAATTGATAAGGTTTTGATGTATAAAAGTAAGCATCCTTCCCAATTTACACGATCAAAAGACATATGAAACAAAAAAAACTAGGAAATAGAATGAATGCATCATGTTTGCTTACCATTCGGAATACCTCGGTGATGAATGCTTCACCAATAAATGGATGATGAAGGATTACGGAATTACCCGAGTAGTTCCGAATGGTTTGCTTACATGGAAACTGAGCTTGTTTATTATGCGAGATATCAATTGTCATGATCGAAAAATCGTGACCACTTTTTGCAATGCAAAGTGAATAGGACATAAATATGAAAGTATGCAATAAATGTCCAAGTCACATACAATGTACTTCTATCCTCTTGCTCTAAGGAATAACTGTTGACGAATTGCAGCTGAATAACAAATGTGTACGTCCATGGAAAAAGGTAAAAGTTGGCTTTTTGTGATACTGTAGATCCAGATCAGCATGTTCATCAGTACAGTTAAAATCAACACTTCTCACATATTATTTACATACTTTTGTTAGAAGCTTCTTTCAACTTGTGTAGATTCTGATAGGACGGAGCAAATCTATCTGAACCTTTATTGTTCAGATCTACCAACTAGTACATTTTTTAATGCAATGTTCAAATTTTATATATGAGAAAATTAGAAATTGCAGACAATATAATCTACATGAAAAAAAGTAAAAGTTGGCTTTTTGTGATACTGTAGATCCAGATCAGCATGTTCATCAGTACAGTTAAAATCAACACTTCTCACATATTATTTACATACTTTTGTTAGAAGCTTCTTTCAACTTGTGTAGATTCTGATAGGACGGAGCAAATCTATCTGAACCTTTATTGTTCAGATCTACCAACTAGTACATTTTTTAATGCAATGTTCAAATTTTATATATGAGAAAATTAGAAATTGCAGACAATATAATCTACATGAAAAAAAGTAAAAGTTGGCTTTTTGTGATACTGTAGATCCAGATCAGCATGTTCATCAGTACAGTTAAAATCAACACTTCTCACATATTATTTACATACTTTTGTTAGAAGCTTCTTTCAACTTGTGTAGATTCTGATAGGACGGAGCAAATCTATCTGAACCTTTATTGTTCAGATCTACCAACTAGTACATTTTTTAATGCAATGTTCAAATTTTATATATGAGAAAATTAGAAATTGCAGACAATATAATCTACATGAAAAAAAGTAAAAGTTGGCTTTTTGTGATACTGTAGATCCAGATCAGCATGTTCATCAGTACAGTTAAAATCAACACTTCTCACATATTATTTACATACTTTTGTTAGAAGCTTCTTTCAACTTGTGTAGATTCTGATAGGACGGAGCAAATCTATCTGAACCTTTATTGTTCAGATCTACCAACTAGTACATTTTTTAATGCAATGTTCAAATTTTATATATGAGAAAATTAGAAATTGCAGACAATATAATCTACATGAAAAAAAGTAAAAGTTGGCTTTTTGTGATACTGTAGATCCAGATCAGCATGTTCATCAGTACAGTTAAAATCAACACTTCTCACATATTATTTACATACTTTTGTTAGAAGCTTCTTTCAACTTGTGTAGATTCTGATAGGACGGAGCAAATCTATCTGAACCTTTATTGTTCAGATCTACCAACTAGTACATTTTTTAATGCAATGTTCAAATTTTATATATGAGAAAATTAGAAATTGCAGACAATATAATCTACATGAAAAAAAGTAAAAGTTGGCTTTTTGTGATACTGTAGATCCAGATCAGCATGTTCATCAGTACAGTTAAAATCAACACTTCTCACATATTATTTACATACTTTTGTTAGAAGCTTCTTTCAACTTGTGTAGATTCTGATAGGACGGAGCAAATCTATCTGAACCTTTATTGTTCAGATCTACCAACTAGTACATTTTTTAATGCAATGTTCAAATTTTATATATGAGAAAATTAGAAATTGCAGACAATATAATCTACATGAAAAAAAGTAAAAGTTGGCTTTTTGTGATACTGTAGATCCAGATCAGCATGTTCATCAGTACAGTCAAAATCAACACTTCTCACATATTATTTACATACTTTTGTTAGAAGCTTCTTTCAACTTGTGTAGATTCTGATAGGACGGAGCAAATCTATCTGAACCTTTATTGTTCAAAACTACCAACTAGTACATTTTTTAATGCAATGTTCAAATTTTAAATATGAGAAAATTAGAAATTGCAGACAATATAATCTACATGAAAAAAAAGGAAAAAAAAATACTGCCGAATAAAGTCACTCTACATATTTATGGTTGTTGTCTGTGTCTGCGAAGTCGTCTGTCGTAACGTTAGCAACACTTTTAAGGTTTGCATGAATTTGTCCCACTCTGCGACTTCGATTGTCTACATACACCTCCAGTTTTTTCAGGAATTCATATGCGGATAATAGGTATCACTTATGTATATATTTAAAGTTGCATAAAAGACTGAGAAAAGATGATTTCAAAAATATCGCAATCTCTATAAAAGCATGTTAGTAACTATTGAATATTGAAAAGTTGTGTAAAAATTATGCTTTTGTCATAATGTTGTTTAACCCTTTCCCTCATACGACAATTCTGCAGCAGACGACTTTGAACATATTTTGTCAAAACATAGGAAATCTCCATAATTGAATGGATAACCTATGACTAAAAGTGGAAAACATTGTGGCAAAAGGAGAAATTGCACGTTTTGTGCAATTTCTTCTTTTGTCACTATTTTTTTCAAAAGGCTGTCTGCTGCAGAGGCGTCAGAAAGCGTCTATATGAGGGAAAGGGTTAAGGTGTGTCAGAGTTCGTCTACATCTGGGGAAGGCTTGAGTTATATTTCGATCGAATCGGGTTTTATTCCGATGTAGCCGGTTCAACTTCGATGACTCTCGGTTCAGGCTCGTCTGTTCTCGGCTCCAATTCGGAGGCTCGTTCTGCCGCTGAAAAAGATTTAAATTCAAAGAGTTTCCAAGTGCTACCTAGACATTGGTTTTTAGCTCGCCGTTAGTATATATTTGTTGACTAGTGCATTTCATAATGAAGTACATGTACATTAAAATACACATATTTTATATGCAACATTTCACGTGTATCGATTTTGGGGTCTGATTCCCAGACCGCTTTCCGAGCCCCGGTAGCCACACGGGCTGTCAATCGATAGGTGGGGACTACGAACCTCAGCTCGACCTACATTCTTTTCGACTTTTGACAAAAGTCAATGGGATATGCGACATGTGGAAAAGCCTCACATACATATATTGGTGCACTCAGCCATACAGAGTACTAGTATAGTTGTTATATAAAAGTAATACATCTCATTAAGACCAGATCTGAACTTGGCCGCAGTAGCAAATGCTCTTATAGATATGCCTATTAAAGGTCATGTCAGACTGACCCTTGTGCCAGACAATACTATTGTTCCCTTCAAAATCGTTAGGTATCACCAGGGGAGATAACCCACACAACTAAACGAGATAGATAAGCGGCGACTGTCGAGTGTTCCGATAACTAGCATATATAATATTTAAATGTATAGGATCAATTCGAGAGCACATTTACAGCGGCTTTGTCAGATCCAATATACGTACAGCGAAGTATTTTGGACATATTTCAATCAGTTTGTTTGTTTGTTTGTTTTATTGGAGTTTTACGCCGTTTTCAAAATGATTTATATTATATCTCGGCGACAGTTCACCTATTCATGGTCCCTGGGTAATCAAGCCATTACTAGTCTAGGTAATGTGCCTTGCACAAGGGCACTCCACCATGACCGCGACTGGGGATCGAACCCGTGACGCCCGGTTCAGATTTCAATGTTATTGAACAAAAAATAATAATAGTAAGAGTATCATTAAAACGTTAGTGAATGGTTCCCTGTGTAAAGTTCTAACCTGAATCCCAGCGTGGTTCCGTCTCCTCGGCCCTGAAAGGGTTGTTGTTGTCTGTAAACTCCTCGTCAATAGACACTGTAAAAGGCAAAGAATGAAATCCAGAGAACTAGATAAGAGGGAGTGAACAGGTCTTTCTCCCCCCCCCCCCCCCCCCACCACCATATTTCTCTTATTACTCAACCAAATCCTATGTTGTGGGTACTCAAAAGAATCGTCTCACTGAGACGATTCTTTTAAGTACACACAACATAGGGTTTGAATGTCAAATAAGGATTTTAGAACATGAAAGATGCCCCTTCTCTACAGCTCTGTATATACTTTCCTACTTGCATGCACGATTATCACATCAGCAGCAGTCTACTTTTGAAAACGTTGTAACAAAATGAGAAATTGCTCATAAAAAGCAATTTCCTTTTTTGCCACAATATTTTCAACTCTATTCAATAATCGATTGATATAGATAGATAGATAGATATTTTATTATTTAAAGTGCAACCTATACATACAACACAATACAATACAATTCAATAATGTATAATAGCCAGTCTTTAAAGACTTATGAAGCACTATCATTTTTTTTACAAATGAATTCATGAAAAGTTTACATTTTCTATATTCTATATGTTATCCTAGTTATGTTTTAAAGACATCTGCTGCAGATTTATATTATGAGGGAAAGGGTTAATACTGACAGATCGACAAACATACACTTACACCTCACTCACATATACACACAGTCGGAGACAAAGGTGCAGTGGTGCAGTGGTAGAGCGTCGACCTCTCGTACCAAAATTCCCGGGTTCGAATCCCGTGATGCCTTTGATGATGTGTTTACATGAACACGGCTCGAGTACTGGATAAGTCCCCAGGAACCAGACATCGATCGTGAGTTTGTTAAAGCTGAAAGCTTGTTTCGCATTCAATGTAAATAAATAAGTTTAAACTACACATATATGTAGGTTTTATATATATATGGAAATTCTCGAAAATAAAAACCTTTAATCATAGAAATATGATTTTCATAAATTTGACAAAACGTGGAATTGCTCATTATGAGAAATTTCTGCTTTTTGCACTATGTTTTCAAAAGCCGTCTGTCGCACATGGCTGGGGAGAAGCTAACCATGGGGAAAACCGAACCATAAAAACTCTTACGGTCAGATTTCTCGCACTTGACTATCTGAGCCGTCAGTGGCCCCATCATGTGTCAAAGATACCTTCCGCACGACGGACGGACGCCGGACAAAATGTGATCACAATAGCTCATATTGCCCTTCGTGCATAGGTGAGCTAACAAAGATACGTACCTCGAGGCATGCTGCTGTTAGAAGTGACGGAGCTGCTCTTACTGTTCAGACTCGTCTCGGACACAGCATAGTTATCCCCTAGCAAGGACGGGGCTTTATTCGGTAGTAAACCAAGATTTCTATAAATAGTGACAAAACACAATACATACACACTAACCTCCATATGTTTGTGTTATATGCTGGCTCATAAGAATTCAAAAACATGGACCATGCCCGGACTATAGAATATTGCCATCTACCAAAAGACAGCACTGGCAACCCTTCGCATTTTCCCCTCTATATTATAGATACACACACTCTCATTGAAACCTGACCTAAACTCGATCGCTCGTATATAAATCTGATAACTGCCCCATACAGGTCGTCTCAGATTGAATTGTTGTCTGGCAAGTTATTCGGTATAAAACAAGTACGATAACCATTTTAAATAAACGATATAGAGAAGCAGTGATTGTCGAGTGTTCCGATTGTACAGCCCGGGCGTTTGTGTTATCGTGCGATTTCATTGGACATTAAAACCGTGCACGTGATAATGAATA
This sequence comes from Serripes groenlandicus, assembly GCA_031761405.1. Lineage (NCBI taxonomy): Eukaryota > Metazoa > Mollusca > Bivalvia > Cardiida > Cardiidae > Serripes > Serripes groenlandicus. The sequence goes on along the minus strand of JASEVX010000007.1, from coordinate 68,073,913 downwards.
TTTAAATTTATAAGGTCACTTCGAGACGATCTTTTATGCGGTGTAATCAGATCCAATATACGTACAACGAAGTATTTTGGTTTGATTTTGTATGAGATTGGGGGTTAGATACATAGATACATACAGTATTGTGTACCAGAACACGATGATATTGATTGATTCGTTGGAATTTAATTCAGTTTCAACGGTATTTCAGCTATATCAGTGCGGACAGTAAACCTTGAAAATGACAATAACACTCCAACGTGTGTTTCCTTGCTTTCTCGTCCCTGTTCTCCACACGACATCCTTCCCATGTTACAACTGACAACCTTTTTACAAAGTCTATGTAGCCCTTGGGTCGAAAACGATTTAACGCGGGTCACATCGCCTTTTGTCACCCATCGGAAAGAACAAAAATGGCCAAGTGTTCGAATTAACGATGCCCCGATTGACAGCCCTCGAAGAACCGATTGAGCTTATGCAGCTTGCCGGGGAGGACCAGGATAAGAGTATATTTGTGATTTTTTTTCTTTAGTTGTATTTGTTTGTTTGAATGATGATCGTGGCTGTTTCACGGATATTCCAGTTATGTCACGGCGTTTCCTGGGTACATAATCAAGTATTACCGGTCTTATATTTAACCAAACATAGATTAATCAGACGTAATTCCGTCCCAGCAACCAAAAGCGTCAGGGAGGGATTTTTTAAATTTTTGCATGACTTAACCGGCGATACGACCCTGGTCTCCCGCAACAAAGGCAAACGCTCTCACAACATAACAATATAGACGGTTACATCAATTAGAATATAGTTCCATCAGTTGTTCAAACAAGTAATATCAAGCTCCCCGCGACTTGTCTTTCAACATGAGCTGCGTCTCTCGATTCGAGGTCTTAATACATCTACGTAACGTGACGATTCAATGTCTCACAAGAATCTTCGCTCTAATACTGATGATAACATAGACCTAAATTCATATTCTGACCAAAATCTAGAGGTGTAACCCCAACTAGTTTAAAGCCAATTCAGCTTTAATTGATGTCAAACCGTTTTGGCACAAAGAACCTCCAAATCGGTACAAATGGTATCGTTATATCCGAATATCGTTATAAGAAATACACGACAAGTCTTCCAAAATCTGCATGGATAAATGTATTTGTAAAAGGATCGATGTTTACAGCATATTTGCATTGTTATATGCGGCTTCAATCATAGTTTATATTAACTTAAAATGAAGCACGATAAAATTGCACCCTGACGATAATAGGCTGTTTGCTCTTATAGTTCTGAACCTTGAGTTCTAACCCCGGTACTGGTGCGAAAACGTCAGGAAACACATGGTTATGTGAACTTGCCGCCGTGATATAACTTAACACTGCTGAAAACGTTGTTAAACTCATACCAATCTATCAATTCTGCAACAAACTTACGGCGTACTGGACGAGAGACTAAAAGCCCGAGCGAAGGCCGCTAAAAGTCCCAGAATGCCAAGAACAGAAAGAACTGACGTCACAGCTATGCCGGCAGGTGTCTCTATCCAAGGTGTTTCACCGCTGTCCTGTGCTACGTCTGATGGGGCATACTTCTCTACTTTGGATATCGAAAATTGGGACCATTCAGCGTCTGAAATATGCCGAGTATTGGTTGTATTGGGTGTTTCAAACTACAATGTACATGTACATGTAAAATCACATTGTAGTTAGGTCATAATTTGAGTGCTATGGAAGGCAGCGACTACTACATGTACCATTTCAACAGCGTGTTTTATGACCAACCCGGGAATTGAATAATGGTCACATGATCTGGAGGTGCAAGACATCAATGCAATTATCGCCATGCAATAAAGAAACGCCAACTGTCTCGTTGTACTCAAGTATTTGATTGGTTAGAAGTAATATCATTCTTGATATTGACCAATTGGAGCAAATTGTTAATTTGGGGCTTCATAGTTTTGGGACCAGATTGGTTACTCATCAGTTTACTGCAAGTATAAAGACATCGGACTGGAAACACGATGCACCTTTCATAAGCTGAAATGTCATTATTAGCGCGAATTGAAGTATCGAAATGTATTTAGCACCTAGTTCATCTTTAGTGTTCAGTGTGTAAAGCGAGACAATTAAATATTCTTAATGATATGGACATTCCGAACTGCGTGTATACGCTGTGTTGTTATACAAATCCGTTCATGAAAACGGTTCGAATTAAAACGAGATATTTGAGTTATCCAAGGTACGAGGAATAGAATAGACTTTTGCGTTTTGAAAGTTAATTCATGTGTAAAATGAGCTGAATTACGATAAAACCAACATTGTGGACTCTTCGTAAAGTATCGATCCGGATCAGCCTAAGCATGCCGCACAGGCTAATCCGGGCAGACACTTTTCGCCTTCTGGGGATTTTCTGTTTTATGAATCATTACTCTATATAACTGATTCCCCTAAAACGGAATGTGTCGGTCCGAATTAGCCTGCACGGACTGCACAGGCTGATCAGGGTCGACACATTACGCAGAGGCCATAATATATGTTGGTTTTCTCGTAATTCGGCTCAAATCATAATTAACGCATTTCTAAACATCTTTCTGATTTTGCTCACATAACCTTTTCCCACATCTAACAAATATCCTGCAGACAACTTTGAAAACGCCTTGGAAATATATGAAAAAGCTCAATAAATGAAAGTTTATTATTGAATCAAGTTTAATACACAATGTATGTAATAAAGGGAGAAGTTTATTCATTATGGGCAGTTTTTCCTTTTGTCACAAGGCTTTCAAAAGTATTGTATTGCAGATGCGTCAAAATGCGTCTGAAGATGATAAAGACTTTTTGCTAAATAGAGAATATGAAATCATAAATACAAACCTGTGATAACGCTGGCCGGTGTTCCCGAGATGTCAGCAGAGGTAATGGTTAACGCGTCATCGGCACTCAAGAAGTATTTGGTATTTGCCAGTTCTGTCACTTCGTCTGCTGTGTCATTTACAATGACATACGTACGGATGATACAGGTCGAACTGAAACAATTGAACATTTGCATATTTTTTATTTGCATATAAAGGTAGATAATATGGATGTGATAACAACAGATTCTAACAATAATAAACAGTAAATCTTGACAAATTCAAACAAAAATATAATAATATGAAACATAAGGTGCATCAAGTCGTATGGATATATGATATAAAGAATGTATTTGCAGCTCTGTTTTTTATTAAATATGTATCAGATACTATGGGTATAAACATATGTAGTATTGATACCGCTATACATAAGGTTATTGAAACCTTCTATAACTCATTGGTAAACAGTGAAGAGTAAAATCAGACTTTGTAGATGCACCGGTAAATCTCGATCTTCACATATCGCAAATGGCTAACGGTTGGTTTGCTCAGAGCGCCGCTCAAATACTGTACAATTAACGTTTGTCTGGTATGCCATTTATGCAGTCATGCACACGTGTGTTTGCAGAAATAGATAACTTGCCTACCAAAGAAAAATAAGTTGAGGCGTGCCTGCAATAGATGGAAGGAAATTCGATGGAAAAGTGATTTATATGTGCCACCATACCAAGGCATGCCACACAAAAATATAAACATTGAAAAATATATACTCAATTGTTTAAACGTATTGCAGGATTAAACATTTATCCTTTTTTACCACCTGCTTTAAAGGCGTCAGTTATCATCTACTACAAGGAAAAATGTTCAAGTTATGGATTGAATTAAATATATTATTTCACAAACACGTCGTGCTGTTTATATCATACTATTTATAGAGACGTTTCGACATTACGCCTTGATCAGTAGATATAATAAACAATATACAGGGGAAATGACATCAACGTCAAGTTATGGGTTGTGACACTACCTGACTAAACAAAAGTGGGTGAACCTGCAATAAACATGAAGAAATGAAAACTAACTCCGAAGAGCCATCGACAAAGCACCATCGCTTTGCATAGCATGTTGGATACGTATCGTTGAACACGTCCGTAAGCTGAGAGAGGAACGTCATTTCGTTGACCAGGTACGCGCTACAAGCAATGTCCATATGGTAGTTCAGTATCACGTCGTTAGGGTCGTACGAGTCCGTACGATCGCCTCTGTCGTAGAGTTCAGAAATGGACTCCCCCCATCAGTCGCCATTGCATAAAGAACATATCTTGTGTCAGTGGTTGCTGTGTTTAAAAGAGTCAAATCACCTGAAAAAGGAAGTACAAGACTTCGCTCTAGAAAGTACAATATTTGGAACAATCTAGATCAACACTCGAATCCGCGCAGTCTGATCTAGATATGCATTGTTAACAAATAAGTCATTGAATATTTCAAGAGGTTTTTGACATATTTTACATTTGGATCAGATATAATATTTTATCAAATATATCTTAAATTGAAATTGTCACAGGTTCACCGTTATAGGTGGAATTAGACCCGGTAAGCAAGCATCTTTTAGAAACAATACCATTCCATACAGACCGCGTAGTTTAATCTGCTGCGTTTGTGCCAAAATGCCTATTAAAAGTTACACAAGGTATACAAATAGAGAGCTGTTTAAGAACAGGACATACCAGTATTTGTTGACAAAGAAAATAGGCTGGAGTTATACGCCCTTGACATTGCGAAAGAAACATCAGCGTTGCTACCAGAATCAGCATCTGTTGCGGATAAAGTCGTGACCGTGAGCTGACAATCGTCGTTATAGGCGATCTCCGTACTGTAGAAAGACGGCGAAAACACTGGCTGATTGTCGTTGACGTCGTTTATCGTTATATTTATTGATGCTGATGAAGAAAGTGCTGGGTAGCCTTGGTCTGTTGCAACTAAATTAAACATTAAAAACGCATCTGTTTCTCTGTCTATGGGACTTTTTACCGACAACACGGACGTAGTCGTATTGACATCTATAAACGAATCGGCATTAACTCCTTCCGTAGTTGATGCATTAATAGTCAGCACGATATCGGAATTCACTCCAGAATCAGCATCGGTCAAGGTCACAGTAAGAATACTCGCACCGATAATATCGTTTTCTGTTACCGACCCCTCGTAGTTCGAAACTGAATATGATGGCGAATTGTCGTTCTCGTCGTCAATGAATATCGTAACAGTCGCTGTTCCCGTAAGCGGACTTCCACCGTTATCAATTGCTGTGATTAATATCTTGTAAGTTCCCGTAGTCTCTCTGTCTAGGGATGCAGATGTAGATATGGTGCCGGTAGAAGAGTTGACCGTAAAATGTGTACTATCACCAATTAAAAAGGAATCTGCGGCGTACGTTAAAACGGCATTAGAGCCATCATCTAAGTCGGTCGCTGTTACTTCACCAACTGACATTCCTAGTAAAACGGATTCAGAAATATTGAATGAATATACAAGTGGAGAGAATATTGGGGTATTGTCATTGATATCTGTTACCGCAACATCGACGTTTACTGAACTACTGAGAGCTGGTACGCCTTTGTCTGTGACAATCAGGGTAAAACTGAACGAAGAATCTGTTTCACGGTCAATGCTTTGTTTGACGGATAATATTGAAGTAGCCGAGTCGACAACAATAAATAAATCAGCTCGAGCCCCAGCAGCTGTCATTGTATCGATACTTAAAACGATATCGTCATTTACTCCTATATCATTATCTGTGATTGTGACCGTAAGAATATTTGTACCAATTATTGCATTTTCTGGAGTGGATTCAGAATAACTTGCCGAATTCAGAGACCTAAAATAACACAGATATGCTACATGACGTAACCTCGTCAATTCACTCGGCGAAGTCTCGAAGGTGCGCGTTAAGCGTGATTTCCGGTTTCGGGATACGCAGCGTCTGTGGTTACATCTCGGTGTACACTCTTTTTTATTTTTAATTAAAATAAATCGGGTTTAATTTAAATCAAAGACAGATTAACTGCATTTAACACCTTGGTTGAAATAAGTTATTAATTAGTTTTCTTGAAAATGAACTAGGAATGTGTTTAACTCTCAAATTGTGGCAATATGGCTAACCAAAGAGACCCAGATTTCCTGTCATGGGACGAGGACATTGACTTGGACTTTTTATTTGATTCTTATACCGAAGATGAATCGCATCAGGATGGATCTAAAGTGTCTTCAACAATCAACAAGAATGTGTATGTTTGTCCGCTGTGTGAGCGGGAATACATGAGTATCTCTGGGTTTCGTGGACATGTATCAAAAAAGCACAACACAGATCTCAAAGGTATGTGAATTTTTGTTACTATAATATATACGGGTCTCACTATTTAGCGACAAGAAGCATGAAATGTAGGTTGATATCAATATGAATATATTTATTTGATAATGAATCACCCTTTGGAAGAAACATGTATTAACTACATTAATGTCATGCTGATGTTGATACTCATGGATTCAAATATATATATAATTAAATGAAATGAAAATTGTAATAAATGAAAATAATTCAACTCTTCTTGGTTCTCCAAACCCGGTTATCCGAGTATGGATTAAGCCCACAAACCACATCAAGGTGAGAGTCTCTCGTGAGTATTTAAAGACTGATTATTAACTTACGAGTTTTTAAGCTGCGCCAGAGGTTAACAGTCTTTAAACATTAACAGTCCTAGTATTAACTTACGGGCTGTTAAACCGCGTCACTGTACTTAGTATTAAAACTGTTTAACCATCCTAGTATTAACTTACAGGCTGTTAGACCGCGCCAGAGGTTACCAGAACTGTTACGATTAAACAGAAGTATCGTTGAAATGTTTAACCGTCCTAGTATAAACTTACGGGCTGTTAGACCGCGCCAGAGGTTGCCAGAACTGTTACGATTAAACAGAAGTATCGTTGAAATGTTCTACTTCTGAAACTGGCAAAATACATTCCTTGACAAATGATTTCTGAAATGACTCGATTTCAGAAATGACTCGATTTCTGATATATTTTAACATTTTACAATAACAATAAAAAATGGTAAAAACTTACGTAATTGCCTCGGTATTCTTCAATATTGTTGATTTATCGCATATTTCTGACTAGAATTTCGCTAGTTACGAAAGAAAGCTTCGCTAGTTACGAAAGAAGGTTTTTCCACTTTTGGATTTGTTTACAAAATGTGCGCACCTGCCGAATCTCGTCCGCTGGGAGATAACGCGTGACCTTTATTCTTTGCCTACGTCATGTAGCATATCTGTGTTATTTTAGGTCTCTGCCGAATTAAATGCTGGTGTTTCGTCATTATAATCAGTTGTTATAGCACCCGTTGTTGCATTAAGGCTAAAATGTGTGTTGTCACCAGTTGTGAAAGAGTCTATTGCGTAAGTTATCTGGGCATTGACTCCATCGTCGGAATCTGTGGCAACCACATCCCCGAGTGACGTGCTTGTAGAGGCTGATTCAGAAATAATAAATGTATAGGATGTCTGGGAGAACGTAGGACTGTTGTCATTCTCATCGGTGATAGATACCGTTAGAGACATCGATCCCGTATTCTGTGGAGATCCCTGATCTACTGCATAAACTATCAAACTGTGGCTGTAAAAATAATGGTAGAGGAATAATTATTTGATTTTGTTATTGTATTAACAACGCGCATATGTAACGTCACTTAAAAAAATAACTATTATATATTATGGTTGAAATATATAGAGGATATTTGTTTGTTTTGAGTGGATATGGAATATATCTCATCGTGATATGTTTAAATTGTATCACTTCGAGTTGAAATATATTCCATATACACTCAAAACAAACAAATTTTCTTTTTATTTAATGACAAATTGATGAAAAACAAATAATATACCCATTATGTATTTCTTTATATATAACTTGTGTAGAATAACATGACCGAATACTAGGAAAATGACGTCACGTCAGCGGTTTGACGTCATAATGTTAGTCCCTTTGACGTCATTTATTCATATTCCACAGTGTGGAATAAGGATTTTATTTCACTGATAGAACACAGTATTTCATCACTTAGCATTAAATAAAATTAGATATAATAGTAATTATTGCATAAAATCTATGTTTTACGCCCGCTTAAGGGATACGGAAACATTGCAAAAACCGGGCGTAAACGGCGAGAAAACGTGTATAAACAATGCGATTCTCGCGCGTACGTGCCGTTTCAGACCGGTTAGATGTTTTACATATGCATTACCCGGGCACCGTTAGTAAACAAAACATGGACGCTGCATCTCCCCTAGAATAGGAGCAATTGTTGGGTTAACAATAACATCAGCTTCTTTAACTCGATAATCGGTAACATGCACTAGATTCACAGTTAAAGAGCATAAAATAATCCAAAACCATTTATTTAATTCGACCCGTGTCGAGTCAGCGATGGCAACCTTGATGTAGGCCCGGTTCGTGGATATGTAAAACATTACTTGTTTACTTTATGACGTCACATGTGTTTATGACGTCACACGCGTTATCGGGTCATGTTCATCGGCGGTTATCGTACAACTGAACGTTACAGCGGACTGTATGTTGGATATTTGCTCTTATTTTATGCAATAATAGCGAAAATACACATTTTCTCGGGCGTGAACATCTGCGGACGCCCTTAAAATGTGTTTATGCCCTCGTGCGAACATTTTGCGGGCGTCCGCAGATGTTCACGCCCTCGAAAATGTGTATTATCCCTATATTAATAACTTTTTTCTTTTGCATAACCCTTTGCTTTTTTCAACAATGTCTGTATTGCCAATGAGTACTTTTGAACAATTATAATTATATTGATCTGATAGTCATGTCAGTCTTAAGCAGTCAGGTGTATGAAAACAATTTCCTACGATGCATCCTACTTCCATATGGGATTTTCTACTGCTTCGAAATGTAAATATTTTGTCAAAATGATATGCCAATTGCATGGATTTATATAGAGCTGAGTTAACATGTTGAATATATATTTTGTGTGCAAAAACTGTCGCAGTTGCATGTAAGCATATCTAGACCGCTTGACTATTTAACGAAGACAGTGGTTCAGTGGTAGAGCGTCTGCCTGGACGGTCCCGGGCTCGAATTCCGTGATGAGTGGGTTCTGCCATTTTCCACAAAAAACGGGAGGAGTACTGGTTTCGGGGAAGCAGACATCGAGGATGATACATATAAGCGAAAAGCTTGGTTCGCATTTCATGTAAAATTAACACGCTTAACGTAAATTGTATGTGTCTTTTAACGCTCCATTGGACGACGACGCTTGTGCTCCCGACCGTGTCACAACATAAGCAAGGTCAAAATGCATATTCTCGATTTTTATTTAATATGTTAAATAGAACATTTTTTCGAAATCCGTACCCAATATGTCATTTTATCAATATCCAAGGTATTGTATTTCGTCGCGCGCCTTGGTAATGAATAATGAAGAATAATGAAGAATATCGCAAAAGATAAGCTACTGTTTTCAGACGATGCAGTAGATTGAGTTGGTTGATACAGAACCTTTGTCTACATTTGATTTGATCCAGATTTAACTGCCATGTAGTTATTTTAGGGTTATTTCTGGGTTATTTTATATGCCTTGTATTTATATGGATACAAAAGGTAACAAAACATGAAATATGTGAAAGAGCTGGAATGAAAATGATGAGTAAAATCATTAACATACAAAGATCGAAATGGCTTAGACATGTATTAAGGATCGCCAACAAACATCACTCACGACTTGCTCTCATCAAGAGACACCGGAGGGCATGCGAAAGAGAGGAAAGCTGACGGAGAACTATAAAAACAGAAGGTAATTATTGTAGCAGAAAAGGCAGCATAAATAGCAGAAAATAGAGAATAATGGAGAGGAATCATTCCTGGCCCTTTTTTCTTAAAGGATGTCAATGTTGACAGCGATACAATGGTAGATCGTCGGCCTCTCGTACCAAAGGTCATGGATTCAAATCTGATGATGATGGGCTTCTACTTTTCGAATCCTTCCACAAAACGGCGCAGGTACTGGGTAGGATTTAAGGAGGCTGACCTGGAGCGTGATTACTATACATTAAATTGCTTGCATGCAGATTTAACCAGAAGCAAAATAAAATACTTAAAATGAACTTACTGTTCAAATATTATATACAGAACAAACGCATTTCAATATAAGTCGAACGCCTCCTTCGCAACTGATGTAAACTAAAAAAGCTTAAAGTAAACAATGACATATATAAGCCAAGAGCATAGGCGAAATTACCTGTCTAACCCCCCAGTTACAGTAACTATTCCACTCGAGCTTCCGATACCAAAGAAAGTTGAACTGACAGTAAACGAATACGATATCTGGTTGTTGTTGTTGGTACTCGAATCGGCATCTGTAGCTGCTATCGCTGTCGTAACAGTTGTGCCAATAGAAGCTGATTCAGATAAAGTTATTGTTAATGGATTAGTAGTTGTGAAAGCTGGAGTGTTGTCGTTCATATCGCCAATGGTTATCTGTGCTGAACAAGTGACCGATAGTATTGGACTGCCTCCATCTTGAACTGTAATCTGAAATTATATTTGATTTATTGATTGGGGTTTAACGACCGTTTTAACAATTTGTCAGTTGATATGTTTATCTACCCATATATATATTCTGACTTTCTTACACCATTAAGACCTTAACAAATGGTAGTACGGGCTGCTCTCCTTGGCGCTCCGGGTTGCGGGGTTTGCATTACGACTGACTGACTAGTGTCAGGATAAATGGACCAGTAGCATGGGTAAGTTGAAAGCGGCGTTAAACACCAAACAATCCATCAACCAATTCTTAAACTGTAAGCCCAGTTGTGGCAAATATCCGGAAACCCTTCATAAATGAATGTGTTATAATTAAATAAAGTTAAAAGGCAAATATGACAAAAGGAGAAATTGCTCATCATGACAATAGTCGTCTGCTGCATATACGTCAAAAAGCGTCTGTAAGTTGGAAAGGATTAAAGTGCGGTTAAGTTTCTTAAAACAATTTTCAATTCATGGCACAGACTTTGTATCCTTCGTTTATAAACAAACACTTATACCAGTACAGCGTAACCGTAATGTTTGTTAATACATTTAGTAGGTAAAGAATGTATGAAATCATACCGTGGTACAGGTATACATACCACTATAAGAGTATGAACATAGCAAAATAACGGTATAAACATATGGACATGTTCAACCACTGTATGTTCAAATCATACTGGACTTGCAGTGTTCGCCATCAAATCAATGGACGATGGCATTGTATTCTTTGGGAATGTATGGGCGGATCCTAAACTTTACAAGGGACACTTTTCCAAGTGTCGCATTTCATATAATTATACTGGATGGATTTGTCCAGCTTTTCATTTTGAAAAAAGTCCTTGGCCAATTCTAGATATATCAAGAAACTAAGTTGATCAGTCCACAGTAAAGAGCTTGGTCAAACTGTACGGATGCGCCGGCTGGCCTGGATCGATATTGATGGCACATGCTTAATAAAAGTGGTTACGAAAATCAAAGGATAAAAGGTTATTCGGTAATAAATATCAAGGGATTGGTGTCATAGTCTCTCTCTGTTCGGGACTGATGAGCTCATGCTGTATATTGAGTGTTCCGTTTGAATGCCGTGATGTCTAAGTCAATTAATTGAATCGGCGATATCCGTAAGAAGTCGCAAGGGATTGGTATTTTGTGAAGACTTTCCAAAATGCCGAACACTAAAAGCATGTTGTAATGTCGTTATGTCTAATGCAAAATATCCTGATATATTACGATTTACTTACGCTCATTTCCGCTTTAAAATAGTGCTTTTAATTTAAAAACGTTTTAACGAGTATTTTCCATTCGGCAGCCCGCAGAAGTTAAATATGTTTTAAAAAGACCAACCTTAAGCTGATACGTATTGGCTGTTTCATAGTCGATGATTCCAGATGTCGTAATGGCACCCGTACTTGAACCCGTAACAAAAAGTGAAGAGCCATTTCCGCCCGTCACAGAATACGTAAGCACATTGTTGGGTGAGGCTTCGTCGGCATCTGTCGCTGCTATGGTTACCACAGCATAACCATTGGCGACGTTCTCATTTATGGATGTCGTGAAAGGAGTCTGGCTGCAGACAGGGGATTGGTCGTTATAATCCGACACGCTGATCCGTATTACCCTGGTTACGGAGAGTGGACTGGTTCCCAGGTCTGCAGCGGTGACCGTGACATCGTAATACTCATATCCACCCGTGGCTGTATCCCGGTCTAATGTACTTGCAGTGCTGAATACGCCAGTGTTTGAATCAACCTGGAACAAGCCGGATACCGAGGCACCAGTGTCTTGAAAGAGCAAGGAAGAGAAGATATGAGCGGTGCTCCATGAAAACCAATCTTAGCGTAAATAGTACACGTGTGGAAAAACATCTGCCCAAGCATCTATGCTAAGGTTTTTGAAACAGTCTATGAATACTTGGTGAACAGTGCAGGGCCAAGTTATACTAAATGGATGATTTGGGTAACAATTTATATAGGGCCGCACATATAAGAACTATTACACCATGTCTTGTACTTATAATGACATTTGTGCCAATCAATCAATCAATCAATCAATCCATCAATCAATTATACGAACATTCACGAAGGTATCGTTGTCTTGCTAGGCACGAGTGCAGTGGGGCGATTGCGCTTGTACACAGACGCAATGTTTACATCAAGGTCTGGGTCGGGTAAATTATGTCAAGTAATTGCCTCAATTAGAACATACTTATTGCCCGATAAATTTGTGATCTTCTCATGCAAACTCTTCAATTGCGCATGCGCATTTACGTGAATTATACTTCCGGGGACTAGATTAGACTTATTATGGTCGTGAGATTTATTCTGCATTTAACAACCGGGATGTACGTCACCCCATTCCCACATACAGCAAGTCTGCAGCAGAGAACTTTGAACAAAAGAATGGAAATTTCCTTTTAATGAAAGAATTATTATCAAATCGAGTTAAAAGCATTGTCACAAAAGGAGAAATTACGCAATGCCTAACCCTGGCCCATCGAAGCAAATATATTGAAACTTTCTATGAATGAAAGAATGATCTATAAATCGAGATGAACACATTTTCACGAAGGCCGTGTGCTGAAAATGCATCGAAATGGGTTTTCATGTAGTTAACGATAAATATCCAAATTCTTTCGTTCAAAAGAAAAGGATGGAAAAGAAAAAAACAAAAGCTAAATCTTCTCATAATGAGCTACTCCTCTTTGTACTCAGCGCTTCCAACTTTATTCAATAATAACGTTTTCATATTATAGATATTGATTACATGTATATCTTTGCTAAGATATTTTCAAAGACGCATGCTGCAGATTGTTTGCACGCGGAAATAAATAATCAAAAGGATTAATTCGTTCCCAAATACGACAAAACATCTTGACAAAAATGTTGAAAATCTCCATAAATTAAAATATCATTTTTGAATAATAAAAATTTGTGGCAAAAGGGGAAATTTTTGAGTTCTCCTTTTGCCGCAATGTTTTCAAAAGTAGCCTTGTGCAGAGGCGTTAAATTGAGTCTGCATATGGAAATGGGTTAAACGATATTTACGAAGTATTCCTGATGTGCCCCAATTCAACTTATCGATAACATAACGTATTTGTATAGTCACGTGACATCAAGACAAAATTATGGAACATATCTATTAATAAGAGTTTAACTCTTTCCGCGACGAATTGTTTAAAGTAGATTCTTCCATGTTCAAAATCGGGTGTGTTCATTTCTCGAAAAGTTTTGAAAGTTTTGGACTATTTTGGTAACTAAAAGGCAAACAATGCTGATTTCAGGTGAGACAGCTCGTTACGAGCTGACTCACCTGAATCTGCATTGTTTGCAAAAACCTCAATATTGCCTGTGGTGCTGAAAGAGTTAATTATTGAACAGAGTTTAAAACGTTGAGGCACAAAAGGGAAATTGGTCAGAATGTGCCATTTCTCCTTGTGTCGCAATGTTAAAAATAGTAAACAATAGTCGTCTGCTGCAGAGGCATCAAAATGCGTCAACTCGTGCCGATGGGAATGGGTTTAATATTGTTTAAGGTTTGAGTCTTTAACAATTTCAATTGGAATGCAAGAAACGAGTTTTTTTCCTGAATGCGAATCATACTTGCAACCACTGGATCAGTCAGTGAATAAGTGAGCTGTCCGTCTGTCCCATCATCGCTATCTGTTGCTGCTATAGTAACGATACTGGTTCCCGACGCGTCGTTCTCACTCACTGTGTACGGCGTTGTCGCGTCTACGTATGCCGGGACAAACGTGGTCCAAGCTGGTGTGAATTCATTTATAGGATTTATCTGAAAGCATTTCGACTTAAAGTAGATTCTTTTTTCATAAATTTGTTTTTCCTTTGCTACAATGTTTTTACACTCCGTGTTTTGTAAATGCATTAGACCGCGTCTGCATGTGGGAAAGAGAAACAAAAATGAGTAAGGCGAATGAAAAAAATTGATTATAGATGGTTAAAATAATGTCTTTGTTTATTATTTATATATTAGTGTTACCCCTTATCGCCGTGATATGACTGAAAAGTTGTTGAAACGGCGTTAAACCCAAATCCATATGTCAGGTATAAATTCAGATAACTGTTGACTTACTGTGACGGTTACAGTTGTCGTTCCTGTGAACACCCCGTCAGTGGCGACAACCTGCAGTGTGTATTTATAGCTCGAGCCGCTCAGCGTATCGTAGTTCAGTGGGGTGCTTGTTGTCAGAATGACGTCAGAGCTCATTGTGAACTTCGCACTGCCATCATCTCCGCTCTGTATAGATAAGCTGACGGTGCTTGTGACGTCAGCGTCTGATGCTGTAACTTGGATCACGGTTTGACCTAATTTAAAACAAGAAATATCTTTAAAAAAGATAAACGGCGATCAATATGAGAAAACACTAAGAATTATAAAATTTGCGCAATAATCTATGTGTTTACCAAAGGCTAATCGGCCATCTCCATCCAGCTTGAGTTTCTATAAATAGATTATCAAGGCCGAGAAAACGCCACATGACCGGAGATTACGCGAGGCTCCCAAGAGGTGTATAAGTTTGAATTGACGATGAATAACTGAAAACTTATCATGTTTCAAAAATAATTAATTGTTTGCTCTTAAATATTATATTTCATACGTTTGCACTGATTCTTTTCACTGAAATTTATTTCTTAAGGAAAACAATTAAAAGTTAGTATGCAGAACATTTCATTTTAAAACTTCATCTTATTAGTGCCTCTCGTAGGATCGCCAACTTAACTATGAACCAATCAAAACGTTTCATTTCCTTTATTTCTTTGACATTATTCATTAAATACAACATTTGATTGGTCTACAATCTAGATCATTTGTTTAACATCTAGGTCAAAACTGAGGTTAAACAGCTATCGCCGGAAAAAAAAGTTTTATTTTTTATCGTCGAGCAGTTGCATATTTAATTGCCTAACACCGAGCATGAACACGCGTGCTGTTCAATAATGCTATTAATTTGTTCAAAGCTATAATTTGATTTGTGTAATCGGCTAACAACCGCCTTACACGTTTTCTGTTAGGTAAATCCAAATATATCTGTGTTGTACCATAATCCAAAACAAATCAAACCACCCTGCAATAACGATCAATACAGATCCTTAACAATAAGCGCTTGCTATTTCATGGAATTATTGATAGCCAGTGGAAATTACGATTAGACAGCATTGGTGTTCAGTAAGATTTTTGTCTACATCAATCGCAAGTACAAAATGGTTGGATATCAAGGAGACCGGCTCATCGCATACTATTAAAACATTATCGAGAAATCGCCGTGGCCGAGTGGTCAAAGTGGGGGATTTGAAACCGGGCGGCCATTGTGGAGTGCACATTGGAAACGCACATTTCCTAGCTAATAGTACGTAGAGGCATTAACACACAAAGTCGCTAGATTTAACTACATGAGCTTTCATGACATATGTGGTGTTTTATTGGCACTCCGCCTTGACATCGTGATGGCATACACCTAGTGGTCTACACTTCACGTCTTTTATCAGAAAGGTGCAATTATGTATGTATAACATATGAACACCAAGGGCGTAGCTTTACAATAATCAATGTGTAGGCCGTCTCGTGAGAAAATCAACAGTGTGGACTCTGCGTAAAGTATCGACCCGGATCAGCCGAAGCATGCCACACAGGCCTACCCGGATAGACACTTTTCGCCTCCTGTGGATTTTCTGTTTCATGAATATAAACTACTCTATACATCTATCCCCCTAAGACGGAATACGTCGGCCGGATCAGTCTGCGCGAACATCGCAGGCTGATCTGGTCGACACATTACGCGGATGTCTATCGCCGCAGCTGCATTTTGTAGCATTTTGAGAACAAATGTGTAGGCACGTGCCTACAGTGCCTAAAGGGACCTACGCAGCTGAACACAGGCTCGCCTGTGTCTTCAATGTACGCAGATGCATTAACCCTCTCCAACCTATAGACGCTTGTTGACGCCTCTGTTGCAGACGACTTTTAAAAACACTGTGACAAAAGGAGAAAATGCTTATAACGAGCAATTACATCTTTTGCCACAATTTCTTCAACTCATTTCAGTAATTATACCTACATTTATAGAGTTTGCCTAGATACTTTCAAAGTCGTCTGCCGAAGAAGTGTTGTATATATTGGAAAGGGGGGTTAAGAACACAAATAGCGATACGCGGTTCATGTATTTGGGCTTGCATAGCATAAATAGGCGAATATCTCAGACGGTCTTCATCGTACGAAGATACAATTAGACACCAAATTGTCTGTAGCCGAACGTTACTTCAATTACACAGTTTCTATTTAGAAATGCAATAACAAAGAGTTATATTAAAGTTAAGTTGGCCTTATCTAAATTGAAATTATTTATTTTAAATCGATTGCGAAACAAGTTTTCAGCTTTTATTAATCACATTCGAAATCTGCGTCTTGGATACCTTAAAAACCGGGCTCCAAAACTATAAAAGTTTAATCTGTACTTAAAATTTGTGCCCAAATATCTGATTGGTCAGAAGCAAATCCGTTCTCCAAACTGACCAATCAGAAGCCTAATTTGGAGCATGGAGTTCATTTCTGAGCACTGAGAACATTTTCGGAGTTGTATAGCATATCCAACTATGAGAATCAGCGACTATCAAAAATCGATAACTTAAATTACATGGGATTATAGAGCAACTTTTTAGTTTTTACTCAATAACAATTTTATTTTGCAAAAATTTAAAAAGGCACTTATCAAGTTTTCAAGACAAATATCTCCTGAATATAAATATATTTTTTATTAACAAATATCGATATCATAACACCCTAGTTTTATTACCCTATAATCCCATGTTGAAGTACCCTGTGTATCTCTCTACTGCCCTCTGGCAGTACTATCGATGTGTACATACCGAATGTTACACAAATGTCCAGTAATTTCCGCCAATTAGCAAAATGATAACACGAGCAGATAACACTCCAATTAGTCAACAATTAGTACGGCTTAAACAGTGGTACATTGTCGCCCCTGTTTTTTGCATGACGAGCATTGTGCCATATGGTTTCGGACCCAGTTCTCGCGCCGTTTGTATGGAAAATCCTATAGGTTGAAATGCTCGTAATTCGAACCCTTGATATTTGATACGAGAGTCCGACGCTCTATCTTGAATATTATTTGACATCAAATCGAGGGCTTGGCGTGAAACGGGTTGTAACTAAAAACCTATTTTGAAAACCCTGGTTTAGGGGCAATTTTGACCCCTTTGTAAACAATGCAAATTTAGGTGTCATTGCTCAGAACGAGCAATGGCACCTAAATTTCCATTGTTTACTAAGAAAAATGATTTAACGCTTATTATTGCATAAAATCTATGTTTTACGCCCGCTTAAGGGATACGGAAACATTGCAAAAACCGGGCGTAAACGGCGAGAAAACGTGTATAAACAAAGCGATTCTCGCGCGTACGTGCCGTTTCAGACCGGTTAGATGTTTTACATATGCATTACCCGGGCACCGTTAGTAAACAAAACATGGACGCTGCATCTCCCCTAGAATAGGAGCAATTGTTGGGTTAACAATAACATCAGCTTCTTTAACTCGATAATCGGTAACATGCACTAGATTCACAGTTAAAGAGCATAAAATAATCCAAAACCATTTATTTAATTCGACCCGTGTCGAGTCAGCGATGGCAACCTTGATGTAGGCCCGGTTCGTGGATATGTAAAACATTACTTGTTTACTTTATGACGTCACATGTGTTTATGACGTCACACGCGTTATCGAGTCATGTTCATCGGCGGTTATCGTACAATTGAACGTTACAGCGGACTGTATGTTGGATGTTTGCTCTTATTTTATGCAATAATAGCGAAAATGTTATTATCCCTATATAAAGACTTTATGGCGAAGTGATTAACATCGTAAAAAAAAGACCAGTTTTAGTTACAACCGTTTCACGCCAAACCCTCGATATACTGTGAATTCTTCTGAAGTATATACCTGCGGCAGTATTTTCTGAGATACTCGTCTGATAGTTGGTTGGCGTAAACACAGGTGCGTTGTCGTTGACGTCATTTATTGTAATCGTAAAGATTTCCGAGTTGAAATTCAGGTTTGCATCGGTCACTTCGACACTAAAGGTGAAGGACGTTTGGCCAGACTCGTAATCAAACATCATGTTGGCATAGATTAGTCCAGTGTGTCGATCGACATAGAAGTACAGATCTGTTTGAAAATAAATTTATGATTAAGAGATGTTAATCCTTAGCATACAGGAAATCTGCAGCAGACGAAAGTTTTCGGAAAATACAGAAAACAACTACAAATGAAAATTCAATTTTAGATTAGGGTAGGAAATAATTTGGCAAATGGAGAAATTGCTCATAAATATTGTCAAAATTCGTCTGCTGCAGAGGTGTCAGAAAGTGTTTGCATGTGGGAAAGTGTTAACATTTAATAAAAAATCGCCTCGTCCGGAGGGTTTTACTTTCCCCTCATACTGTATTTAGTATGACTCGAACCCAGAACCTTTTGATTACAAAAAAGCAAGTCAAACAGTTATTAACCTGATCATAACCTTTGTGTAAAGTCGTATATCATTATGACGTACTGCTCATGTAAAGTCGTATATCATTGTGTCCGTGTAAAGTCGTTTATGACGTAGTATCCGTGTAAAGTCGTTTATGACGTAATGTCCGTATAAAGTCGTATATCATTATGACGTAATGCTCATGTAAAGTCGTATATCATTATGTCCGTGTAAAGTCGTTTATGACGTAATGTCCGTGTAAAGTCGTTTATGACGTAATGTTCGTGTAAAGTCGTATATCATTATGACGAAATGTCCGTGTAAAGTCGTATATCATTATGACGAAATGTCCGTGTAAAGTCGTATAGCATTATGACGTAATGTCCGTGTAAAGTCGTTTATGACGTAATGTCCGTGTAAAGCCGTATAGCGTTATGACATAATGTCCGTGTAAGTCGTTTATGACGAAATGTCCGTGTAAAGTCGTATATCATTATGACGAAATGTCCGTCTAAAGTCGTATAGCATTATGACGTTATTTTCGTGTAAAGTCGTTTATGACGTAATGTCCGTGTAAAGTCGTAAAACATAAAGAAGTAATGTCCATGTACAGTCGTTTATGACGTCATGTCCGTGTAAAGTCGTTTATGACGTCATGTCCGTGTAAAGTCGTTTATGACATAATATCCGTGAAAAGTCATTTATGACGTCATGTCCGTGTAAAGTCGTTTATGACATAATGTCCGTGAAAAGTCGTTTATGACGTCATGTCCGTTTAAAGTCGTTTATGAAGTAATGTCCGTGTAAATTCGTTCATGACATAATGTCCGAGAAAAGTCGTTTATGACATAATGTCCGTGAAAAGTCGTTTATGGCGTAATGTCCATGTAAAGTCGTTTATGACGTAATGTCTGTGTAAAGTAGTATATCATAAAGAAGTAATGTCCATGTAAAGTCGAAAATGTAAATCATGTTTGATAATTTATAACCTACATTTGTAAGACACCAAGCCATAATCTTTCTGACGACTCTGCAGCAGATGATGTTTGAAACAATTGCGGCAGAAAAAAAAATAGGCAATTTCTCATATTGCCACAATGCTTTCAAGCCCTTTCCAACAATTAAACGTTCATTTGAAGAGGTTTTCAATGTTTTTGTCGTTAAGTTTTTAAAGTCGTCTGCTTCAGATTGTTAGTGGGAAAGGCTTAACTCTTTCAGCGCCAAAGGCAATATTGAGGTTTTTGCAAACAAAACTGATTCAGGCGAGTCAGCTCGTAACGAGCTGTCTCACCTGAAATCAGCATTGTTTGCCTTTTAGGTATCAAAATAGTCCAAACTTTTATTACATGGAAAATGGAGACGCTCGACTATGAACATGGAAGAGTCTACTTTAAACAATTCGGCGCTGAAAGGGTAAATGTAAAAGAGCCGCGTTTAGCGATTTGAGGTTTTTTATAAACTCTCCGTGACCGGGTCATATGAAAGTACATTGGCGTAATACTAGTGGGGCTACACTTCAAGTTTCTTATCAAAAGATTCATTTAGTACCAAATTATATGTAGACGAACTGTGAAGGAACTGATGAGACTGTGCGAATGCGTCTTCACTCTTCGCGGTAGGTTTATGACCCGAAATTCACTCGACGTGGCTCATATTTGTACATAAAAAGGTCAGGCACGGTCATGTCAATGTTGTCGAGTGATACAATAAATAGTTCCCACAACTACAATAACTATCTCCTTTGTCGGCCCTTTTTTTTAATAGACATATTTACTTTATGTTAAATAGAGAAATATCAAATATGATTAAATTAAACAATTGCATGTGCAACAATCATTAAATCAAGAAGTATATATGATCAGATCATATATCATACAAAGGCATCAACTACATATGGTTGTCAAACTCAAATTCCTTCGTGTTTTCCTAACTATCACATTTTATTGAATGTGCTCTATTAATGCTCATCATATTTGCCTTTCAATGGAGACAAGTATTGTAGTTGAGGGAACTATTTCTTCATTTAAAGATTTTTTTTCACAAAAGACAAATACAATCTAACAAACAAACATTATTTACACATGATTCGTTCCACGTGAAAACCAACATTATGGCCTCTGCGTAATGTATCGACCCGGATCAGCCTGCGCAGTCCTTGCAGGCTGATCCGGGCCGACGCATTCGTCTCAGGGGGATAAAGGTATAGAGTAATGATTCCTGAAACAAAAAATCTACAAGATGCGAAAATTGTCTGTCCGGGTTAGCCTGCGCGGCATGCTTTAGGCTGATCTTGTTCGATACTTTACGCACTGTTGGCTTTCTCGTGGGACAGGTAATATACTCAGGAAGAAAAATAAGATTACGGATGGTATTTACTGCTATGAAATTAGTTTAATTTGTCACTCCAATCAATTTTAAAATAATGTTTACTTTAACTTTCCAGGATTGTATTTATATGTATATTGGCTTATTTCATACTTTACGCACAGGTGCCCGTCTCGTTTAAAATCTAAAAATAGCATTTTACTATATAGTAAAATGCTATTTTTAGATTTTAAACGAGACGGGCACCTGTGACTTTACGCTACGTATATATACATATACATGCGTTTCCCGGTTAATTGCAAATAATTAAAGAAAGTAAAGCAAAAGTATAAGTAACAGTATTGGAGAAAAGTTACAATCTATTAGATGAACAAGTT
This sequence comes from Serripes groenlandicus, assembly GCA_031761405.1. Classification (NCBI taxonomy): domain Eukaryota; kingdom Metazoa; phylum Mollusca; class Bivalvia; order Cardiida; family Cardiidae; genus Serripes; species Serripes groenlandicus. Next base: position 68,052,269 of record JASEVX010000007.1, on the reverse strand, counting down.
TTTTTAAGTTTCAAAGTAATAGGTTTGAAAGTTTCCATGTAAGTGACCTAAACGCAATACTTAACCAACACCGCCAATTCTCAAAATCGACCCAATTACATCAAAATTGATGCTTTTTACCCCAAAAAACAAGTCACACTCAGCATCTTTAGCATGCAATGTGAAGAAGTGTATTAGATTGACAAGTTTTTTTAAGTTTCAAAGTAATAGGTTTTATAGTTTCCATGTAAATAACTCGTCTTTTTTTTCTTCAAAAAATCAGATGAGCTAATAACGAATTCAAAATAGTTCTGGATAATATTTGTTATGTGCACACTGTTAAAGCTAAAATCTATTATTCATAGTAGCATGGTGAATGAAGACGTTTCTGTGATTTAGTTCTATTCTATCAGGGGCGTAGCTTTGCAATAATCAATGTGTAGGCCGTCTCGTGAGAAAATAAACATTGTGGACTCTGCGTAAAGTATCGACCCGGATCAGCCTAAGCATGTCACACAGGCCTACCCGGATAGACACTTTTCGTCTCCTGTGGATTTTCTGTTTCAGGAAATAACTACTCTATCCCCCTAAGACGGAATGTGTCGGCCGGATCAGTCTGCGCGGACAGCACAGGCTGATCTGGTCGATACATTACGCAGATGTCTATCGCTGCAGCTGCATTTTGGGGCATTTTGAGAGAAAAATGTGTAGGCCCGTGCCTACAGTGCCTTAAGGGAGCTACGCCCTTGTCTATGTGCTATATTTGTATTATTATGTTAATGCATACCTGAGACTGAATATGTGACAAAACAGTTGAGAAGTATGATGCTCGTTAAGAGCTGTATCTACTGAGTCTGCATTGTTTGCAAAAGTCTTCAATGTTCCCACCGTGAGCACGAACCTTTAACTTCTATGAATTCAATTTTTTTTAGATACATGCTTTTGCTTTTGCATATTGTTCTACCTTTGCATATGTTGGGGGCTAACATGCCTAGACTACAAGTTCATGAAGACGTTTCTAAGTTTTGATTCTATTCGATATGCTGTATTTTTATATTTACAGTCAACCCTGTGCTAAAGACCAAATGTGTATAACGATTCCCTGTCTATAACAACCAAACATTTAAAGAAACAAATTACTCATGTTCTGCATAAATGACCCTGTAAATAAAGACCACCTGTGAACATAGACCCGATTGCTATCTTCCCACGGGTGGTCTTTACATACAGGTTCAACTGTGTGTTATTTAAGGAATGAAGATATTTTTTTCGTTTTCATGGAGGTATGAACAAAAATCTCTCCATTCCTTATACTTTAGCCAAATTTGGATAGGTATGTAATAAAACATAATAGCATTTTACAACTTCATTTTCCATAATATAGCACGTCTACGGCAGCTCTAAAGGGACACACATGAATATTTGTTTATCTCGTGCGCACGAGATATTATGTCGTGCGCACGAGATACTAAGTCGTGGTAAAAACAAATCGTATTTAATTTATAAAAATGTGTGTGTCCCTTTAGATCTGCTGTAGGCAGCTCTAAAAGGACACACACGATTTTTTTTGTTTATCTCGTGCGCGAGATACTATGTCGTAGTAACGAGATACTATCTCGTGCGCACGAGATACTAAGTCGTGCGAACGAGATACTATCTCGTGCGCACGAGATAAAAAAAAATCGTATTTTAATTTATAAAAAAGTGTGTGTCTCTAAAAGGACACACACGTGTTTTTGTTTATCTCGTGCGCACGAGATACTATGTCGTGGTAACGAGATACTATTTCGTGCGCACGAGATACTAATTCGTGCGAACGAGATAAAAATGCTGCCGTACACGTCAAACATTAGTACTATTTTTTATAGGTGTCCAATAAATATAACGCGGACGAATATAAAAGATGATGTAATTTCAAGTTTCTAGATCCCCCATGTCACCCCATGTTGTTTATGTGCCTAAACCAATCAAACGGCAAATAACTAGCGTTCTGACGTCATTTTCCTAGTATTCGTTCCCAGTATTTTTAAAATTCCTAGTATTACACCCACTTTAGATTGTAAAAAAGTAGTACGGATCGCCAAGGTTAATTTTGTTATGAGGTTATGAAAAAAATATCTCAATAATGGTGAATACATGTACAAACAAAACTAAAATATTCTTACATACCTAACGTTGAATACGTGATAGCGCCTCCTTCCGGATCGGCGGCGCCATACTCCACGACGATAGGAGCGCCTGGCATTTCATTCTCGTTCACCTGGCCCGTGTATGTGCCTAGAAATTCGGGTGCTTCGTCGACATCATTCACTTTCACCTCCAACGTGGTGTAGGCACTGGATCCATCAACATTAGATTGTGCTCTGTAATGTAATAGTTACGCATTTCTCTCATTATTGGAGACAATTTGATAAGATTTTTGTTATCGTTATTGAGATTTGCGTATTCAATCAGCGGCGATGATTTGATTTTTTTTTTTTAGATCTATTCAGAACTATTGGTATCCACTTCAGAAAAGGGGTGGCAATTAGTTGATACAAATCCAGGAGCAGTTCGGTACATCTGCAGCAAACAGTGTGGCAAATGGTTAATTCCTCATGATTAAGCAATTCTTCCTTTTGCCACAATGTTTTCAACTATATTCAATAACTCTTAGCAAATAGAACCAGCTTTTATTTCTACCCCGCACCCCACCCCAACCACACACGCACATGTGCACACGTACCACCGTTTCAATTATATTTTAAGATGTCATCATAAGAGACATATTAAGAAACTTACAAAAGAAAATATAAATTACTAGAGGATCTTACATGAGTGCTTATTTGTTATTGTTTTTATGAAACGAGTCGACTGAAATAATATGACGCGAGGCTCTGCCGTTGCAGATACATTGCTCTACAACGTTGGGTCGAAGGTCAGGTTTGCTAGCGTTACATATTGGGCACCTGTTAACTACATCACTCACTAGTCAATGGGCGTACAACTCAAAATTTATACATGCCTGCAGACACATGAAATATATGCCTTTATTATTAAATTGATATTCTCTTGAGAATTGATTCTCTGTGTTGATTCGGTATATCTGTGAGATTTACATGGTTCTTCAGCATGGGTTCGACTTCCGTTAACTACGTCACTCACTAGTGAATGGGCATATAACTAAAAATTCATACGCTTGCCGACAAATGAAATATATATGCATTTTCTAGAGAATTGATTATCTATGTTGATTCGATAGTATAAATGACTTCACTGTATTGAAAAAACACGTAGAAGTCATTTTAATATCGAAAAACTACTAGGCCTATTTAGGTGCAGCTAATGTGTATTCTAAGCGGAAGTGTAGTTTAACCGTGACTTCCGCAAAGCAACACGATCGCGTTAACCGCATTATTTTTTGAGAAAAAATAATTCGTTAAAAACCAACCTCTCTCTCTCTCTCTCTCTCTCTCTCTCTCTCTCTCTCTCTCTCTCTCTCTCTCTCTCTCTCTCTCTCTCTCTCTCTCTCTCTCTCTCTCTCTCTCTCTCTCTCTCTCTCTCTCTCTCTCTCTCTCTCTCTCTCTCTCTCTCTCTTATGGTAGAAAATTATTATTATCAATATAATCAAGGATATTCTTGATGATGATCATCATCATCATAATGGTGATGACGATAATGATGATGGTGATGAATGAAGTATTATTATTTTTTTCCTGTATCATGGAGATATGAATAAACAAATCAATTGCAAAAATGAAATGAAAAACAACAGTGATGTATTTAATTAACGTTTCAAATTTTGAAGATTTTTGATGTCCAAAGAAAGAAAAAAATATTAAATTGTGGTTTTTTTTCCCTAAATTATACTGATGTTATTGTTTATAAACCCTTTCCAGCATACAACAAATTGCGGAAGTCGACTTTGGAAACATGCAGCTAAAATTACGGAAAATCACTATAAATAAAAGTACAAGAGAAAGTTGATGCAAGGCATCAATGTCGCCGGAAAAGACTGCATTTATTTATTTTTTACCAAACATACATTCGTGACAATCATTAGTCTAAATATACACATATTGCCGTCATTAAGGACAAATTTCCAGAACTTTTGAAATTCCACAAGCAAACGTCAGGATTTCTTATTGTCAGAAATTTTGATATTTTTTTGTATTTGTCTATAAAACAAAAACCGTTAGTCCATTTCCCTGTTTAAAGCAAAATTGAAATTGAGAAAACGGTTAAATTGCTGAAGACATGAACTTTCTCCTTTTATCAAATGATATTAACTTTATATCAAAATTATAATCATAATTTCACAGATGTAAAAATGTATCCTCATATAATTTAAAAGTAGACCACCCTTGAAGGCTAATTTACATTTAACATCGATTGCGAAACAAGCTTTAAGCTTATATTAATCAAGCTCGATGTCTGCTTCCTGGAAACTTAACCAGTACGCGCGCCGTTTGTGTGGAAAAATCCAAAGGCAGAACCCGCTCATCACGGGATTCGAACCCGGGACCTGGACTTCAAACATAAACAGTACCATTACAATTAAATTCATAATTATTCTATCATAATCCGTTTTAATTAATGAAAACAGCATACTTAAAAAAATACATATTAAGATGATCGGCTTTGTGTCATCGATGCCAAAAATATTTGCATAGCGCAAGCAAAAACCCTGGGAATGACAATTAAAAAGTGTCAACAACGAAATTGATTGGATGCGACAAAAACCCTTTTTGTTTTATTTCTATAAGTTTACATATTTTATCAGAGTTTGTTTCCTCGAATTTCTTAAAATGATTCAAGCCAAATAAACACCTTAAATTCAACTAGATTATCATTTTAGGGTGCAATAATAGGTTTTAGACCATCAAGATCAAGTTTCATCGATCATTACATCGCAGAAAATGAGTAAGAAATCAAGCAAAGTTCTAGTGCATGTTTTCTAAATAGCATGGCTTGCGAGAGAATTTTCTTTCATGTAAATAATATATATTTTGTTTAACCCTTTCCCTCATATAGACGCTTTCTGACGCCTCTGCAGCAAACGGCTTTTTGAAAACATAGTGACCTTTTGCCACAATGTTTTCCACTTTTTGTCATAGGTTATTCATTCAATTATGGAGATTTTCTATTTTTTGACAAAATACGTTTAAAGTCGTCTGCTGCAGAATTGCCGTATGAGGGAAAAGGTTAATAAAATGATTTAAGTCGTTGTGGCGAATCAAATGTTTTCCTAAATTAATCCAGGAAGTTCTAGATTACTGGTTTATAGAATAAACGAAGGATTTCTTCGTAGTAAACTAATTAGCCAATCAACGATCAAGCTGCTATCACGGTCATTGTTTTTGATTAGTAGACTAGAAATAGTCCATACATTTTACTATTTAAGAGATCTATGCTCTAACGTTTCATGCAATCTACGCAAATTAGGATATCTTTTTGAATTTGAAAAGAGCGTTCAGTAATGTGGAGCAACTTCTAACAAGAAATATCTTTAAAAAATATAAACGGCGATCAATATGAGTAAACACTAAGAAATGGAACATGCGCATATTATTTGATATTTTGTCTTACTTATTAGAATGACAGAAAAAAACGTTAAATATGTAATATTTGTTTTATTTATATACCTTGGTTTTGATATGAATGAAAGAGAGACAAAAAGAGCTTGCCTCTGCCGGGAAGCGAACCACAGACCTTTCACTTGCCAATCCAAGTCAACATCCATTACACTAGCACGACATGACGTTCAGAGCCGAGAATTCATCACAAGGCTGGATATTACGCGAGGCTCCCAATAGGTGTATTATGTAACACAGTTTAAGTTTCAATTGACGATAAATAACTGAAAACTTGTCATATTTAAAAAAAAAAAAAAAATTTTTTGCTCTTAAATATTATATTTCATACGTTTTCACTGATTTATTTTCACTTAAGGAAAACAAATAAAGATTAGTATGCAGAACATTTCATTTTAAAACTTCACCTTATAAGTGCCTCTCGTGGGATCGCCAACTTAACTATGAACCAATCAAAACGTTTCATTTCCTTTATTTCTTCGACAATATTCATTAAATACAACATTTAATTGGTCTACAAGTAGATCATTTGTTTAACATCTAGGTCAAACCCCACGTTAATCGTCTATCGCCGAAAAAGAGAAAACGACTTTATTTAATGCTGATATTGTAATGATACTATAGCATTGGCGTCTGATGCATGTCTAATTAGGGACGAGTAAATAATCGTGAATAGCATGAAATAAAATTAAATACGACGTTAATCAAACACAAACTTAAAACATGAATTTTCTTTTCAAATGTATGATAACTTAGTGTTTTTAAACAATCCCAACCGTAATATTTTCGAAGCATTTACATTTAATTTATCCTTATAACATCTTGTCCTCCTATGTGCAATCTGTAAAACGAATAAAAATATAGTCGCCGGTTTATACTGGTTAATGATAATTTGCTTGTATTGATCAAGTTCTCCGTTGAAAATATGTTGTCGTAACTCTACTAAACACAAGCAAACATCTATTGCATGGGCAAGACGGCGATTTATTCACAAGAGGAAGTAAGCAATTACAATCTGTGCTTACTATATAAATATCAATTGTTCCGTTGTCTGAAGTATGTATGTGCATGCAGGTACTTTTACACACGTGTAATAATTACGCTTAGGTTGATTTTTACGCATAATCGTAATAAGTTATTGAAGGTTTCAAAAAACCTATGTAAAGCAGTATCCAAGTGTGTCCTTAAGCATGCATGCTCTTTTCCTGCACGAGTAATAAGGCTACTTTAAACCCTTTCCCACATACGACAATTCTGCAGCAGACGACTTTGAACGTATTTTGTCAAAACATAGAAAATCTCCATAATTGAACGGATAACCTATGACAAAAAGTCGAAAACATTGTGGCAAAAGGAGAAATTGCACGTTTTGTGCAATTTCTTCTTTTGTCACTATGTTTTCAAAAAGCTTTCTGCTGCAGAGGCGTCAGAAAGCGTCTATATAAGGGAAAGGGTTAAAGTTGGGTTTTCGCATGATCATAAGGGCATCATTGTAAAATTATTGTATTATTTTCAAATTCGTTTTTGGGATAGGGGCGTTTCGCCACTATCTCATAGCGAAGCTGCTTTCGAAAAGTCGGATTAAAGCTGCAACCGCAGTCCACATGTGTATACCTACACCAAAATCGAGTTTTGATTGGTTATAATCTGCCTTTTCAACGATTTCATTGGTTCGACCGAATCACAAAACCCTCCGCTTGCATAAATTTATGAGACAAAATAGTTTCTATGAATGAAACTCACTCTGAACTATGGTTGACCTCAATGTCAGTAGTGTGAGGTAACGTCGACCGTTCTGTGACCCCATTAGTTTACAACAGTCGACTTATAGAGAAATGTGCAAAGCACTGTAAATACAATTATTGAAAGGAGTTGAAACCATTGTGGCAAAAGTAGAAATTGCCTACGAAAAGCAATTTCCCCTTTTGTCACAATGTTTTCGATTGTCGTCTGCTGCACATGCGTCTGTAAGCGTCTGTAGGCGGAAAATGGTTACATCCTTCCCATGGAAGCGGAACCCTTTCCGTGATACTATAACAGTTCGAATATTTAAAAAATATTGTTGAAAATGGAGCTATTGCTGACAATGAGCAATTCCTCCTTTTCACACAATGCTTTCAAACACGTTTCAAATTAATTCTTTTCATATTTAAACGTTTTACTATGGACGTTCTTTCCCTCTTTCTCCCTTCCGGACACATTTTGAATAACATGCTAGAGCTGAATGATTACGAGCAATTTTGCCTTACATCAAGGGGAAAAATATATAGTTGAAACCTTTGTGGAAAAAGAGGAAATGGGTCATGATAAACAATTCTGCAGCCGTCTGCTGCACATGCGTCAAAAAGCGACTGTAAGCGGGAAAGGGTTGAACCGTTCCCGTTATAGCTACTTAGTTACAAACAAATGTTGAAAGTATATTTGCAAACGGAGCAATTGCTGACAATGAGCAATTCCTCCTTTTCAAACAATGCTTTGAAACATGAATCAATTTGTTTCTATAACCTAGATAACGAAAACATTTGTCTACAGTTATTATTTTAACCTTTGCCCCTTTTAGACACATTTGACTAACCTTAACAGATGAATGATAATCAACAAGTTTGTCTTTTTCCACAATGTTTTCATCACTATTCAAAATCATACTTTTATTAATTCAGGTCAATAGTTATGCCTTAGTTCAATGTTGTTTGCTGTATATTTAGTCTATGTGGTCAAGGTTAAGGAATACTGTAAACAAACTTGTTACAACATAATTCGTCCAAAGAGAGAGGTCCTACTGTGTATACATGCCATGAAATAATGTTACAAACGGTCTCACCGCTACTGGGGAATTGTTGGTAAAACAGGTCGCGTTTTGTGTTGAATATTCTCATGTGTCGCTGTATGTAGACCCTACTAGGAAATAGAAATTAAATCTACAAATTATAGATAAGTTAATTTCAACATTGATTGATTGGGATTTAACGCCGTTTTTAACATTTCTTCAGTCATATCACGGCGGCCAGTTCACCTACAAATGTATTTCCTGGTTTTCTCAAACCAGTACTCCTCACAACAATCTTCCCAAGCAACTGGCTGCGTTTCCACATAGACTTAGCCATTGGTGAAAGACGAATGACGCATGTCGCATTGACTTTTGTCAAACGTCGGAAAGAAATTTGGCCGAATTTGTCAACACATCCGAGTTATAACCGCAAGGTCATTATTTATTTTATTATTGAGAAGCTTCTAGCGATTTTGGGACTAAAATTATAATGTATATGCATTTGCGTTAATTTAAGACTCAACGTTCATCAACGTGTAATATAGTCCTAGATGTATCTGTTGACAAATAAACTAGAAATGTAGTCTAAATAGGTTTTTGAAAATTAACCTTGACGGTCCGGTCCCGTTTCGGAGATCCAATTAAATTGCAAATACTTTACAAATACCATAATCTAAGCTGACGTGTTTTGACGCATCGAACCAGTCTTCTGTAATCAATACTTGAGTTGTCTCCGTCTGTAAAGCTTGGAGGTATAATCCGGCGTCCGGCCGGCTGTCTGCCTGAATGTGCATTCGTCCGTCCGTCATGGATTGCATGTATTGGTTAACACGTTGTTTCTGTATGGCATATTTATTTCAAAGTGGTCACAATTATACCCGTGTGATCAGGAGAACGGCAAAGTACTAGGTACATAACTCTGGTCTGTTTTTTCAGTTATCTCCATTTTTCCTTATTTAGTTCAGTCTCAATTAACTTTCATTGTATCAATTTCAAACTTGGTTTGTATGTAACTTATGACCTACAGATTTGCAGTGCACCATTACCATAAATTTAGCATGCTGCGTTTGGAGTGTGTATATTTTTGTCTTTCAATGTTCTCCCTTATTATATGCAACACATGCGTTCCGTGAAATTCCCTTTTTCGTTAATGAGTGCTTCCCCAAGATTTGTACTTCGTCAAATCTAATCTGTTTTATAGGTGTAAACTCAATTTTTTCATTTCTTCGGTTATTGTCTCAATATATGTCCAATATATCAATTTAAGACTTGGTGTATAGGAAACTCAGAGCTGCAATTGTGCAGTGCAAAAGAAACATAACTCTATCATGCTTTCGATCGTCTTTCATTTATCAGCATGATTACAATATACATTGTGGATCTATAGTGATTTCTGAACTAGAAATATTTTAATTAAGGGTAGCTGCTCAGGTTTTTTTTGTCAATCTTTTGTCCTTAGATATTTTGTTTATACAAGAAAAGGGTAAAACTTTGACAAATGAGGTATATTTTATTGTCAGGCAATATGTGTTGCTTCAAACATTTTTGGTTTGGTTTGTTTAAAGGTCATTGTTTCATTGTTTCAACAATGTTTGTCCATATGATCTATGCCATATGTTTTCAATTTACATATGCCCCCTATACCATCAGCGCTTTCAGCGCTTTGATTAAAGCAGAAATCCAGAAAACAATTGAATGGTTTTGGGGTAAAAGCTGCTTTCAGTATGTTTTTAACTGCAGCCTGTTTTTTGGAAGGACTGCTATGTGGAATACTGGTGTAAGGAATCCAGGAAATTACATGGATTATATGTCAACCGGCCGCCGTAATATGACTGAAAACCATTGTAAAGCGACTTTAAAACCAATCAAATCGTTCAAACAGTTGGTGTTCCTGGAGCGTGGCCAATGTAGTGTACTATTTGACAACGCAATATCACAAAGCGGCGTATATGAATTTGTGTCCTCTTGACATTCTTAGTTTGGCCTCATTTAAAGTTTAATATAACTGCTTAGGCTACACTTCTTGTATTTTTTCCCAATACATGTATTCATATATATATATCTGACATAGAGTCGGACAGTTAATACTCTGGTTAGACTGTACGTATGTACAGGATCATATAACCCATCGTTGGGCGCATATATGTAAGAAGATCGAAATAGCGTGACGAGGCTCAAAAGAAAGTATGAGCCGTTCCACGAGAAAACCAGGATTATGGATTCTGCGTAAAAGTATCGATCCGGATCAGCCTGAGCAAACAACGCAGGCTGACCTGGACAGACACTTTTCGCCTCCTGTGGATGTTCTGTTTCAGGAATCATTACTCTATACCTCTATCCCCATGAGACGGAATGTGTCGGCCCGGATTAGCCTGCGCGGACTGATATGGGTCGATACATTACGCAGAGTCCGTAATGTTCGGTTACTCGTGAAATGGCTCAAATATGTTCTGATGTCATAAAAGAAGAAGACAAGAGAAAGTTGATGCAAGGCATCAATGTCGCCGGAAAAGACTGCATTGATTTATTTATGTATTCTTGACTTTCCTTAGTCTATTCAAACATTAGGAACGTAGTAATGAAAACATTTGCTTATAAATTTTATATACATACCTATACATTAGGGTATCTATAAAAAATTAACGAAATGTGTACACATTTATCTGGCTTAAATTTAATTTTGCTGTTGTTACTTATTTAAATAATAGTATTCATTCATATAATTTCAATGTTTGTCAATCTTATTCGAATCACAAGGTAAATATCCTGGTATTGCTTTAAAGGGAGGTAATTTGAAGAAAACAAAAGTCTTCAAAAGGAGAAATATATCAGCATTACCGTCTACAGTTTAAATTGTTCTATTGTTTGTGGATATAAAAATGATCTTTTTTTCTTATTTCTACATGTACAACGAAATATTGCGGCTTCTCTTTGACGCTTTGCGACAAACATTCGTCTTGTACTTGTCTAAAATAAAATAATATCACTCGCTTTTTCATATCGAAATGCGCATGCGCGAAAATCGATGTTAAAGGTCACGAAACTACACAACAGAATAGGGTCTATATTTAGCTTAGAAACAGTTCCTACTTTAGATATTCATGGATTAACATTATTAAATGAATTCTACACAAATCAAGACATCTCTTTGAACATGAAAACAACATTTAGTAAGTTAAAATTGCTATTAAAAGGAGAATCCGAAATTGACCTCAATGATGACACATAAGAGTCTGCATTAGGGGGTGTTGGTTCACGTCTTGAAGGGACCACTTTTGTCTTCGTAAATAAGACAAAAAACTTAAATGCGAGTGAAATAAAAAAAACTGCAAACATTAAAAAATCGGAATATTTATTTCATTCTAGATGTGTCATTTATTAGTGTTCGTAAACAACCACAATTGTAATATGTTCAAATCATCTAGATTTGTTTCTTTCTAATAATAAGCCGCCCTCCCATGTGATTTCCGAAAAGCTATTAAAAATAGAAGTCGCGGGCTTCTGCCCGGCGACTAATAAAACTCACCTGTATAGGCCAATATGGTCCATGTTGTCAACAAAAGGTATATACAGTAATCCATTTGAATGGCATGAACAGCTGAAGGAGCAGTTTTAGATTTATTTTAAATAAGATAACTGTAGTAATGACATGTTATGATGATTGTAATACTAATAATAGTAATAAAGTAATAATAATTAGAAGAATATTATTATTATTATCCTTTTTTTTTTTAAATATTATTCTTTTTATTATTCTTTTCATTATTATTATTATTATTTATTATTATTATTATTATTATTATTATTATTATTATTATTATGAAAATAGCAATGATGATAATAATAATAATAATAATAATAATAATAATAATAATAATAATAATAATGAAAATGATAATAATAATAATATAATAATATATTAATAATGATAATGATGGTGGTGATGATGATGCTTATTTTAATAATTACAATGATAATTATTATAACAATATTTATTATTATAATATATATATATATATATTACGACAACAAAATATAACTAAAAATGATTTTCAACAAACACATGCTCACGTGACAAAAATAAAATAAAAGTGTAACTGCACAAATTTAGATTTTGGAATATATAGACTCCTTTCATGACTTAATCACGTACTTTTTGGGGGGTAAAGGCCCTGATTTTAAATGACGTAATTAATTACTATTTGGGACAGAAGGTTAACTGATTAACCCTTTCCCAAATCAATCCAACAAATCGGCAGCAGACGACTTTTAACACTTGTAGGCAAAAAACTATGATAAATCTCAATTATAATTGAAAGCATAATTATTTAATAGATTTAAAATATTATGGCAAGAGGAGATACCGCAACGGGCTGATTTAAGACTACATAGTCAGTGCTGATCGTTTTTAACCATTTCCCTCATATAGACTCTTTCTGGCGTATATAATAAAGTTTAAAAACAGTGTGGCAAAAGTTGAAATTGCTTGTTTTAAGCAATGACTCCTTTTTGTCACAATGATTTCAATATTCGTCTGGTGCAGATACGTCAGAATATGTCTATAAGTGGGAAAGGGCTAAAAGTACTCTAGTGCAGAGGCAATTAAGGTCATCTTTATCAGTGAAAATGTTAATTATATTAAAAATTCAACCTTCGTGAAGCAAAAGTTGTCTTGTACGGATTCAATCTAATATTCAACAAACGCACTGAAAGACCTTTACACTTTTTTTTTAAAGATTCCAATCTTTCTTTTAACAGTTTCTGAAATATAACAAAGCTGCAGCAAAAATACATTTTAACCGCTTCCAACATAAAGAAGCTTTCTGACGCCTCATCAGCAGTCGACTTTAGAACATTTCTTCTGTTGTCATTATGTTTTCAAAAGGCTGTCTGCTGCAGAGGCGTCAGAAAGCGTCTATATGAGGGAAAGGGTTTTCAACATTATTTTAGTTATAACACGGTGACTGTTCACCAAGTCACCAAGTATGCTCGCTATTTTAACAAACCAGTACTATGCTTTGAGATGTACATTGCAGAAGGGCAGACATGATCGCCGCCTCGACTGGGGATCGGAATCGGGACGATCGGTTCCATATACCCGACGCTAACCATTTGGTCACCGAGCCTACACACTTTTGATATAATCAAATCAAAGTAATTACCACCGTTTTTTATTGGAGATCTTTAACCCATTCCCTCATATAAACGCTTTCTGACGTCTCTGCAGCAGACGACTTTTTGAAAACATAGTGACAAAAGAAGAAATTGCACAAAACGTGCAATTTCTCCTTTTGCCACAATGTTTTCCACTTTTTGTCATAGGTTATCCTTTCAATTATGGAGATTTTCTATGTTTTGACAAAATACGTTCAAAGTCGTCTGCTGCAGATAAGGTCGGAAGAGCAAATAACAGTGCATGAACTATTCAAAGCGAGGGCCAGAAAGTTCCAACACTATGTGGATACAGATCAGCAGAGATCAATATACAGCCAATTTCACTTTATACTTAATTGCCAAAAAAGTTAGAGGAGGAACTCCAATTAAAACAGGCACTGTGTCGAAATGATAGTTCTAAAGGATGATATGAAACGTTGTAAAGTTGCGCATTGCAAGTGTCTTCAGTAAGTACACAACCAAACGATTGTGATTGATTGACTGTGATGATTGAAAAAATTAATTATATTTGTATTTCATGCCATAATTTTTCATTGAAATTTGCATGTTGTTAAATGTATTGTTTGTGTGTGTTATATTATTGAAGGCCATATGAAAATAAGATATGTATAGCCATTGTTAAATTGTCTGTATGTGTCTTAGATGTTACCTTAAAAAAATAAAGATATTATTACGATTCCCCAACAAAGTTGGAAATCGTCTTGTTATTATTATTATTAATAAACTAAAAGCATTTGTCAGCAAGCTTAAATTGGTATTACTTCTTAATAAATTAATCCTCTCAATATTCATATCCCGTGTACATACAATTGAAGTATTGGAGATGTACGCGACCATATTGTAATTATCAATTGCAATAACTTGGTGGATGGTAAGACTCAATCTCAGACCGTCATACTTCACTGTACGTATATCAGATCTGACGACATCGCATACAAGATTGTCTCGAATTAACCCGATATGAGCCGTCCCGCGAGAAAACCAATATTGTGGACTTTGCATAAATGATCGTGCCAGATCAGCTGAAGCATGCCACTCAGGCTTACCCGGATATACATTTTTCGCCTCCTGTGCCTTTTCTGTTTCAGGAATCATTACTTTATGCGCGGGCTGATTTGGGTCGCTACATTACGCAGAGGTCACAATGTTGGTTTTCTCGCGGGACAGCTCATATAATTAAAAAATACATGAGCAGGTACTCGGGTTTTATGGCAAATGAAATCGAAGTTACAATCAACGCTTGGCAATTACCGCTCCTCCATCTCAAGAAAGTATATGGATTAGCTCCCCCTGTTAATACCTAACGATTTTGTAAGGAACAATAAGTTCAATCTTTGACGACAAGTAAAAGGAAGTCATCAAGTTGCACATTTACGTATTCTGAATATGAATTGATATTACATCGCCATGAACATAAACAGGGTAATCTGACGGCGCTGGGCATTAATAAAAGATAGGATGTTGTTGAATGAAAATATCTATGTAACGCACAGATGCTAAATTTCCTTAACCCATTCCTTCATACAGACGCTTTCTGACGCATTTGAGGCAAATGGAGGAATTACTCATGATGAGCAATTTCTCCCTTTGTCACAATGTTTTTAACCCTACTCCATTATTAAATTTTAATTTATTCAGATATCTAACTTGTTGCCAATACATCTTAAAGTAGTCTGCTGCAGATTTGTTGAAAAGGTTAAATAATCGCAAAATCCTTTCTCACAACATAACACTTTCCCGCGACTCTAGTACGTTGGAAGTTTGGATGAAATTATCACAGAAAATGTCTTAATCCTTTCCCTCATATAGACGCTTTCTGACGTTACAGCAGACTGTTTTTTGAAAACATAGTGATAAAAGAAGAAATTGCTCAAAACGAGCATTTTCACCTTTTGCCATAATGTTTTCCACTTTTAGTCATAGGTTATACATTCAATTATAGAGATTTTCTATGTTTTGACAAAATATGTTCAAAGTCGTCTGCTTTAGAATTGTCGTATCAGGGAAAGGGTTAAAAATTATCAATTTTGTACCTGAAAATGTCTTCATGAACTGTTACTGCAACCGCTTCGGTGGTGTAGAGGTAGAGCGTCTGGTGTAGAGGTAGATCGTCTGGTGTAGAGGTAATATTAATATTCTTGTCAATGGTACATTGGATACTTTTAAAAGTACCGTATGTGGTTATAATATTGGATTATTCAATGGGTTTCCATGAATACTGTTATACTCTTAACTTTGTTATTAAATATTAATGATATTTAATGTTTACCTATATAGTTTTATAATAGTTATAAAAATGTCTCTAAAACACACAAAAACATACATATGTATGCTCATGCAAAATTACTAATCTCAATATATATTTGTTTGTTTGTTAAGGTGAGTGCCATGGAGGGAAAGCCATCATTACCATTTATAAAATATTTGGTATAACACGGCCGGGGATTGAACCGGCGCGTCCTGTACCTTGGGCATACACTGTACCATTACACCACACATGTAACATATTGTTGCGTAATCTGCCTTGCCAGAATGAAACTTGAGAATAATTAATATGTTGTGTATCTGTCTGTTTGTCCATCTGTCTGTGGGTAGTGGCTAGAGCATTCACATCTGAAGCATTGGGTTTTGACAAAATAATATGAATACATGTATATCAGAAATTGTTTAAAGAGAGCAATTTGTCATTTTCTAATATGTTTTAAAACTGTCTAGTTTAGCAAAACATATTATGTTCTGGATGTTAACTATTAACGTGGGAACCTTTTTTTGAAACCCTTTTATTTTTATTTCAACAGTATTTCAAGTTCACAGCGTGTCGCTGCCTTCGTAATTCACCGAAACCGTCATTCTGACCTTGATCCATGAGTGCTTATGTTATGCTTCCCCACAAGTCTATGCTGCACAGAGGATAGACATGATTCAGTCCCTAAAGTTAACCCATTCGCACGTACACCCAATTTACAGCAGACGACTTTGAACATATTTAGGAAAAAAATACGAAAATTCTCTATATAATTATGAAAGTACAAATAATTGAATAGTTGAAATACGAGTTTTGAACACATTATTACAAAAGAAGAAATTTTTCAATTTGTTGTCCAGTTGTTTTCATAGGTGTCTATTACAGATTTGTTGAGATGTGGGAAATGATAAAAGTTACTATTTAATCCATCTTTTCTAAACAACATTACATGTACTTGTATCAAGTTAACTCTTAAATGTCCCACCTATAGTTGCTTTCTGACATCTAGCTCTGCAACAGACGACATTTGAAAACACTGTCACAATATAATAAATTGCTCAAAACAAGTAATTTCTCCTTTCGCCATTTTGTTTTCAACTCTGTTAAATAACTATACTTTCATTTATAGAAAGTTTCCATACTTTTGCGAAGATGTTTTCAAATTCGTCTGCTGCAGATTTTCTGTTAGTGGGAAAAGGTTAACATTTTTCGTGCATTGTCCTTTCTTTTCCATATATGTATACAGGGGCATCGATTTTTTTACGACTGACAAGGTTATTCCCATTTATCTCTAATTTTCTCTCTAATTTAGGGCCCCCTAGTTTTTTTCACTCCCTACAATGTCACGGTTGTATTATTTACTTTCAAAGACACTGGTTATTTATAACCATAGCAGGCTAAACTTGAAATTGATACTCTCTCACGCTACTCTCTCACGCTAGGTGTCTTTTCCCAAGGGCTGGAACGCCCACTCATAAAGACAAACATATGTAAAAAATCTCTATAAATAAAAGCACAGTTATTGAATATATAATTTTGAAAACATCAAGGCAAAAGGATAAATTGCTTGTTATGAGCAATTTCTCTTTTTGCAACAATGTTTTCAAAAGTCAAAAGGACATGTAATCTTGGAACAACCATTCGTCTTTACCAACAAATCATGCAAGTCTGAGCCAATATTGGTTGCCAAAATGTTTAACCTTTTCCAAAATGCAGATGCATTTGAGAAATTTACATTGACACAAAATGTGAAAACCCTCTGGCAAAAGAAGAAATTGCACATAGTGAACAATTTCTCATTATGCCACAATGTTTTCATTTCCATTGAATATTTGATGTTCATTTATAGCGATGTTCCACATTTTCCTCAGATGTTTTCAAAATCGTTTGCTGCAGATTTGTTGTATATAGGAAAGGGTTAGGAATTATTGAGCAAAGGCTAGGAAAAAATTGACAAAACAGATATTTCAATTCAATTATTTTAAGTATTCACCAGTAATTTTCTACCAATTATTGTTTAAAACAAGGTTGTTTGATATCAAAAACAGCAATCTTTAAAAACACGTTGCTTTCTATACAAATGTTTATCTTTGAAGGGGTCTTCTTTTGTCAGTCAAGCTGAAAACATTGTATACAACATAGGAGAAATTGTCAGCCCGTTTTGTAAATAATGTTGTAACTAATGAGTTACTGTAAATAAAGAAGAGTCGAGCCTGCTGTAAAAGGGCTCTAAATCTTGCATCTGTGAAAATCCAAGACTCAAGACAGAGAGCTAGATATTAACCCTTTCCATTTTGACATCTAGATAAAAGTACGGAATATCTCTATAAATAAATGTATGATTTCTGAAAGAAGTTTTGAGCAATTTCTTCTTTTGCCACAATGTTCGTCATCTGCTGCAGAGGCGTCAGAATGTGTATATATGTGGGAAAATGTTAAGAAGGAGTAAACAGGTCTTTTTGAAAGAATATCATTGTTTTGGCTTTACATACATAACCCTATGTCGTGGGTACGCAAAATAATTATCTTAGTGAGACGATTTTTTTAAATACCCACAACATAGGGTTTGAGGGTCGTCGAAGGAGGTTGGAGATTGAAATACATTGTACAAGCGTTATCTAGAGCTTTGATAGGATGGACTATACATTTCACAGTTTCATCCGAGACCCCCTGTTCTGCTACATCAAGATGAGCAATTATAAGCTCACCAAAGTAGTCTCTCAAAATGTCACCTCTGTGGAGCAAATAGCAACCTCTATAGAACCACATTCTCCATATTCTTACAAAAAGCAAACAGTAAATATTAAAAAAAGTCAGGTTATTTTGGGGGAATAGAGTGGAAAACATTGCACGAAAAGAAGACATTTGGTCTCCATTAGCAATTTCCCCATTTCCCATAATGTTTTCCTAAATTGTCAGCATTCAGATGACTCGAAAAGTGATTCTATTCGGAGAATGTTTAAATCTCTTAAGAGCAACACGTCTTTAGAACGGCTGTACATCTTTAACCCTTTCCAACATAAAAACGCCTCTGCAGCCGATGACTTTTCCCTTTTGCCACAGTCTTCTCAACCCTTTTCAGTAATTATACCTACATTTATAGAGCTTTCCTTAGAAAAGTGATTTTATTCGGAGAATGTTTAAATCTCTTAAGAGCAACACCTCTTTAGAACGGCTGTACATCTTTAACCTTTTCCCACATAAAAACGCTTTCTGACGCCTCTGCAGCAAATGACAATTTCCCCTTTTGCCACAGTGTTCTCAACTCTTTTCAGTAATTATACTTACATTTATAGAGCTTTCCTTAGAATTTTCCTAGATACTTTCAAAGTTGTCTGCTGCAGATTTGTTGTATGTGGGAAAGGGTTAACTTGCCTCTGTACGGTGTTGATCTAGGGAGGGGGAACTGTATGTTTCTATGACAAATATGAGGTGCTGCCCAGCTCTTTTATCGTGATGTGATACCAACATACAATACAATACCGAAGAAACAAGACCCCTTTTGCCATGATAGGGCTAAAACACTTCACCTCAATAAAAAATGAATGCCTTTCATACTTAAATATGGATAATGCTATCTTCTTTAAATCTCCATGGTAGGGCACACAAACAAAATAATCATATTTAGACTTAATGGCACAAATTTTAACCATTTCCCACATATCTATCACTGTGGAAGACAGCGGTGCAGAAGTAGAGCGTCGGCCTCTCGTGTCAAATGTCCCTGGTTCCATTCCCGTGATGAGCGGGTTCTGACTGGGATTTTTCCATACTGGTTAAGTCCCCAGGAAACAGACATTGAGAGTGATTAATCTAAGCAAAAGGCTTGTTTCGCAATCGATATAAAATAAATAAGTTTAAACTAAACTATTATCGTAGTTATATTAGAGATTAGTCTTTAAGTTATTATAGTAATAAGTATAACTCCCTGTATCCTTAACCTTGCATTATACTGTCTTTCCCCGATATGCTGATTTAAATTCATTATCTTTGATTACTTTATGAAGCAAAATGTAATATTTGGAAATTTTGAAGAACTATTTATATATAGTGTTGAAAACTTTGTAGAGAGATTGCTCCTTTTGTCAGCAATGTTTTTGTTTTTTTCATTACATATACATATAGCCTAATAGCTATTGAGTAAGGAAAATAATTAAAATCCGGAACAAAATGTTAAACAGTGTTGAAAAGGTATGCTTTGTAAGAGCAATACCCTCTTTGTCTATGTAATGTTTTTAATATTTGTCGTCATGATGTGCATTTGTCGGCCTGTTTGTTGAAGAAGTCTTCTGCACAAGCCTTTGCTCAAATTGATTGATTGCTTGTGTATCTAAGTTACTTTATGGCACTGTTTAGTGTTATGTGTATGGCTGCTTGCGCAAGTGGGTGGGGTAAGATATACCTCGAAGTATGCTCACAAATGTCTATAAATTGATACAAAGTTGGTAAAATCATTTTTATAAGTATATTTTATATTCAGATTACATTTGTGTTAGATATATGTTAAAACTAAGGTACAATGTCCGCTTAAATTTGTTCCTTGCATAGATACTTAGAAACGATGTTGATAATAGTTGTTGTTTTCAGAGACATATTTATAAACACATATGTGTTTATATATCTCTCTACCTTTTGGGTTATTTGGGTTATCATATTAATAAGGGAAATATACAAATTTCCCCTCTGTAGATTTTTTACCAGTGATGTTATAGGAAACAAACTATCAAAAAACAATAATATCATTTCTGTTGCAATTAGTTTGAAATGTTTTATGATAGTGAAACCCACATAGCGACCATAACGGGCCGTGCTGTACGAACATCAGTGTACATAATGGCTAAATATGCACTGCCACGCTATGTCATATTAATGTGCACCATATGCCCGAGACCTCTCTCTGCCTCTCCGCATCGGTGCAGGATCGATCCCCGCCGGGTCATACAGAAAACCAATCGACTAGATTTCAATTATTTTCACATATGACAAATCAGCAGCAGACGATTTCGAAAACTTTTATTCAAAACTATGGAAACTCTCTTTAAATGAAAGTTTTTATGAGCATTTTTTTCTTTTGCCACCATTATCAAACTTTGTCTGCTGCAGAGGCGTCAAAAAACGTTTGTATGTGGGAAGGGTTAAATCATGAAATCATAAATCTACAGAAGCTATTCGACAAGCAATATGTACCGCGGATCAAGTCAAAACGCGATTAGTTTAGCGTCATATATTTTAGGACGATGGTGATATTTTATCAAATGATCAGAGAATAACGGGGAAAAATAATTAATTGATTAATTGGGCTTAAACACCGTTTTCAACAATTTTGAAAGTAGTCCAAAGATAGTGATAGCAAAGTTGGCAAAACGTGTTCTTAGCATAACGTGGACTCTTTCCGACTTGTATATGCATGTTCACGCATTTGTAGCAGACGACTTGAGAGAAACATATTGGCAAAAGAAGAAATTTCTTATAACGAGCAATTCTCCGTTTGTCACAATGTTTACTATTCTGTTCAATTTTTATACTTATATTTTTAGAGATTTTCTATATCTTTTTCCAAGATGTATGTAAAGTTCTCTGCGGCATCTTTTTTCTTTATAAAAGGGGTATTACAAGATGTATTTGATAAAATAACACGTGTCCCCAATTGCAGGTATACATTGTGCGCGTTCTCAATAGCCGGTGTGTGTTTGGTGTCTTCAGTTGAATCGACATCCTCAGTGGAATGTTCGCACCAGTGGGAACTATGTCCTCAGTTCACTGTGTTTTGTCAATTCCGTAGAAATTGAAATATTTTTTATTCTAAAGTGATTTATTTTATGAAGAAAAAATATACAAGGTTATAGTGCATTCACAATGCCGAAATATATGTGGTGAAAAAGGTCCTCATTTGGTTGTGAAAAATCAAGGGTTCTCAATTGATGGTCCATACACGTATGTGTGTGTGTGTGTGTGTGTGTGTGTGTGTCGCTCTCTTTCAGTCTGCCTGCCTGCCTGCCTGCATGTCTGTCTGCATGTCTGTCTGTCTGTCTGTCTGTCCGGACGGATGAGAGAGTACTTGTGGGGTGCCTGTTTTTCCTAAAGCCCACTGTTTTTCCTAAAGCCCAGCCACCACCCTTATAAAGACACTTAGATAAATATTTTATTTTTATTTTTTATAACGGGTATCTCACTTGCATATTAATGTTATTCATTCCGTAAAAGGGGGTTAATTACGGAATGAATTGCATAATTGTGGGGTGCGCCCCACAAAAAAACATCAAACGAAATAACCCCACAAGTACTCTCCCATGAGTCCGTCCGTCCGTCCGTCCGTCCGTCTGTCCGTCTGTCTGTCTGTCTATATGTCTGTCTCTCTGTATGTCTGTCTCTCTGTCTCCCTCTCTCTGTCTTTCTCTCTGTCTCTATACACTAGCTTCTAACAAGTTTATTTGAGTTATGTGTGAATGATGTAATCAGCACAGGCTGACGGGCTCATCTGATATATTTTTCCAGATTGCGATGACGTCAGACATAGAGGCAGGTATGAACGATCCGGGGACTACAACGTATATCTCAACACAACTTTACCTCACCGGGTAAGATAAAGACATTCCCCTTGATAGGAATTAACCTTTTCGAACAAACAGCAAATCTGCAGCAGACGTCGTTAAAAAAATAAATCAAAAATATGGAAATTATCTACAATTGCAGGTATAATTACTGATAAAGGTTGAAAACATCGTGGCAAAGGGAGAAATTGCTCGTTTTGAGCAATTTCTCCTTTTATCACGATGTTTTCACAAGTCGTCTGCTGCAGATGCGTCAAAATACGTCTATAGGTGGGAAAGGGTTAAGAAACAGACTAACCCTTATCCCGCTGAATTCCTGCGACTGATTGCATCACCATTGACCTTCCGAATAATCATTTCTGTCTGAGAAAAAACCTTCTCTAAGCCTTTTAACATTATTAATTGTTTAAAAAGGTAATTGATATGACAGTTTTGTATATCTAATAAGGAAAAAACACGCCACGAAGGCAAACGAGCTATTTAACCTTTTCGTGATATAAAAGCATTATGCAAATTAATTATATATACCTGCACATTATCCTGCGCAAACAGACCTACAACACGAGGATCACACATTTAATATTTTAATGGAACTTCAGGCAAAAATGATTTGATGTTTTTGAAATTTAATTTTTAATTTCACCTCATTCAAGCACCATTCTTAAATGTTCTTGAATATTTCGTTATTGAAAAAAAGAAAGTTTTTTTGTTTTTATTCTGTCTTAAAAGTTATAATAGGTATCTGATAAAAAAGAAAATTAGGTTAAAGTAGCGATACCTCGGATCGTATTGAACTACTCAGTTGGTGGGAGAATCGACATATAACTTGAACATCAGTCCCGTCACTATGTATTGTATTACTTCCATTTTCTGCAATGCATGATATAAAATACAAAGGGAGGTAATAGGGTGAATTTTTACTTGATGAATTTTAGAGTTATCTAGCAGGGCATTTTTTTAAATTTTATTTCTAAGAAATTAAATTTGGGTTTAGTATCCATCATCTGTTCAAAACTCATTTTCATTGTTGAACATTGTTTGTGGAGCTCAACAGGACTGACAGTTTGAAATAATTGTTTTTTATCGTGTAAATTACTTATAATTTACTAAGGAAGGTAATACAACGTCTATTTACATGTGATTTGACGTATATATTTCAGATATATTTAAAACGCAGACTAATAACGTTCTAAGTAATGTTAATTATTGTTTTAACATACCGCGAATAAGCCGATTGTCAGTCAATAGGTTGTGAGTTCGAACCCAAGGTCAACCAACATTCTTTCTGACGTTTAACAAAAGACACTATGACAAGCGTCATTCGTCTTCCACCAATGGGCTAAACATTCTATTTGGAAAAGCAGCCAGTTCCTTAGTTCTGCCGTGAGAAAGTCAGGAAACACTAGAGAAGGTGAACTGGCCGCCGTGATATGACTGCGAAATTGTTGACACGGCATTTAAACATCAATAAATAATTATAAATAAATGTATTAATAAATGTATAAATAAATTAATTATTTATTAAACAGGTTAACTGTAGATTTGGATTAGGCTATACACGAACAGTGATCATGCAGCAGAAATATGGACTGGTCAGTTTTAATCAGTCATGGAATCAGTATAAAGTAGGTTTTGGTTCTGCAGCTCAAGGCGACTTTTGGATTGGCTTGGACAAAATGAGGGCGCTTACATTACATGGTAAATCACTTATTTTGCCTCGGTGGTTTAGTGGTAGAGCATCCGCAAGTCGCATGTTCGATCCCAGGCATTTTCATACAAAATACTTAAACAATAGTAGTAATAGCTTTCCGTCCTCGGCGCTCAAAATTGTCAGATAAACTTTACGACTGACTGACTCACTGGAGTTAATCAAGTTGGATCAGCTGTAATATTAACTTAAATAGGGAGTGAATGCCGTCATGTAGCTGAAAAAAAATGTTTAAAGCGTCATCAACAGCATACAAACTTATTGTGCATGTCTTTACCGTCGCTAGAAACCCTTTCCATGTGCCATAAATACAGCATTTACCCTTTTTCTCTACATAAAAACAAACTTTGTAAGCACATTGAAAAAATCATAGCAATTTTCTATATATATGAACGTATAAAAACGAAAGAAAAATTGTGACCAAAAGAGAAATTGCTCATTCTGAACAATTTCTCTTTTTGCATTAATGTTCTCAAAAGAGGAACCAGCATGCTTTTATATGGATAACTGGTTTATAATAGTTTTAAACGAACTTGTGTATTTTTAGGTGCAAACGTTCTAACTATTACCATGCAAGACTGGCTAAACGAAAGCAAAGTGATACAATACAATCATTTCTTCATCGGATCGGAAGCAAATCGGTACAGATTAAGCATTGGTGGCTACCTTTCTAGTAACGTGCTTTCGGATGACCTTTCACACAACAATGGAGCGCGATTCGCAACGTACGACAAACTCGATATACACAACTGTGCTGCTAATCAACTGGGTGGTTGGTGGTACAACTATTGCACGTTTGTTCTACCCACGGGCAAGTATTATCCCGGGGGTCATTACGTTCCAACCGGACAATTCTACGATGGTATATACTATAAAGATTGGCATGGATTCGACTACTATATATATAAGGCCTCTGATATATGTTTAAAAAGGACGATCTACTTTTCTGACCCTTTTTGCAAACATAATGCGCAAAAGAGAAAATCAGAAGACACTATAAATAAACAGGAAACTTGAAGACGATATACGCACATAAGAATATTGCAGACGATATATTTGTTTACATTATGAATTTTCAAATATATATATATATGCTGCACAAATAATATTCTACTTATAGTCTGCAATATATACGTTTAATTCACTGAGCTATGCTATTATGCTACTCATGATAGACATACTGGTTATACCACTTGCAAACGCATTATTACGCATGTGAAGTAGACGACTTTTTAAATCATTGTGGAAAAAGGTGTTATTGCTCATGATGAGCAATTTCTACTTTGGCCAAAATGTTTTCAACTTAATTAAAAAATTAAGCTATCTTTACTGGAGATTGTTTATGTTTTTGGCACTATGTTTTCAAAGTCGTCTGCTGCAGAATTGTTGTATGTGGGAAAGGGT
Source organism: Serripes groenlandicus (assembly GCA_031761405.1). Classification (NCBI taxonomy): domain Eukaryota; kingdom Metazoa; phylum Mollusca; class Bivalvia; order Cardiida; family Cardiidae; genus Serripes; species Serripes groenlandicus. The sequence continues at coordinate 68,026,867 of JASEVX010000007.1, read as the reverse complement.
TAACTCTTCCCTGCCGAATTTCACAAAGTCGAATCACAATTGCAGGTATAATTACTGATAAAGGTTGAAAACATCGTGGCAAAGGGAGAAATTGCTCGTTTTGAGCAATTTCTCCTTTTATCACGATGTTTTCACAAGTCGTCTGCTGCAGATGCGTCAAAATACGTCTATAGGTGGGAAAGGGTTAAGAAACAGACTAACCCTTATCCCGCTGAATTCCTGCGACTGATTGCATCACCATTGACCTTCCGAATAATCATTTCTGTCTGAGAAAAAACCTTCTCTAAGCCTTTTAACATTATTAATTGTTTAAAAAGGTAATTGATATGACAGTTTTGTATATCTAATAAGGAAAAAACACGCCACGAAGGCAAACGAGCTATTTAACCTTTTCGTGATATAAAAGCATTATGCAAATTAATTATATATACCTGCACATTATCCTGCGCAAACAGACCTACAACACGAGGATCACACATTTAATATTTTAATGGAACTTCAGGCAAAAATGATTTGATGTTTTTGAAATTTAATTTTTAATTTCACCTCATTCAAGCACCATTCTTAAATGTTCTTGAATATTTCGTTATTGAAAAAAAGAAAGTTTTTTTGTTTTTATTCTGTCTTAAAAGTTATAATAGGTATCTGATAAAAAAGAAAATTAGGTTAAAGTAGCGATACCTCGGATCGTATTGAACTACTCAGTTGGTGGGAGAATCGACATATAACTTGAACATCAGTCCCGTCACTATGTATTGTATTACTTCCATTTTCTGCAATGCATGATATAAAATACAAAGGGAGGTAATAGGGTGAATTTTTACTTGATGAATTTTAGAGTTATCTAGCAGGGCATTTTTTTAAATTTTATTTCTAAGAAATTAAATTTGGGTTTAGTATCCATCATCTGTTCAAAACTCATTTTCATTGTTGAACATTGTTTGTGGAGCTCAACAGGACTGACAGTTTGAAATAATTGTTTTTTATCGTGTAAATTACTTATAATTTACTAAGGAAGGTAATACAACGTCTATTTACATGTGATTTGACGTATATATTTCAGATATATTTAAAACGCAGACTAATAACGTTCTAAGTAATGTTAATTATTGTTTTAACATACCGCGAATAAGCCGATTGTCAGTCAATAGGTTGTGAGTTCGAACCCAAGGTCAACCAACATTCTTTCTGACGTTTAACAAAAGACACTATGACAAGCGTCATTCGTCTTCCACCAATGGGCTAAACATTCTATTTGGAAAAGCAGCCAGTTCCTTAGTTCTGCCGTGAGAAAGTCAGGAAACACTAGAGAAGGTGAACTGGCCGCCGTGATATGACTGCGAAATTGTTGACACGGCATTTAAACATCAATAAATAATTATAAATAAATGTATTAATAAATGTATAAATAAATTAATTATTTATTAAACAGGTTAACTGTAGATTTGGATTAGGCTATACACGAACAGTGATCATGCAGCAGAAATATGGACTGGTCAGTTTTAATCAGTCATGGAATCAGTATAAAGTAGGTTTTGGTTCTGCAGCTCAAGGCGACTTTTGGATTGGCTTGGACAAAATGAGGGCGCTTACATTACATGGTAAATCACTTATTTTGCCTCGGTGGTTTAGTGGTAGAGCATCCGCAAGTCGCATGTTCGATCCCAGGCATTTTCATACAAAATACTTAAACAATAGTAGTAATAGCTTTCCGTCCTCGGCGCTCAAAATTGTCAGATAAACTTTACGACTGACTGACTCACTGGAGTTAATCAAGTTGGATCAGCTGTAATATTAACTTAAATAGGGAGTGAATGCCGTCATGTAGCTGAAAAAAAATGTTTAAAGCGTCATCAACAGCATACAAACTTATTGTGCATGTCTTTACCGTCGCTAGAAACCCTTTCCATGTGCCATAAATACAGCATTTACCCTTTTTCTCTACATAAAAACAAACTTTGTAAGCACATTGAAAAAATCATAGCAATTTTCTATATATATGAACGTATAAAAACGAAAGAAAAATTGTGACCAAAAGAGAAATTGCTCATTCTGAACAATTTCTCTTTTTGCATTAATGTTCTCAAAAGAGGAACCAGCATGCTTTTATATGGATAAATGGTTTATAATAGTTTTAAACGAACTTGTGTATTTTTAGGTGCAAACGTTCTAACTATTACCATGCAAGACTGGCTAAACGAAAGCAAAGTGATACAATACAATCATTTCTTCATCGGATCGGAAGCAAATCGGTACAGATTAAGCATTGGTGGCTACCTTTCTAGTAACGTGCTTTCGGATGACCTTTCACACAACAATGGAGCGCGATTCGCAACGTACGACAAACTCGATATACACAACTGTGCTGCTAATCAACTGGGTGGTTGGTGGTACAACTATTGCACGTTTGTTCTACCCACGGGCAAGTATTATCCCGGGGGTCATTACGTTCCAACCGGACAATTCTACGATGGTATATACTATAAAGATTGGCATGGATTCGACTACTCACTCAAGTACATTAAAATGGAAGTCTCTACACATTGATATATGCAGAAACTGTATATATAAGGCCTCTGATATATGTTTAAAAAGGACGATCTACTTTTCTGACCCTTTTTGCAAACATAATGCGCAAAAGAGAAAATCAGAAGACACTATAAATAAACAGGAAACTTGAAGACGATATACGCACATAAGAATATTGCAGACGATATATTTGTTTACATTATGAATTTTCAAATATATATATATATGCTGCACAAATAATATTCTACTTATAGTCTGCAATATATACGTTTAATTCACTGAGCTATGCTATTATGCTACTCATGATAGACATACTGGTTATACCACTTGCAAACGCATTATTACGCATGTGAAGTAGACGACTTTTTAAATCATTGTGGAAAAAGGTGTTATTGCTCATGATGAGCAATTTCTACTTTGGCCAAAATGTTTTCAACTTAATTAAAAAATTAAGCTATCTTTACTGGAGATTGTTTATGTTTTTGGCACTATGTTTTCAAAGTCGTCTGCTGCAGAATTGTTGTATGTGGGAAAGGGTTAACTCTTCCCTGCCGAATTTCACAAAGTCGAATCTTTTAATTTTGAAAATTGGACCTCTCCATTTTTCGTCCAACAGGAAATATGGTAGAATTTATTGTCTAAGTGACAAACAATGCAGATTTCAGAAGAGCCGTCTCCTCTGAATCTGCAGTGTTTGCACAAGCCGGACCTTTAACTGCCTTTGTCGGCGAGATAGTTAAAATGTATGTGTGTGTTTTACCAATAAAGTTTATGTTAATTGAGACTTTGGATCTTTGGATGTCCCGTCTTAAACACCAGAAAGCTTATCTCAGAGATGAAAGTTAGAATGATACAAAATACAGTTAAATAACAATAAACAACCCCCACGTATTTTGTTGTTGATATAGATCTAGCAAACTGTGTATAAATATTGTTACATATAAATATTGTATGGAATTGAAACCATTAAACATGAAATGAATATTGATCAACTGTTATCTGTTATTTTATTTTGTTTGTTTTTGAGTTGGATTTCAGGGTCATCCCAATAACAACAATAGAATAGTAAACAAAAAAATCCAGCACCCGTGTTTTATGGAAATGTTAGAGAACTTTCTCAAATAAAAACATCTTCTTAAAATAATGATAAAAATCCCAAACCATCAACGTCGAACTTAAAAGAAGATGTACGGATTCGGAGATAGAAATGAAAATATTGCTGGAAAGTGAATATTGCTCATCATGTGCCATAAATGTTTTCTAAAGTTATTTACCAATAAAGTACGCAAGGTTAACTATCGAAGGTGGAGGACGAACGGTAAATCCTTTCCCACATACAGTAAATCTGCAGCAGACGGTTTTAAAAGGATCCTGGCAATAATATTGGAAACCGTCTTTGTAAATAAAATTATAATTATTGCAATTTATCCTTTCGCACAATGTTTTTCATAAGTTGTCTGCTGCAGGGACGTCAACAGTTGTCTGTATGCTTATCCGTTATTAGATACTACTCCTCCTCCCACATACAAGAAATCTGCAGCAGACGGCTTTAAAAGGATCCTGGCAATAATATGGAAACCGTCTTTGTAAATAAATTTATAACTATTGCAATTTATCCTTTCGCACAATGTTTTTCATAAGTTGTCTGCTGCAGGGACGTCAACAGTTGTCTGTATGATTGTCCGTTATTTAGATACTACAACTACTACTACTACTACTACTCCTACTACTATTACTTCTACTAATACTAGTAGTAATTATTATAATAATAATAATAATAATAATAATAATAATAATAATACTTTATTTAAAGAAGGCGATTCATTTAGTGAGTTAACACTTGTCTCACACGATGCCTTCTTAAACGATATCATAGAATTACAAGTACAATCATAATACAATTTCATTAGGAATCAAACATACAAACAATTAAACATATTACGTGTAAATTCTTTGCTTTAATCCTTTTAAACATATAAACGATGTTCATTTTCTCATTTATAATAACCACAATGTTTTCAATAATTAACCTTTCATTTATAGAGAGGTTCCATAGGCTTGTCTAATTTTTTTCAAACTCGTCTGCTGCAGATATGTTATATGTGGGAAAGGGTTTATAGTCCACAGCCTTGTTAGCGTCCTGATCATTTTAACCGACTGGGACTAGTCTGGTACTCGTCTTACTAAAGTAAATAAGTACGTCTGGGACGAACCAGCACTGGCCTATAGATTGGGCACATCCCCTTGTATATCCCTATCGTAGATGAGCCGTTCCGCGAGAATACCAACATTGTGGACTTTTCGCATCTTGTGGATTTTTCTGTTTCAGGAATCATTACTCTATACCTCTATTCCCCTGAGACGGAATGTGTCGGCCCGGATTAGCCCTCACGAACATAATGATGGTTTCTCGTGGAACGGCTCATATATAGTAAATTAGTAAATATAAAACTGATTTTCGTAAAACTCGACAATAGACTATTAAAACTTGATGTTTGGAACCAATACATAAACAAGAGAAAGTTGATGCAAGGCATCAGTGTCGCCGGAAAAATACTGCATTGATTTATCTTTTAACACACATGTATTCTTGACTTTCATTACACATAATGTTTTCATATAAAAGGACTAATTCCAGGATTTTTGAAATTTCAGGATTTCTTTTGGTCAGGATTTTGGATTTTTTGTATTTGTCAATAACACCACAACAAATACAGTTTGGGATTTAAATCTACATGCAATCAAAAGCTATTCAACCCTTTCCATGTCTGAAGCAACAATGAAAACCTTTAAACGTTTAAAAACATTGAGACAACGGTTAAATTGCTGAAGACATGAACTTCCTCCCATTTTAATAATAATTATAATAAGTATTTCACAGATGTTAAAATTTATCCTCATATGTTTAAAAAGAAGACCACCCTTGAAACAACATATCAGCTAAATTGTTTATTTAAATCATTGATGCATACAATATATGTATGGCGCAAGAGAAATACCAGTTGCGAGTCCCATAGGCCATTCTTAATATATCCTCATGCATATGTATAGATTTCTCAGAACGAGGCTAACTTAGCAAGGTCCCAAAGTGCTACAGGTAGATACTACAAACTATGGCGACATCTTACAGTGATAGAGATCTTGTTCGTATACCATTTGTTACATTTTCCTTTGTTGAAAACTACATTAAATGCAACAAAACGTCGTCTGGCGATAAATCAATAAATAAAGGATTTAAATATTACAGTGAAGGATATATTCAAGACCTCAGAGGTGAGTACATTTCCTTGTTATTTTTCTATAGCCAGGTCAGTAATTAGGCTATTTGTTTCTCTTCTTATCAGTGTTTTATTGCTCTATCAAGAACGAAACAGTATACTTTCTCACATATCTAACCGTATTAATTGATAACCATAATAAATTAGATGATGAGTGTTAATTTTGCACCAGTGTACCGTATTTATCTAAATACAGTGCATAAGTGTCATTATTTATTTCTTGTTACTTCCAGTGTCAACATCTGATGGTTGTCAAATAACGGGGAAATGCTACAGATCGCAAAGGAAAAATGATCAGCCGCATCACATAACGATAATTATTTGATTTTATAATTAGGTATGAAACATAGACCGCTTAAAAGTATAGCTACCAGTACCTCTTTATTAAATCAAATAGAAAATGAGTGTTCATCAAAATTTCAAAATATTCATTATCAATTGCAAATAACATTCAAGTCCAAAGAGGAAGCTAATATTTCACTAGCTAACTGTTCCTGTCCAATCGGCCTGTCTGGGCTATGTGGTCATGGTGTTGGAGCCCTGTACCAGCTTGCAAACTATAAAGCCCTTGGACACAAAGCACTTCCAGAGGGTGTCGCAAAATCTAGTCAGCCCCAAACATTCCATTTACCCAGAGGTGTCAACATTCAAGTGAAGGCAGTTCAAGATTTTGAAGCCAAGGGTTATTCTAGTAAGACATCAGCACAAGCCAGGTCTTCGACAGATATGCCGAGAACCATAAAAACAACTTTGTACAAGCCAATAAGAGGAGATAAAATAAACTGGCAGGACCAGGCTGTTTCGTTGGCAACAAATGACCCGAACATGCTGATATTACCAGCTATAAAGTAAACGGATGTCTCACTGATGGACTGCAAGTATTTTAAAACATGTGCAGGATCAGTGTTAAGCTACCAGCAAATACTTGAGCCTGGCTATGTAATCAATGTTTATGATGGGGTTGATTTACCACAGCTACCAGCCTCAAATTCAATGTTGAACTTGTATCAAGCTCCATTAGATGAAACAAAATCAACAAATTAAGAAAACCTTAAAATGACAGACAAGGAATCAGCCAGATTCGAAAAGCTAACACGATTACAAAGCCAGACTTTCAAAATCTGGCACAGTTAGCTGTTACAGGATTAGTATGGTGTGATTTATTTGTGTGGTGTTCGAATGACTGCCATTGTGGAACTATTTATTTTAACAGTGACTTGTGGAACGATGTAAAAGACAAAATAGACAATTTCTTTTTCAACTTCTTTATTTGAAGGTTTTATGCCCATGCTTTTACAAGAGGCCCTTTAAAATTTGCCAGTAAGCAAGCTACTGTCCATAACTGGTTAATAGTGCCAGTAAGTGATAATGGTATGGGTGTATCAAATAAATGATTTTCTTTGATGCATCTATTCATACGTTCAATATATATCATTAGCCTAGCAATCTGATCAGTATTTTCAATCTCGCCAACAGAAAATTGTCTCTTATTACTTAAAAAGTCAGGATTATTCAACGTTGCGCCTTTTTCTGCAAGGACTTTTTCAAAGTAAATCCTTTATCAGCCATTATATCATCACCAGGCTCGATAAGGTCCAATAGACCAGAAAGTTTTGTAATTTCTACGTCCGACATAGAACCTGTAAATAAGGATGACACAAACGTTACTGCCCGATGAGGGGCAATACCTAACAGACACTTTACAGTTGTAGTGCCTTTATAACTAGAAAAGGCTTGATAATTAAGTACAAGTGATGAGGGTGTCTGTGTCCTTAGTTCTATAAAATCAATGATGACCCGTGTTCGAGAATACAACGCTTTGAATTCTTCTGGCATTAAGTTTTGGATTGTAGATTTGGAAAGCCACGTTGGCATGTCTGCTAGTACAAAATATAGAAAGTTTGCCCATGTAATGATTTTTCTGCTTACTGTAGGCATCGAACAATTAAAACGTACACTTAAATCTTTTTCTAACAGACCAGCATGCAAACGGCAGAAAAACATAAACATTTCATCAATAAGTAGCATTGCCCTTTTTCTTCCTGCCAAACTGATTGTTTCACTAGCTTCATAGTAAGCAATTTTCATACTTTTTGCTGAGGGTTGAATAATATCGAAAAATGTAAGAACAGACACATATGACGAAAACCCAGTATAAAAAGATATGCATCTGTCATCATTCGAAAACTGTTTGTGCAAAAATGTCCAATTTCCATTTGGTATTTTAATTGTAAATTTTCTTTTTTAGATTTTTTTGTATTTCTTCTTTAGATTATTGTAATTCTTCTTTTAACTGTGAATTTGTTTCCATTACATCTGTGTTGTCACTGATATAAATAGGTGTAGCAATAAAAGGCGGGTCTACTTCTGACTGCTCTTCTAGAATAGCTGCGTCACGAAATGGACTGAAAAATAAATTTACATTTTTTTTTATTGAGGGAACATCTGTTTTAATATGATACTAAATATGCTATTGACATTAAACTGTCTGTAACACCTTTGTGAAAAATACATTTAAAAAACCATTATGTATTTATTACGTACCTGTCACAAGCCAATATCTTCCTCTTCAGTGCTCGTCTTGGTAGTTTGTCACAATTCCAATCAAACACTGAAGGTACAGCATTTGGAGTCCATGCCCGATAATCTTCTTGTTTGAAATGTTTAGAACAAACAACTGTCATCTTGCCGATCTGAAACAGTACCAAACATCAATTTGTCAGAGCTATTTAGCGGTAACTGTACTTACTGTTCAAGAATGTGTTCTGACCTACATAAAGATATGGTAGTTCCTACCTGATTAAATACTTGAAATGCATTTTGACAATTAAGTTCTAATATCTGAAAGCTAAATAAAGGTATTACAATAATCTTAGAAAGGAAGTTTTTCAGAATTATTTTGTAGGTTAAGGAGATAAATAGCTTTATGTAAAACAAAAAAGAGTGAAATTTTACCTTAAAGTGTTCTCCTTCATCCCTTTTTATTTTCACAATCCATTGTTTTTTCACAGCAGTATCTTTGGGTATTTTATGAAAGTGAAGGAAATTATCATATCTTGAATCTGAATTACATAGTGGAACACAACAACGTAAGGCAGATTTTCCTTTTAGCTGAAACGTGCTTGGGCTTACCAGTTGGTCAGCCATTGTGTATATATGTGCTTAGTTAGCCTCGTTCTGGTGATGGAATGTATACTATGCATATAATTTGAGAGTGGCCTATTAAACCTGCATCAGACGACTTTGAAAACAGAATAGAAACAATGGATAATCACTACAAATGAACGCTCACTTAATGAATACAGAGGAAAACATTGTGAAATAAAGAACAATTGCACATTATAAGCATGCTTTCCTTTTGCCACAGTATTTTCAAACATAATCTGCTGCAGTCCATATATGTTGGAATGGATGAAGATGTGTTTGTATCCCAAGAGTAGTTATATTGATATGGATCAATTACGGCCCTAATTTTTTCAAAAGTAACTTGGGTCTCCAATTGCAACAATCATTGGAACCAATGGCATGGTTGATTGGGGCTTACCTTTTTTTAACAATGTTACAGTCATATCGCGGCACACATGTGCTTCCTGGCTTTCTCAAACAAAATCTCCACCCACCACTCTTTCTCAAACAAGTTCTCCACCCACCACTCTTTACAAACAACTGACTGCTTTAACACATATACTGTAAGCCCATCTTTTATTCCTGGAGTGACCGCCGGCGTCACTACCGACTGAGCTGCTATTGGGGCTCGGTCCGTTACTGCCAAAGAGGTGTAAACTGATCAGACAGGCGTCGTGTTAGAAGCAGTGACCTTTGCTTCTTCGACATTGGGTTTTATTGAGACTGAGAACAAACTCGCATATTTCCTCGTTAATTTCGTTTACATTTTAACGTATGACTTTAACCTTTTCAAGTCTTAATTTTTAAAATGGACTTGTCCACCTTAGCATTTGGAAGAGTCCATAGTCAGTTATAGAAATATCAAATAAAAACATTACAGAGCCTCTTCAGACGGCGCGGGATAACAGGCTTCGAACAATCGGCTCCTCTAACCCTATGTACTCAAAAGAATCGTTATCCCCCTTCCTATCTGGATCATGAATACATATTCTAATTATACAGTTCATTTGCACATTATATTCGTACACGGTTTGTTCACGATACGTCGACTCGTTCCTCTTAGAGGGTATATAACTATACATATAAACAAATAGTTTATTAATAAATTCAGGAAATTCTGCATGTATATATTTCTTGATCATAATTGTTTATGCATAAATACAATTTTAAAAAAAATCAGTTTGTCTTATGTTATTTCCGTGTAGATCTAATTTGCGATTATTAGCAAACGCATCAGAAAATAGTTATTAATACCAAAGACATCGATCTTATCTACGTCCCTGTTAGTACATTATTTGCCCACGCATCAGAAAATAGTTAATTAATAAATTAAGGAAATTCTGCATGTATATATATATTGATTGATCATTAATTGTTCAGGCATATATAAAATTAAAAAAAAATTAAAAATCCGTTTGTCTCATGTAATTTCCGTGTATATCTAATTTGAGATTATTTGCAAACGCATCGGAAATTCGTTTATTAATATATCGTATGTCCAAAGCAATAGGTATACATATTTACCTGTCACATAATTACCCTCTAATGGTCCCTCCGATCCGATCTACCGACCAGCTAGGGATTACATCGAGTCGACGTATCGGGAACACGCCACGTATACACCTACAGTTAACTTCCGGGTTGGAGTCTCACATTCAAAACTATATGTTTACCATTACATTTGAGATGTGGTTGATAACCCTTTTCCGCATGCAATAGATCTGCAGCAGACGACTTTGAAAATAAAGTGGCTTAAAACCTGAAAAGATCTGAATAAAAGATAGCTTGATTGTGAAATAAAGTTAAACAAAAATTCTCTTTTCAAAAGTCCTCTGTTGCTATTGCATCAACATGCGTCTACATGTCTACAGGTGGGAAATAGGTTAATAACCCATTTCCGCATACACTAAATAAGCAGCAGGCGACTTAGAAAACATTTCTAGACACAAATATGAAATATTGACAATGTGGACTCTGCGTAAATTATTTATCCGGATCAGCCTTTGCATGCAGCTCAGGCTAACCCGAACAGATACGTTTCGCCTCCTGTGGATTTTCTGTTACAAGAATCATTACTCTATACATATATCCCCCTGAGACGAAAAGTGTCGGTCCAGATTAGCCTGCGGGGACTGTGCAGGCTGATCTGGGTCGATACATTACGCAGAGTGGATCCATACTGTTGGTTTTCTCATGGAACGGCGCTTTAATGTCATACAGCTCTGTTCAAGAAGTATTGCATGGGATCAGGGACGTAGATAAGATCTTATGTACGTCCCTGATGTGGTGTAATATATTTTCATTTTAAGGTGATTTTATAAAGTAAACAAACTGAACTTGCTTGATTACTTTACTTGTAAAAATGGCGTAAATAATTCATGTGTGTTTTGGTAATATCTGATACTGGATAATGACGTTAAAATACATTGGCTTCTTTTCATTGTTGACTGCTATCGCAGGTAAGTTTTCCATGTATATTGTGTACATGCTATAGCGTCTATTGGTTTTTTTAACGCTGATATTGGTGGGGTTTGATGATTATTATTCTGATATAAATTTCTACAACAGTGATCTATATGTAAATTTGGTATGGAGAAAATACAAGAGGCTTGTATTGATTAAAAATTATATAATGTCGTTCTACACGTTAGTTTAATCAAGATTACCTTTAGACTATCGTGTGTTGATATTTTATGTATACACTATGATACCTGGTTTGGAAATACAGTATATGTCTGTCTGTCTGTCTGTCTGTCTGTCTGTCAGCTAGGTGCACGGAATGTTGATGGCAGAAACCTAGAAAAACATTGTAGGCCCGGCCCACTCAGCGGAGCTTCAGATAAGGGGCATTTTTCATGTTCTAACATCCTTATTTGACCTTCTAACCCTATTGTGTGGGTGATTCTTTTGAGTACCCACACCATAGGGTTTGTTTTAATAATAAGAGAGAAATTGTGGGGAAAATAGCTGAATATCCCTCCTTATCTGGACCTCTGGTACCCTGAAAACATGTTGATAGCGACGTTAAACACAATACTGAAAACATGTTGATAGCGACGTTAAACACAATACTGAAAACATGTTGATAGCGACGTTAAACACAATACTGAAAACATGTTGGTAGCGACTTTAAACACAATACTGAAAACATGTTGATAGCGACGTTAAACACAATACTGAAAACATGTTGGTAGCGACTTTAAACACAATACTGAAAACATGTTGATAGCGACTTTAAACACAATACTGAAAACATGTTGATAGCGACTTTAAACACAATACTGAAAACATGTTGATAGCGACGTTAAATACAATACTGAAAACATGTTGATAGCGACTTTAAACACAATACTGAAAACATGTTGATAGCGACTTTAAACACAATACTGAAAACATGTTGATAGCGACGTTAAACACAATACTGAAAACATGTTGATAGCGACGTTAAACACAATACTGAAAACATGTTGATAGCGACGTTAAACACAATACTGAAAACATGTTGAAAGCGACGTTAAACTCAATAATTAAATCAAAGCACTGAATGTGCTGACGGCCTGGGGGCTGCAGGAAGGTTGGAGAAGTAGGGAAAATGTGAAAGGAAATAACAATTGCAGTATATGTTTATGCATTTATTGTTAAGAAGTTGAAAGATCATATCAAAAATAGAAAATATTATTAAACTGCAAATTTGAAAACAGGAGGATCTTTTTGTGCACTATATCGCCCACCTGAGTGCAAGAGCTCACAAGTATACACATTTAAGACATGAACAATCAAAGGAAAATTTAACAGCAGGTTTAGGCAGAATATTTTGAAGTTTCTGCCTAACCGAACATATGTCAAGGTTAAATCAACTTCCATCAAGTAGAACTAATTCTCTAAACCATATACTAGACTGGCAGAAAGTGTTTGAACAATGCAAAACTTTGGAACGCCGTAGCTGTCTTATGTTGAGACATATCATGATATTTTGTCAAAGTGTCATGCTATCTTGTCGATAGAATATGTTATTATGTCAATACAATATGTTATTATGTCAATAGAACATGTCATTATGTCAATAGAACATGTTATTATGTCAAACGCTCTTGTTATTATGTCAAAGTGCCATCTTATCTTGTCAAAATGACGTGTTATTATGTCAAACTCTAATGTTATTATGTCAAAGTGTCATGTTATCTTATCAAGATTACTTGTTATTATGTCAAAGTGTCATGGTATCTTATCAATATGACGTGTTATTATATCAAACGATCATGTAAGTCAGTCAAAGTGTCATGGTATCTTGACAGTATGAAGTGTTGTTAAACGGTCATTGTATTTTGTCAATATGACGTGTTATTATGTCAAAACGTCATGCTTTGTTGTCAATGTGACATGATATTATGTCAACCATTAATGTTATTATGCCAAAGTGTCATGCTATCTTGTCAATATGACATGTTAATATGTCAAACGCTCATGTTAGTATGTCAAAGTGTCATGCTATCTTGCCAATAGAACATGTTATTATGTCAAACGCTCATGTTATTATGTCAAATTGTCATGGTAACTTGTCAATATGACATGTTTTTATGTCAAACGCTCATGTTATTTTGTCAAAGTGCCATGCTATCTTGTCAATATGACGTGTTATTATGTCAAACGATCATGTTGTTCTCTGACTGTACCAGTCTTATCACTTGCATATGCTGATACCATTCGTATCACTTGATTACACTGATATCAGTCTTATCACTGCATACACTGATATCATTCTTATCACTGCATACACTGATATCATTCTTATCACTTGCATACATTGATATCATTCGTATCATTGCATACACTGATATCAGTATTATCACTGCATACACTGATATCATTTTTATCACTTGCATACATTGCTATCAGTCTTATCATTGCATACACTGATATCATTCTTATCATTGCATACACTGATATCAGTCTTATCACTGCATACACTGATATCAGTCTTATCACTGCATACACTGATATCATTCTTATCACTGCATACACTGATATCATTATTATCACTTGCATACATTGATATCATTCTTATCATTTCATACACTGATATCATTCTTATAACTGCATACACCAATATCATTCTTATCCCTTACGTACACTGATATCATTCTTATCATTGTACACACTGATATCATTCTTATCACTTGTATAATATAATACTTTGTATTATATAATTCGTAGCACGTGCATACACTGATATCATTTTTATCACTGCATACACTGATATCATTCTTATCAATGCATACACTGATATCATTCTTATCACGTTCATACTCTGATACCATTATTATCACTTGTATATACTGATATCATTCTTATCACTTCCATGTATTGATATAATTCTTATTACTGCATACACTGATATCATTCTTATCACTGCATATACTGATATCATTCGTTAAACTTGTATACACCGATATCAGTCTTATTACTTGCATATGCTGATACCATTCGTATCACTTGATTACACTGATATCAGTCTTATCACTGCATACACTGATATCATTAGTATCACTGCATACACTGCTATCATTCTTATCACTTGCATACATTGATATCGTTCGTATCATTGCATACACTGATATCAGTATTATCACTGCATACACTGATATTATTCTTATCACTTGCATACATTGATATCAGTATTATCATTGCATACACTGATATCATTCTTATCATTGCATACACTGATAACAGTATTATCACTGTATACACCGATATCAGTCTTAACACTGCATACACTGATATCATTCTTATCACTGCATACACTGATATTATTCTTATCACTTGCATACATTGATATCATTCTTATCATTTCATACACTGATACCATTCTTATAACTGCATACACCAATATCATTCTCATCACTTACGTACACTGATATCATTATTATCATTGCATACACTGATATCATTCTTATCACTTGTATATACTGATATTATTCTTATCACTGCATACACTGATATCATTCTTATCAATGCATACACTGATATCATTCTTATCACTTTCATACACTGATATCATTCATATCACTTGTATATACTGATATCATGCTTATCACTTCCATATACTGATAGCATTCTTATCACTGCATACACTGATATCATTCTTATCACTGCATACACTGATACCATTCGTTACACTTGCATACACTGATATCAGTCTTATTACTGCATACACTCACTGCAGGGGTGGCAAAATCCATTGTCCGTATTGCCCAGCTTGTCCCAGAGCCTGTGCGGACAAGTGAAATTGTTTAGGGATTTACTATATAACTATCATACGGACAAGTGCAAAATAGCATTTTGAAAAAACGGACAAGTAAGTCAAAATCATATTTCGCCACCCTTGAGTCACTGCTATCATTCCTATCACTGCATACACTGATACCATTCTTATCACTTGTATACACTGATATCATTCTTATCACTGCATACACTGATATCATTATTATCACTGCATACATTTATATCACTTGCATATTATTATATAATTCGTAGCACGTGCATACACTGATATCTTTATTATCACTTGCATACACTGATACCATTCGTATCAATGCATACACCGATATCATTTTATCATTGCATATACTGATATCATTCTTATCACTGTATAAACTGATATCATTCTTATCACTGCATATACTGATATCATTCTTATCACTTACATACACTGAACATGTTCTTATTACTGCATACACTGCTATCATTCCCATCACTGCATCCACTGATACCATTCTTATCACTTGTATACACTGATATCATTCTTAACACTGCATACACTGATATCATTCTTATCACTTGCATATTATTTTAAAATTCTTAGCACTTGCATACACTGAACTCATTATTATCACTTGCGTACACGGATATTACTCTTATCACTGAATACACTGATATCCTTTTTATCACTTGCATATACTTATATCATTCTTGTCAATTTACAATATATATATCAAAGAAAGAAAACACATTAGTGAAATAAAAATCAACGGAACGGATAAATGAGCCTACTATGTCACACATATGCAAAATGTCTACTATTTGATTCTTTAAAACAATCACATTAACCTTTTGCTATATAAACATTTTCGTGTGCTCCTCCAAATTGTAAGCATGAATTCAACACGTATCAGTACTTATCAGTAATCAGTAAAAGGCCTTTCTATATTGGTGCAGGAAAGTACTCGTACGTGTCTACGGTGCAAAGAGTTAAGAACGTGCCCTTTGTCGCGCAATCTATTTCGAATCTTTAAATGTCGATTTCTGAATTTAATCAATAACATCTTGCTCATTTTCAAAATGAATCAAGCGGGATACATGTACAAACAAGCTTTTGTATTTATACACAAAGTCTGACGTCATACAGCTCAATATGCTTTTCGGATACTTAGGTCAACATTTTTTTATTTTCTGTTTTACGAGAATGCCTGCTTAATATTTTCCAAAAATGAAATAAAAATAAAACAGTTTTTATTTTTCGCAGACCTAATTATTTGAGTTGAACAGAAATAAAATTGACAATATATTTGAGAGAAAACGCAGATAATCATGGTCTGTCAGAGGTTTAAATAAAGCGTGTTATTCTGTATTTCCAGCGCTTGTTTCCCCAGTATTTGTTTAACACACTGTCGGGGTTGGTGGGAGATGTACCCCTCCTCCTTCTGCAATGCAAAAACTGTTAGGCTGTATCCAATGCAGAATACAGGCATTTTGAATACTAACGTTCATCTTGATGATAGCCGAGCCCCGGTAGCTCAGTCCGTAGCGACGCGGGCTGTCAATCCAGGGGTTGTGAGTTCGAATCCCGGATCGGCCAACTTTCTTTCCGACGATTGACAAAAGTCAATGCGACATGCGTCATTTGTCTTCCACCAATGGGCTAAGTCTATGTGGAAAAGCAGCCATTTGCTTGGGAAGATTGTTGTGTGGAGTACTGGTGTGAGAAAACCAGGAAATGCATGAGTAGGTGAACTGGCCGCCGTGATATAACTGAGAAATTGTTAAAAACGGTGTTAAACCCCAATCAATCAATCAATCATTGTAAGATGATAAAACTGCATTTTCTTTCACTTGTATGTAGTTGTACAAAAAATATCGTAAAACAGATAATAAAAATGTGTTGGCCTTACAGTGACTCATTGACGACATGCATTACATGTGTATTTTGTTTGTGTGTAGGTAAAGATTCACATACACATGCTATGCGTTTATCGCTTTAATTTACATCGAAATGTCGACATAACGTTTGTGAAATAAGATATTTAAGGTCATTTGACAACCTATATTATGTTGTCTTGCGTGTAAGTGCAAGTCAACATACTTATCTTGTAATCTTGTCGATTTCCTTCAGAATAGTATGTATACTTTGTTATGACGATATGATTCGTTATATATCGACAAATCGTGGGAACCCATGGAGACTTGCCTTGCTGTAATCAGTATGTCGACAAAACTTAACTAGAAACAGACGACATTAATACATTAACTGGTGCCCACTTAATGTTTTCAGTCCTCCCTTCTTTTCTAGGGCATCTTGAGGTATTGTTACTCTGTCACTTTTGTGATAAACTATGTGTTAATTAAATTGATACCTTCTGTGAAAAGCGCGACTGGATAATCTGATGAATGATGCGATGAGCCGGCTTTTATAACCCGCGAGCCACAGTGGGTGGTCGACCATACGCCGGCCTGTCCCCGGTCAATGTCTGCCCGATTTCCGGCCGGGCTATGAGCGGCGAATTTGGCCCGGCGCTCGCCCGATATGTGTGATGCCCGGCCGGACATCGGCCAGAAATCAACCGTTTAATGAGCGATCAGTTTGCGATGAGGTTTTAAGTCCGAGTTTAAAGTAACTCGATACCCGCGAGGAGTCCCGAAGGGTTCCGGCCGAAAATGCCTAGAAATAGGCCGCAAACTACTCGCAAACTTATTGCAAGGTAATTGTGACTGGGATTTAAGTGATACTAGATAGGCTACATTTTTAATTCATAAACATGCTTTTGAAAACAATAAAAATCTGCAGCAGAAGACTTTTGAAAACATAAATGTTGATATCCATATCTCTATGTGCAGACATATAATGCACATTCCTGTAAGCATTTTCTTCGGCATTGATGTTCTTCAGTTGGACTTCACGAGGCCAATAGTTGAAATGAAATTATTTCTTCGAACTCGCAACTTGTCACCAAAAATGTAATCGCTATCCAACGAATTGTGTGGACACTTCCTTAATCAAGTCGTCAATGGTTGACTGGTCCACCCAACTTATTCCCCAACTTATTCCCCTAACACTCGATTTACACCTGGAGTGTATTGTCCGATGGCAGGTCGTCCCTTATAAAGTTTACCGACTCGTCGTTAAGTTATATCAACTGGCGGGAACAGTACGAATGTCGTAGTAGCCGGCTGCTGAAATGAGGTAAATAGTTTGAGCAATTCTTTGAGCAGTTGACCCAAGAGTGGAATAGTTATAACATGCTTATAATATTCCGTGTCTGTCGGCTACATAAACCGGAATAGAAGTCATTATGCCGACCGATTCACCAATAGCCGCAGCTTCCTGAAACGCCTGCTGTTTCAGTACTTGTGATATGATCAGGACTGGAAACGGCATCGAGATTAATCAGCGTATTAATTTTCTAAAGTGTATATATTAAACAATCAAATAATTAATTGCGTGGGGGCGAGGGTGTCGGGCACGGGCACTACGACCCCCCCCCCCCCCACACTTCACCCGTCACTGCATTTGTCGCGACTTTTTTGTTTACCTTTGATTTTTTAACGCACGGGCCGGGCCCTACAAGGCCCCCGGTTAATCCGCCACTGCATTTGCCACGCGACTTCTTTGTACTTTTCCGTCGCTCACGTTCCCAACGGCCCCCACACAACCCGCCACTGCATTTGTCGCGACTTCTTTGTTTACCATTAATTTTTCAACGCACGGGAAAAAATCCGACACCGCATTTGCCTCGCGACTTCTTTGTACTTTTCCGTTCCACTTCGCGAATGTTAATAAGCTTCCATATTTAACCTCTCAGCGTATTAATTTTCTAAAACATTTGTTAAACATACATTTGAGTACATTTCACTGATGTTTAATCAACATTATAATGATCTTTTTGGGGGAGATCTTAACCTTTTAAATGCAGGTTTGTTGAACCCATGATGAATTATTTTTTCGCGCAGTCTCACACTAAAATGCGTTGTTGGGTGTTAACAGCAATTGGCAGGCTTCCAACTCCGAAAACGTGATTTTACTACTATGACCAGGGGCTAAAGCCCCAGGCCAAAAACAAAATAAAAAACGTAGGTTCTCGAAGAGCGCATTTTATTTAGATTTATCAGTCGAACTTAATAGTGTACATTTTATCCGTAGCAAATTTTGAACTAATTCGTATAGAAGCATTACATATTGTTAGAGGAATCCGCCATAGGCGTACGGTTAGTGTCGTGTTTTGGGGACCGACCGCTCCTGATTCGATACACTGTCGCGGCGATCATGGTAGAGTGCTCTTTAGCAGGTTATATTTCCTAGCCTTATACTGGTTTGTTCACCAAGGGAGCATGAATAAGTGAACTGTCGCCGTGATATAACCGAAATAATGTTGAAAACGGCGTAAAACAAGAACAAAAATAAAATATATCTGTACATTTAGATGTTTCGTTTTAATTTTTAGGCGTTTTCAAGAGTGTTTTACTTATATCACTGCGACAATACTAAAGGAAATTGACTTATCCATGATTCTTAAGTAACTAACCAGTATAAACCTATGAAATGCTCCTTCACAAGTGGCGCTCCACTATGAGCACATCAAACAGGGATGCAATCCTAACTAAACCAACCGGTGTCATAATGCCCGTGCTAAACATATTTGACCACGGTGGATTCTATAGTAATCCTGGGGTTGTGAGTTCGAGCCCCAGCTCGGCAAACATTCTTTCTGATGTTTGATAAAAGTCAATGCAACATGCGTCATTCGTCCTCCACCAATGGGCTAACAGTCTATGTGGAAAAGACGCCAGTTGCTTGAAAAGACTGTTGTGAAAAATACTGGCGTAGAAAACTAGGAAACACATGGATAGGTGAACTGGTTGCCGTAATATGACTGAAAGATTGTTGACAACGGCGCTAAATCCAATCAATCAAAGCTGACCTGTCTAAACCGATTGCAATAGTTAAAAAGGTGTTAGCTCAGACTTATTACATATACAAGTCCCAACCTACTGGAAGTTCGAATAATTAACCATTTCCCACATACGACAAATCTGCAGCAGACCATTTTGAAAAACATTCAAGCAAAAATAGAAATTATCTATAAATCAAAGTTTAATTATTGAATAGAGTGGCAAACATTTATCATAATATTTTCAAAAGTCTTCTGCTGCAGAGATGTCTGACAGCGTATGTATGAGGGAATGAAACTTGCGTTCTTCATTTTCTAAGACGTTGTTATTTTATTTCAGTAACATTAGATAGTAGCGCTGCAAAGCAATCTTACACACGTTCTGATCCAAAGAATGAAGCAGAAACAGAAACCAGTCCAGAGATAAACGAATCAAGTGACAATGTACCGGAAAGGTCACCAGCATATTTCGGCCGTTTGTTCCTGTCAAAACGTAATGTGTATGAACTTTGCTTTACCGTTTGCTATACCGTCTATCCAAAACTGGTATCGATGCAGCCACGATACTCGTACGTTTTGATTGGATGAAAAGAAAATATAAAACCAAAAAAAACTTCTAGAGGAAATAATTAAATATGATAATACGTACTCGATAAAGGAACGAGCACAAGTAATTGTATGTGTGATAACTTGCGTTTAATAACACTCGTCGTCTATTTTTAAAACGAGTTCAAATAAAAACTGATAAGGGTTTTCTGACTTTCCGGAAGTTACAAATCCAAATTTCTGTAATATGACGTCATTCTATTATCGTAAGTCAAATGACGAATAAATACCCGAAAGGAAAACGACAGAAATTATAGGAAAGGAAAGTGTGACTCGTCACAAATGAAGTTCGGTAAATTATAGAATAATTTCATTGAAAGTACTTTATGAAGGGCAAGTAGATTATGTATTGTACCTCTCATCATTATTTCATGGATTTAAAATCTTGGACATATTTTAAAGTTGAATATCTGCTCAACCAAAGGAGGGTTTTTAGTTTATTGTCTTAGGACGGTAGGACTCGTAAATACCTTATGATCAAATCACTGATAGTGCTGCAAGCAAGGGACTAACTGCAAATCACGGAGAATGATTAACAGATTAAAACAGTTAATAAATGTTAATCCGAAATAGGTACTGCCTTTACTCATATTGTATGGAATACAGTTACTTCGTATCCGAGTAATTTTGTATCAGGTATATTTCGGTAGTTTCTTACCCTTGAAGCTTGTCATTTGAAGCCGAAACCGTTCTGTCTAATGTTTGAATCAATTCAAGAAAACACCTAAAATATCATATCCTTGACTGTCCAGTTTTATTGACCTTAAGACTTATATCAATATATTGCAGTAAATTTCATTTTTTTTTTACATTGTGCAGTTTAGCAGGGAAAGCAGCTATGGCTTTGACCTAGTCTTTGTCAAAATATGAAAGTAAGACTAGGATCAGCGGTCTAGTTTTCAACAGAAAAGGCTGTATTATAAAAACTTAAAGGCAGTTCACAATTAATGTCAGTAATAAGTCACCCAGGGACCTCACATTAGTGTTCTGTCATCTGATACAACTGAAAAGTATCTGTTTTATGTGTAAGATATTGTGAATTCCATTTTTCTGTGTGAAATTGTCTGATCTATTTATTACACAACTGGTATACATTGTAATAGGAATCCAGAATTGTACTCTACATTCCTGATTGTATCAAATAAATTCTTATACTTTATATTGCACACTGGTAATGAAATTACACATATTTTCATGAATTGCTGCTAAAAATAAAAACCCAAACTGTAGTTAAATGGTAAAATATCTGTTTTTAATTAGAGTTCTCAGTTCAAATCTCAACAGGAACATGTTTTGAAAGAAGCAACTAAACTTAACAGTTTATACATGAAACCGTTATGTTGTGGGGAATCATCAGATATGTCTAAATGAAACGCTTATCACATTAGTATCCAGGCTTCTAGTGAAAACATTTCATGAAAACATATATGAGCAATAACAATCAGAAAAATGAACTTTAAGTTGATCAACAATGATGACTCTGAGAAGCTGATCATTTCCAGGTCTGATCATATTCTTCACTATCCATATTGTCAAACGACATATGTAATATACATATAATATATATAATCAGTTGTTGAAACTTGTACTTGTAACAAATAAACAGATGCTGTTTCATATTTTACAAATTAAAAACCAGCAAAGGAGATAAGGGTTAAAAGTGAAGATAGTGTTTAATAGGAAGATATTATTTATTTTTGTAATTATTCTCTCTTGCACTTACACATTCTGTAAATAAATGTATGTTGTATAATGAGCAATACTAATATAATTATCAGTATTAGTATTTTTTTGTATATATGTGTGTGGGGGGTTTGTATAAATGTATATATATGTGTATGACATAATGTATGTATGTACATGTTTATATATTTATATATTTGTGTATAATTTAATGTAATATAGATGTTTTTTATTATTATGACCTGAAAATAACTGGTAATCATGTATGGACGAGAAACATCTTGTTTAAGTCCAAATAAAATTTGTGTTCTGTTCTGTTCTGTTCTAAAGCAGCATATCGGATAAATAGTTTAAAGAATGATATGTGGAATTTCTATTCCTCCTACATAATTGAACTCATTTTCCTTGTACACACACAATATTGAAATATCTTATACATGGGACATTTGAAAATATTTTTTAAAAACTGCAGTTTTCCCAGTCTTTATGCATAGTGTCTTCATCTTTGTCTCTGTGGAAAAGCAGCCAGTTGCTTGGAAAGATTGTTATGTGGAGTACTGGTGTGAGAAAACCAGGAAACGCATGTGTAGGTGAAATGGCCGCCGTGATATGACTGAGAAATTGTTAAAAATGGCGTTTCAATCATCTTTGTTTCAAAATTAAACATTAAGCCAGATCATTCGATGGTAGCCAGTTGCCTTGGAAGATTGTTGTGTGGAGTCTTTTTCCTAGAAAGCCAGGGGATAACATGTTAGGTGAATTGAAATTCAATTGAAAATAATTTCAATCGCAAGTCAATCAATCAACCATGGTAAGACTCAGTTTCCAATTATATTTAATACTAGTTTACAAATAACTGCCATTTATAAAAAAAAGAAATCCGAACATTATTCCATGCCTTCTAGTGTTGTTTTCCATCAACATCCCTGGAAATCTCACAGTCTGTTACACTCCTGACCCTATAACAAAATAAAACAGATATGTACTAATTAAACTTAAATACATGATAAGTTTAGTTTTTTTCAATATATTTTTACAGATTCTTTCTTGTTTGGGAACTGACACTGCATAATTAATTGTCCTTACTTTCACACTACCGAGGCCTTGCCTTTAAACATATTAAATGATTAACCGAAATAGGTACCACCTATACTCATATTAATGATGATCATTATGAAGACATGGTTCCCAAATCCGAAATCAATCCAGGCGCTGAAAATGACAATGATATGTCAGAATCAGAATCAGAATCTGAATATGTACCAGAGGAAACAGAAAGCCCAAATGCTGAGGATTTCCGCGAGAACGTTGATTCCATTCCAGAGGAAACCGCCTTGGTGGAACACGGCCTGCCCTTCTCTGACTTCGATGATCCAATACCAAATAACTATTTCATTCCCGTTGATGAAAGGGTTGAGCCCTCGGACGCACTGGTAGAACCCGATGTTTTACCAGAATATTGGTTGAAAAAGGTGTCCGAATTATCTGTGATTATGAATACGCTTACTTAAATTCGCTGGCGAAAGCGGAAGACAGATCTGAAAGTGAGGCTGAATATGAAAGTGAGGTTGGACCTGAA
This sequence comes from Serripes groenlandicus, assembly GCA_031761405.1. Taxonomy (NCBI): domain Eukaryota; kingdom Metazoa; phylum Mollusca; class Bivalvia; order Cardiida; family Cardiidae; genus Serripes; species Serripes groenlandicus. The sequence goes on along the minus strand of JASEVX010000007.1, from coordinate 68,002,904 downwards.
AACGAGGCCGAATCCGAAGATGAGGCCGAACCTGAGAACAAAGCTGAGCACGTGTTCAAATATGGTTCTACCTTTTATGGTATGATATTTGTGAATTGTGATGTCCATAAATGTATCAGACTCGTTTGGATTGTGTTTTACGCCGCTTTAAACAGTATTTTTGTTATATTACAGTTGTTCATGGGTAAAAAACCAATTCTACCGGTATATCCTGACACCGATGTATCATATATAACACAACTACGCTTACATTACAAATCAAGTACATTCGAACCTGTGCTAAAGACCATCTTGGAATAGCAATTCCCTGTCTAAAGCGACCATACTATCAGTATCCCAAATACTAATTTTCTGTATAGATGAGCCTGTAAATAAAGATCACCTGTGATCAAAGACCAGATTGTTCACTTCCCTCCCACAGGTGGTCTTTAAACACAGGTTTGACCGGAATTTGGTGATTTGGCCTACACTGAAGCTGAGCTGGAAGTATCGTAATTTACCCACCCTGTCCCACATGATGGTCATGAGAAGATAATGATCAGGACATGCGACACCGATGTGGTCGTGATCATTCTGTCAAAACAAGCAAGCATTCCAATGGCACATGAATTCTGGATATCATTTGGTGCAGGGAGGCACCATAGGTATATTGCAGCACATACTATTGCAGCTACTTTGGACCCATCTAAAGCACCAGCATTGGCAGCATTCCATGCGTTCACGGGAAGTGACACAACGTCCTTCCTTGCAAGCATCGGCAAGAGGACAACATGGAAAACGTGGGATGTATTTCCGGATGTCACTGATGCATTCTCGTTACTTGCTGATGCCCCTCCAAATATACTTGACAGCACATTTGAAGTTCTAGAGAAGTATGTTGTTCTCTTGTACGACAAAACATGTCAACTGACGGAGGTAAATGAAGCAAGGCAGCATCTCTTTGCACGTCGATCTAGATTCTTGGAAAATATTCCTCCAACACAGCCAGCTCTGAAACAACATATACTACGAACCGCTTACCAAGCAGGGCATGTTTGGGGGCAATCACTACAAAAAGAACCCATATTACCAAGTCCTGCAAACTGGGGATAGCACCAAAGTGATGGTTCATGGAAACCAAAATGGACCACCATTGGTCAGGCACAAGAAATGTGTTATGAACTGATACACTGTAACTGCCACAAGGCATGCAGGGGTTTGTGCAAATGCAGCAAGGCTAGCCTCCAGTGCACGGCCCTATGTCGTTGTGAAGGCAATTGTTACCAAGAATGACTATAAATGTGTAGATTTGATAGTGATGTGTACCTCAATCCATGACACTTATGTGTGACATACAATAAGCGACAAATGTCGTATGTATGAAGCCCTTAGTATATGTTTTCATACAACAATTTGTAATGTGGCTCGTATTGGACGTGTATAGTATTAAATCAACACTGTTCGTAACATATCATGCATAAGTGTGTTGATTGGTTGATTGGCATAATTCAAACAGTCGTTACTATTATAACTACTGACAATGATTCACTGGTTGTATATAAATGGCCATTTTAAATGATATAAAAGTGATTTCTAAAACAAATACTTTATATATCAACTTCTGTGTGTGCCCAATGGCTTCCTTAGCCTGAAATCTGTATATTTAGACACCAAGAATATGAGTCTAATACATATAGTTATAAAGATAAAAGCATTTGAAGAAATGGTCGGCCATTTTGGCGGACATTTTGAAAAAAGGCCGCCACGGTCACCAGGGGGCGCTGCTGACTTGGGTCCATATCTAAAAATAATCAGTAGGAGATGTTTTATGTGTGTGCCAAGTGTCATGCTTTTAACCCAAAGTGCATGATTCTACCAAAAATGGCCCTTAACTAATACTTAACTTCACTAATAATCTACAGCAGAAGACTTTGAAAACATCTAGGCTAAAAAAATAATATTTTAATATGTGAATGTATCTCATGTTACGGTCTGAATGGAGGGAAAGGGTACCATACGAACTATAATAATTGCCTGGTTTGTATTCCATGCATTCTAAAACAAGCTAATATAATATTATAGGTTTATTGCATCAATATGGGAATATAATGTGTTGGACGAGTGTCTTCAGCTGAGTTGCTCGAGCTTGCGAGGGCAGAACTCCGCCGAAGGAACGACTCTCAACACAATAGATCCCATAATCATGCAATAACCTTTTATTGTATAATTTGATATTGGCTATTTAAAATTTGTCGTTTTGTTTGTTTCAAACACGTCACCATTTAGAAAATTAACACTCTTTTGGATTGTTTAGATAAATAAACAATTAAAGTTGCACTCTTATAGAAATCATAAAAAAAAATGAGAAAAATAACAATTGTTTTCCCTTATAAACCTTTATGAGGACATGTTTGATTCTAATTAGACTGTAGTATGAGAGAGCTTTCATATTTTAATTATTTAAATAAAGTTGTTTTTCCCTGCTCGGTAGGTACCTCTTTAAGGTTGGTGTCTAATACAACATTCGGGGGGGGGGGGGGGTGGAGGGGGGGGGGGGATAAAGTGTACACAAGTCAACTGTTATAAAAATAACTCAGTTCATTGAAGCACAGATAGCCTACACATACTTATTGTGTATACAGTGTACACAAGTCAACTGTTATAAAAATAACTCAGTTCATTGAAGCACAGATAGCCTACACATACTTATTGTGTATACAGTGTATATGCCTCATTGAACTGAGTTTGTGTTTATAACAGTTATGTACATTTTATCTCAACACGGTTTGTATATATGACATCCAACCTTTAAATACATTCTGGAATGAAATGTACATGAATGGCTTCGTTTTTAAAATCCTGAAATCTTGGAGAAAAGTATAATGTGTGAGTGTGGGCTCTTGGGTGACATGTTTGTGGTTAATCCCAAACCCATTCAGCTTCTTACTCTTTAAAAAAATCGATTTGAACTTTTTTACATGAGTTTTCTTCCCTCTGGATAGAAATGCCACTTTAACGATATATCGCGCAATTATACTCTCCTTTCGTTGGTTGCCAGAGTCGTGGAAAATATCATTTACGAACCGCCATTGTTGTCGACTCAAAATAGAATCGTCGACAAAATGATGTGTAACGCTTTTTCTAACAGTGTTTTCAATTAGGAATCGTGTATTCTCTTATTCTGGTATTTACGCCCGGATATTTGTTTTTTTTATTACGATTGAGATGCCCCTTTTGACCTCGCAGTATGTTCAGTAAAGCAGACACACGACTGCGTTGATATAACTTCAACATCGGAAGATAACAAAACAAATCTGAAGACCTACCTTGCTTATTCATCCTAGCCGTTATGAATCCCTCTTTATTTGTTGATACACTATAATAGATCGTCAACGACAATCAAAACAACTGTATGGCGTACGTACAGTGGCACAGAGGTGACATGTGTATGTTTTTAATTTATCTCGTGCGCACGACTTAGTATGCCGTGCGCACGAGATAAATATAAAACATACACATGTCACCTCTGTGCCACTGTATATTTAACAATATATATCCTTTTACCAAATTGAAAATAGAAGACACAATATCAAAGTATACAATAAAACAACAATATAACAACATGGAATTATCATGATATCAGTTGTAAACGCCCGTCGGTAGTACAATACTAAAACCTGTATCGCTATTCCAACATAATATTCCATATCTATAATATAACGTAATAATATGACTCTGTTAATTAAACCAACAATGTACGTGAGTGTAATTTCATTCATATTCATATTCATATTCATATTCATATTCATATTCATAAATTCATGTAATTGTTTTGTTACTTTTTCTCAGTTCCAGCACTGAAGTTTGATCCGGAATGGATGAAATGAACCTAGTCGTTCCATCTGTTGTTTGTTCATGTCTTGGAGTTACAATATTTGTTATTTTATACATGTGGTAAGTTATGTTGATAAAATCATGGTTTATTTAACTCATTTCCCCCATATATACAAACACATCTGCAGAAGACGACTTTGAAAACATCTTGGCAAATATATGAAACGTCATTGTAAATGATAGTATAGACTCAACTGAGTTTTCACTGCACGTTTATGAAATATTGTGATTAATTGCGTAGTGTGATCGTCGCACCGGGCTTTACTTGATATTACTTTTAAGTTTTAACATTTACCTTAAAATGACAACGGTGTTTTGCCTAGAATCATTTATTAGTTATAACAATATATTAGATATAAATATCTTAAGCAGGTGACAGTTGCAATTGTTTGAAAATATATATTTCTCTAATCAGTTCTCGTATTGGTAATGTTATTATAAATCATTGTCCCTACAACTTCCCTGTTTGATTCCGAATAATAATGTTATTATAAATCATTGTCCCCTACAACTTCCCTATTTGATTCCGAATAATTTGGAACGAGCGAATTGAGTTAATGTCGTCCTAAGGTGGTGTCGCTTTACCACGTTTCTTTTTTATGCAGAATGTACTCGATTGTATACAATTTGTCTTCATTTCAGTCACAGAAAATACATGGAGGAAAAATTTAAGAAATTGGAAGAATTTTCTGTAAACGACAAGAAAAGGGCAATAAGACTTCTACGGAACTACGGAACTACGGATTTGTCTGCAAAACTGGTTTCTGTGGAATCAGAAAACCCCGAAATGACGTCACAAACTAGGACTGAAAGCTAACTGACTATTTCTAAACTTGAATTATATCGTTTATTTATTTTTCAAGATTTGTTTTGTTTTTATTGTGTTTTACTATTTTTTTTTTAGTTATACCTTTCAGTGGAAGTTTCCAGTGATATTGACACACACAACCGAGCGCCAAACACTCAAGTTATTTGGTATGACCCGACCGGGGATCGAACCCGAGACATCCAGTACCTTATCCTTAGTCGGACGCTCTACCACTTCAACATTGAAACTCAATTGTTATTGATGACGTAAGAGAAGCGCGCCCCGACACGATGATCGTGCAGGTGCCCGCTTCTCTTACGTCATCGATAAAAATTGAACATGGTGCAGGTGCCCGCTTCTCTTACGTCATCGCTACAAATGGAACATGGTGCACGTGCGCGCTACTCTAACGTCATCGATAAAAAAAATCAGCTTCCTGTGTTGCTACACTTCTAGCTTTCGTCAAAAGATTCATTATACACCCGACGGGCGTATATATTGGAGTCACCCTATGGTCGGTTGGTCGGTCGGTTAGTCTGTTGATCCGTTGCAATTTTCCTTGTCCGGTGCATAACTTTAAGATTCATGGATGGAATTTAATAAAACTTCATACGATGATACAACACAGTGAGAGGACAGGTACCATAACTCTTTTTTTACCTAATAACATAGTTATTGCCTTTTGTTACTTTTTTCTTATCCGGAGAATTACTTAATAACTACAAGATGGACTCTAATAAAACGTCATACAATGGTAGAGCACAATGAGAGAAAGTGTATTGTACAAGAACCATAACTATAATTAAGCTAATTATAGATGTATTGCCCTTTCTTACATTTTTCTTGTCCGTAGAATAACACATTGAGAGGAATTTTACTCATTTGCAGCAGACGGATTTTTGATAATCTTTATTGCGAAACAGTTGCTCCCCCGGCATTAATCGCTTCTCTATCTTGTTTATTTTTGTGTTCTTTCCCCTTGTCGATACCTAACGATTTTGATGGCGACAACTTGATTGGCTGACGCAGAGGTCAATGTTAGATGACCTACAACAGGCATCAGTTATATATGAGCGTTTGCTACTGCAGCGACGTTGAGTTTAATTTAAATGTGGGTGCTGATAGGACAGTTAATTTGAACTTATTTATTTTACATCGATTGCAAAACAAGCTGTCAGCTTAAATTAATCACGCTCGATGTCTGCTTCCTGGAGACTTAATCAGTACTCGCAAAGTCAGAACTCGTTCATCACGGGACTCGAACCCGGGACATTTGATGCGAGAGGCCGACGCTCTACCTCTGCACCACTGTTGAGGGTCATATATAATACATGTTTTAAATTAGAACATTAGCCCCGTTTAGAGTTCGATATGAATATAAGATATTAACAAAACCAAAAAAATAACAAAAGCGATCGGTGTCCTGATAATGATCAATTTCGTGTCACAATGTGTCGTTTCATTATCAGTGGCATTCGAGCGAAATTGTAAGTGACATTATTATTTCTTAATTATAAACCCAATAATGAATCAACCGTTTACCCTATATCATGTATGTATAGTCGTGTACTATGAAAACGTTGACGATAAAGAAGCTAACTCTCGGAAATCTGACTGATTTGTAAGATTACTCGATTTTCAACAAGTTGTTATCAAACGTTGCGTTCTACAGAGGCGACAAACGTCGTCTGTGACAAGGAAATGGTTATGCAAGTATTCAGAGAAAAGACAAGCATTGTTATCAAACATTGCACATATTCGATTACTAAAATGTATTCACCGGTAGAAAACAGTACTGGAACTAAAGCAAGTTATCCCTTTTTTCCACAATGTTTTCAGCTATATTAAGAATTCATCATTTTGCATAAATATTTTCGATGTCGTCCGCTATAGAATTTGTGTATGAGGGAAAGGGTTAATCACTATAGTTAGAGCCCTAAAACCTTTGTCTCTTAGAACCAGAACGAGATAAAAAAAAATCAGGGGAGTTAACCAAAACAAAACATAAAATCTAAAATCTAAATATTTTGTGAGTCCTCTCCCTTGTTTAAACGACTGCGGCATCTATACTTAACCCACATTAAACCTGCATCAGACGACTAGGAAAACATATAGGCAAAATCACTACAAATGATCGCTTACTTAATGAATACAGAGAGAAACATTGTGAAATAAAGAGAAATTGAACATTATGAGCATGTTTACCTTTTGTCACGGTACTTCTATACGTAATCTGCTGCAGGATGAAGAAAAAAATATCCCAAGAGTAGTTATTTATATAGTTCAATGACCAGCTCTCTAAGCGACTTTTTATTTGGGTCTACCATTTCATCATGAAATTGTTGGAATCAATGGAATGATTGATAAGGGCTTAACCCTACCCTCATACGACAATTCTACAGCAGACGACTTTGAACATATTTTGTCAACAAATAGAAAATCTCTATAATTGAATGGATAACCTATGACTAAAAGTGGAAACATGGTGGCAAAAGGAGAAATTGCCTCGTTCTGAGCAATTTCTTTTTTTGCCACTATGTTTTCAAAAAGCCGTCTGCTGCAGAGGCGTCAGAAAGCGTCTATATGAGGGAAACGGTTAACCCTGTGTTCAACCATTTTACAGTCACATCGCGGGAAACATGTGCTACCTGGCTTTCGCAAACGAGACCTCCACACAACAGTCTTTCAAAGCAACTGGCTGCTTTTCCAAATACACTGTAAGTCCATTCTCAACCCCTGGATTTGCAGCCGGCGGCATTACCGACTAGGCTACTGGGCAGTTTGAAGAGTCCATAATCAATTATAGGAATATCAAATTGAAACATCATAGGGATTCCGACTGCGCGGCGGCACAGGCTTCGAAAAATGAGTTCCAACAGTCAAAAGGTTAATTACAGGTGTAGTTCAAATTCTCTAAGTGTCTGAGCAAAGAACTTAAGTTCGAAATATAATAGAAGAATTGTGTTCGATTAGAGCTATTCACTTTTTTACCACGACGTTTTCGAATATCACCGGTGTATCGTTGTAAAAAATCCGTCTGTATTTACGAACATATTAATCCTTTCCCTGATGCGGACGAAATTGTACCACTCTGTAGCAGACCGATTTTGTAAACAATGTGGGAAAAGGATAATTGCTCGATATGTTTTCAAATGGGTGGAGCAGAGCATCCGCCTCGGGTGCAAGAGGGTCGGTCTAAGGTTCGATCCCCGGTCCGGATATACAAAATACTTTAAATGGTAATAATGGTTATCCCTCAACATTTGTTCAGTGTATCACGGCGTGTCCTGGGTATTTTAAAGTCGTTGGTATGACCCGGCCGGGGATCGAACCCGCGACTTAATGTACCAGAGGCGGACGCTCTACCACTACACCACCGAGGCGGTTGAAATATTGTTAAAAGAGGCTTTAAACACCATACAAAACAAATGAAATTCCTGAGGTTACAAAACATGTTTACTACAGGGTATTCACACTGCATATACATGTACCCTAGATTACCATGTAAGATGAACGATCCGATTGTTCTCAGAGGTCCGGATAAGGAGGGGTAACAGCTCTTTTCCCCACTATATCTCTCTTATTATCTAACCAAACCCTATGTTGTATGTACTCAAAAGAATCGTCTCGTCGAGACGATTCTTTTTGAGTACCGACAACATAGGATTAATGGATAAAATAGGGATTTTTATAACAATCAAAACGCTCCTTATCTAAAGCTCTGGGTCACATCTGCGCATGTTTACTCATTGCATCGTTGTTTCAAGGTTGGGTGGGTATGCATAATACACTGCATACTATACTGCATAATAACCCTTTCCCATATTTTATTTATTGGGTTTTTACCGCCGCTTCAACATTATTTCAGTTATGTCACGGCGACAGTTCGCTTATTCATGATCCCTGGGTAAACAAACCAGTACTAGGCTAGAAAATGTGCCTTGCCCAAGGGCACTCCACCATGACCGGGGTGCCGCGATAGGACACCCGGTTTCAAAATCCCCGACGCTAACAACTCGACCACAGCGGAATCCTCTCTTACCCATATACAGACGCTTCTACAGCGGGCGACATTTTTAAAACATTGTGATAACGGGGAGAAAACGCTCAGCATGAGCTATTTCTCGTTTTGACACAGTGTTTAGAACTTTACTTTATAATAATAACATTCCTTTTGTAAAGAGCCTGGTATTTTTGGGCATACCATATGCAGACACATTTAGGGGCATCTGAATCAGACAACGAGTTAACCCTTTCCCTCATGCGACAATTCTGCAGCAGACGCCTTTGAACATATTTTGTCAAAAAATAGAAAATGTCTATAATTGGATTTCTTCTTTTGTCACTATGTTTTCAAAAAGCCGTCTGCTGTAGAGGCGTCATAAAACGTCTATATGAGGGAAAGTGTTCAGAAAGCCTCGTGGTCGGAAGAGACCTTGATAATGACACGCATATTCCTCCTTTTTTCACAATATTTCAAATTATTTTCAACAATAATACTTTTATATTTTATTACCCAAGTTCCAAATGTTTACCTCGATGTTTTTGCCTATAGATGTAGCCTGCTACAGATTTGTTGCGTGTTGGAAAGGGTATAAATATTGTCTATATCTTCGTTACTGAACCCTCCGTTCGTGTAATGTCAGCGAGTATCCCTATTCCACCCAGACTTATCGCATTGCACGTAGTAATGCAACGCTACGCAACTGCAACGCAACGCAACTGCACCGCAACGCAACTGCACCGCAACGCAACTGCAACGCAACGCAACTGCGACGCAACGCAACTGCGACGCAACGCAACGCAACTGCAACGCAGGTTATATATTTTCGTTATTGAACCCTCCTTCTTTCGTGTAATATCAGCGATGATCCCTATCCACCCAGGCTTATCTCACTGCACTTAGTAACGCAACTCGATCCACGCTACACGATAACCGACCTTGAAAAGTTATGTTAATTACTATCAAATAGTGTATACATATCCCTGCTTTGATCATTAGATTCATGGTAATTACTTTTCTTAACCCTGTCCCACCTGCAGACGGATTTTGACGCAATTACAGCAGACGACTTTTGAAAACAGTGTGGCCAAAGGTGAAATTGCTCACGATGAGTAAATTTCTCCTTTGGCCACTGTTTTCAACTTTATTTAACAATTAAGTTATCATTTATGGAGATTTTTCAGGGTTTTTTGTCACTTTGTTTTTCAAGTCGTCTGCTGCAGATTTGCTGTATGTGGGAAAAGGTTAACCATTTCCCGCATATTTACGCATCGGATCACTTTTTTGTCAAAATGTTTTCACTTACTTACTTACTTATGTGGGGTTAACGCCAATTATCATCGTTACTTTGAAGAACTTGTTTATAGGTTTTCATATGTTTGACCCTTGTGACTTCAAAGTAGGTCAAGGTCATTTATTCGAGTAAACTTTATAGCATTTCATGCCAGGTATGTACTGGCAAAATATCATCCCTCTTGGCCTCCTGGTTATTCAGAAGACGTTGTTTAAAGGCTTACATATATTTGACCCTTGTGACCTTGAAAGTAGGTCAAGGTCATTTATTGGAGGAAACTATATTAGCATTCCATGTCAGGTATCTACTGGCAACATATCATCACTCTGGGCCTCCTGGTTATTCAGAAGAAGTTGTATATAGGTTTTCATATATTGACCTTGTGACCTTGAAAGTAGGTCAATGTCATTTATTTCAGGAACATTTATAGCACTTTATCCCAGTTCAATTCAAAATCGGTGTGCAGGTATATGTGACTTCACGAGAACAGAGGGCAAGAACCATAACTATAGCCGGTTTATCTTTGTAGTAACTATCATTTAACTCTTTGCTTGCCGGTACCGTTTTTGCGAAGCTTGTGTCACCATTTTATAGGGCGAGTCAGTTGGAAAAATGGTGCAAAAGTGTCATTCTTATGGTGGTTTCGGTACACACTAACCATTACATGATTCGTTGTGTTTTATTGTTAATTATTTCACAATTTATCTTTATTTAATGTGATATGTCATCAGCATTATATAGCTCATTTCGCATAACATTACACCTTTTGAATCAGTGACAGGATAAATACTACCGGTAGTTCAGGTAATTTACCACAGCAATTGCTGTGATATAAATGAAATAGTTTTGAAATTGGCGTAAAACACGTTTTAAACGAAACAAACAAACCGTTCTCATTGTTTTCAGTGATTTGATTTCAACACCAAGCGGATACAACGAACTTTTTTGAATCAAGGACTAAGTTTCTAATAATAAGCCGCCCTCCCATGTGATTTCCGAAAAGCTATTAAAAATAGAAGTCGCGGGCTTCTGCCCGGCGACTAATAACGTGTGTAGTATAACATGACCGGAAACTAGGAAAATGACGTCATACCTATATCACTCACAGTGTGGGTGATATGGATTATATCTCAATGATAGAACTCAGTATCTCATCGTTTAGCATCAAATAAAAATCATAAAATGAAAGCGGTATAAAATTCAATACAAACAAGCACTAATACAACAACCAAGTGTAATCTGCCTCAGGGGCCTACCCGGGTGAAATTCTAGTATACGTACACACAGGGTCCGGGCATTTTCCGTAGGGAAAATGTTGACATCCTACAATACATATGGTGGGTGAACTCACGTGGTCTTTTTGGTTATATCGAAAACACAAATTAGCAATATTCACATGCAGATTTATTGACATTTTTGGACGAATTAAACCACTTTGAGCTTCAGTTTTTGTATGCATACTGTTTACCTGTTCTGGCTATGTGTACACATTGGCGACGTGCGTGTGCCCGGGTACGCTCACGTGACTCTGAACCTGAAGACCGGGGAGATACAGTACTCAAATGAGAGATTGGGGGTCAACGCTGATATTTACCCTTTCCCACATACAGCAAACCTACAGCAGACGACATTGAAAGCATGTTGGCGAAAACCAAGAAAAACTCTTTAAATGAAGGTATAATAACTGCAACAATTTTAAAAAACATCGTGGGAAACGGAGAAATTGCTCATTTTGAGCAATTTCTCCTTTTGCCACAATGTTTTTAAAAAAACCGTCCATATGTGGGA
>JASEVX010000007.1:67866238-67990938 GCA_031761405.1 Serripes groenlandicus | reverse complement strand
CAATGTGTTCAACCCTATTCCATTATTACACTCTAATTTATTGAGATATTTAACATGTTGTCATTATGTTTTTTTAAAGTCATCTGATGCAGATTTGTTGAAAGGGTTAAGTAATCGCAATATACTTTCTCACAACATAGCACTTTCCCGCGACCCTAGTACGATGGAAGTTTGGATGAAATTATCACAGAAAATGTCTTAATCCGCTTTCCCTCATATATACACTTTCTGATGTTGCAGCAGACTGTTTTTCGAAAACATAGTGATAAAAGAAGAAATTGCTCAAAACGAGCAATTTCTCCTTTTGCCATAATGTTTACAACTTTTAGTCATAGTTTATCCATTCAATTATAGAGATTTTCTATTTGTTGACAAAATATATTCAAAGTCGTCTGCTGCAGAATTATCGAAGTAGAACATCTGCCTCGGGTACGGGTTTGATCCCCGGCCGGGTCATACCAAAGCCTTTCAAAAAGGGTAGTTATCCCTTTCACACATACAACAAATCTGCAGCAGACGACTTTGAAAACAGTGACAAAAACTGAAAAATCTTCATAAAAAATAGCTTAAATGTTAAATAAAGTTGTTTTCAAAAGTCGTCTGCTGCTTTTGCGTCAAGATGCGTCTGTAGGTGGGAAAGTGTTAAGGCTGCCCTCCATGGACCTCATGGTTGCGGGGTTAGAATTACGACTGACTGGCTGGTGTAAGGATTAATGGACCGGTAGTATTTGTAACTTACCCAGGAAATGCCCTGACATAACTGAACATTTGTTGAAAGCAGCGCAAAACCCTTAACAATCTCTCTTCATTTTGCTTAAAAAAGTCTACCAAACAATAAGAAACAATTAGCAGATTAATTTTTTAAAAATTATCCATTTATTTATGATAAAATATAAATAGTATCAAAATATCACATTTATTTCTAAAGAGCATCATAATTAAACACATAAGTTCTAACTTAGTTGATCATTAACCCTTTCCCACATACAACACATCTGCAGCAGGCAACTTTGACAAAAATTATGCATAAATATGGAAAATCTTTATTAATGAAAGTATCAGTATCGAAAACATTGTGGCAAATGGAGAAATTGCTCAGGACGGCCAATTTCTCCTTTTGCCAATATGTTTTTAAAAATCTGCTGCTGAAGATACGTCTGCATGTGAAAATGGTTTTGTAACAACATAACAGACATTAACCCTTTCCCTCATATAGACACTTTCTGACGCCTCTGCAGCAGACGGCTTTTTGAAAACATAGTGACAAAAGAAGAAATTGCACAAAACGTGCAATTTCTCCTTTTGCCACAAGGTTTTCCACTCTTTGTCATAGGTTATCCATTCAATTATGGAGATTTTCTATTTTTTGACAAAATACGTTCAAAGTCGTCTGCTGCAGAAATGGACATTCAAAGTCGTCTGCTGCAGAAATGTACATTCAAAGTCGTCTGCTGCAAAAATGTCGTATAAGGGAAAAGGTTAACCCTTTCCCACATACCATAAATCTACAGCAGATGACTTTGAAGCTAAATTGACATCAATGCAAAACTATGGAAAATCTATATTAATGAAAGTTAAATTATTGAAAACATTGTGGCTAATGGACAACATAATTTTCAAAATGTGTCTGCTTCAAATGCTGCGTCAAAATGTGTCTGCCAGTGGGAAAATGTTTTATAAGTGAGTCTACTTTCAGCTGTATAGTTATATTATAGATGTGGGCAATACTGTCAGCTTATCACAGTAATTCAGCAATATAAATAACAAGTAAACATATATATCACAGGTGAGTTCAAACATTAATCACAATTACACAATAACAAAACATATGCCACAATGTATTACATACAATGTTAACCTTCTTGTTTAAACCTTTCCTACATGCGAACAATCTGCAGCAGACGACATAGAAAATAACTTTGTAAAATTCTCTATAAATTAAAGTATAATTATATTGAATGCGGTTGAAAACATTTTGAACAATTACTTCTTTTCCAACAATGTTTTCAAACGTTGTCTGCCTAGATGCATCAAAATGTATCTGCATGTGGGAATGGGTTAACCCTTTCCCTCATACAACAATTCTGCAGCAGACGACTTTGAACATATTTTGTCAAGAAATGGAAAATCCCTATAATTGAATGGATAACCTATGACTAAAAGTGGAAAGCATTGCGGCAAAAGGAGAAATTGCTCGTTTTGAGCAATTTCTTCTTTTGTCACAATGTTTTCAAAAATTCGTCTGCTGCAGAGGCGTCAGAAAGCGTCTATATGTTAACATAACATAAACAGATGATAAATACAACAATATCTTATAACTGTTTGCATTATGGATACTACATGTTGTCTGCATTGAAAATACCTGAGAAGACAAATGTTACTTCTGAAATACTGAAAGCATTGTTTGGATGTAGAATTGAAATCATTTGCTGGAATAGGAGTTATTGCACAATTTTAACAAAATCAGCTTTTCCCCATAATATTTTTTAAAAAAAGTGCTTTTTGCAAAGGATTAAAACAAGAGAGTTTGAAGGAACGTATGTGTCACCTGTCAATTAATAAAAATGTGGCTGTCTTTCTGTCACACTTTTATTAATTGACAGGCGACACATGCGTTCCTTCAAACTCCCTTGTTGTGATGTCAATTTGTCAGATGTTATGTATGACATTGCTGAAAGACAGGCAGACAGACAGACAACAAAGAAGAGATGCCTGTGTGTCTCCCTGCTATGAAGCAGGCATCACAATGATGGTACACACTTTCAGCAATGTCATACCAAAATGTTTAACATTTTCCCACATATGACAAATATGCAGCAGACATCTTTGGAAACATTCAGGCAAAAATATGGAAAATCTCTGTAAATGAAAGGACAATTATTCAATAGAGTTGAAATCATTGTGGCAAAAAGGAGAAAATTGCTCATGAGCAATTTCTCCTCTTTGTCACAATGATTTTCATACTCCTCTGCATTTCAGTGTACAATTAAGCCTCCAACTAACAGGTTTTGGTGTGCAATTTAGGTTCTTGTTAATCTTCTTTTCAGAATTCAAAGGTTCTTAAGCAGCGGATGGGCAATCTATAGCATAATTTACAACAACAAGAACTAGAACTGAAGATGATAAATACCCCCTAAACAGCAACTTGACCTACACCATAACTTAATAAGTAAAAGGGACATTACTCTGTAAAACAGCATGCAAGTGTAACCCCTTTAGGATATGCCCCTCTCCTCTTGGTATAGACGCTTCATGTAAAATTTTATTGAATTCGACCCAGTGGTTTGTAAGAAATAGGCTGGACAAAATATGGCTTACTTAATAAGTAAAAGGGACATAACTCTGTAAAATAACATGCAATTGTAACCCTTTTAGGATATGCACATCTCCTCTTGGTATAGAAGCTTCATTTAAAATTCCGCCCAGTGGTTTGTAAGAAATAGGCCGGACAAAATATGGCTTCCGACTGACAGACAGACAGCCCGACACAGTGACTCCTATATACCCCCTCTTCTTCGAAGGGGGGTATAATTCAAGTAATTAAATGTCTCGCCATCATCTTCTTTGACCATAACTATGAAGAAGAGAACTAGATGTATCTTTGATTGAAATTTGAAAGCCCTACAACTAGAACTTACTGAGAGAAATGTTTGATGCTACGGATGCTGCGGCCGCCTGGGTAACCAGAATAGCAACACCTTGGTCTCTCTTTTGCAACTTCGTTGCTGCGAGACAAAAAATATTTTTATACTCTTTTCCCACAATGTTTCGCACAAATTAATTACTGGTAAGACATAATCTCCATAAGTTTAATAACTTCCTTTTACCCTTGGTAATATTATGCAAACATAAAATGTCACATGATCACATTGAGGTTATTTTGGAAACTATTTGTTAACAAAACCATATTCTACTTGAATCCTATATGTTCTTTTAGAGTTCAGTTGTCTGCTATACCGGTAACCCTTTCCCACATACAACAAATGTCATATTTCGGGAAAATTTAATTTTGGACTTTGATAAAAAACTTAAAACATTGTGGCAAAAGGTTTATATTTTATCCTTTTTATGTAATGGTATTAAGTCATCTGCTTCAGAGGTGTCAACATGTGTTTAATCCTTTCCCACATTCAACAAATCTGCAGCAGACAAATTTTCAAACATCAAGTCATATTTATAGAAAATCTCTTTGATAATTATTATTGAATAGAGTTGAAAACATTGTGGCAAATTATGAGCAATTACTCCTTTTGCCACAAGGTTTTCAAATATCATCTACTGTAGATGCATCAGAATTTGTTTGCAAATTAGAAAGGGTTAAAACGGGATAAGCATTGGCTTTGTTTTCCAATTTCAAAATATGTATTGGTACATTTTTTATTAATATGGCACAATAATATAGTAGATTTTTCATGTGAAAACTTATAACAAGTGTCTTAGGCATCATAAATGCCCCAATAATCCTGTCCCATATACAATTTTTTTGCAGCAGACGACTTTGAAAACATCTCGGCAAAAATCTCTATAAATGAGAGTATATTTATTATTGAATTGTATTGTGGCAAAAGGAGAAATTGCTTATCATAAGCAATTTCTTCCTTCGTCACAATGTTTTGAACTCTATCAAAAAATTCTAAACACTGAACATAAATACGTTTATAAGTGTATCAATTTTCATTTTCTTTTTGTACTTAACCCTTTCCCACATATAACCGACCTTCAGCAGACGACTTTGAAAGCATGTTGGCAAAAACCCAGAAAATCTCTAAAAATGAAGGTATAATAATTACTGCAAAAAGTTAAAAAACATTGTGGCAAATAGAGAAATTGCTCATTTTGAGCAGTTTCTCCTTTTGCCACAGGAATCCGCTGTGGTCAAGTGGTTAGTGTCGGGATTTCGAAACCGGGTGTCCCGGGTTCGATCCCCAGTCGCGGCACTACGGTCATGGTAAAGTGCCCATGGGCAAGGCACATTTTCTAGCCTAGTACTTATTTGTTTACCCAGGGATCATGCACAAGTAAATTGTCGCCGTGATAAAACAGAAATAATGTTTAAAGTGGCGTAAAACCCCAATAAATAAATCCTTTTGCCACAATGTTTTCATAAAATGTCTGCTACAGAGGCGTCAGAAAGCATTTATAAATGGGAAAGGGTTAATGCTATAAAATATAACATGAACGTTAACCCTTTCCCACATGTAGACGCATCTGTAACAGACTTTTAAATACGTTTTAACAAAAGGATCAATTGCTCATAATGCCGCAATATTTTCAAATCAATTAAAAAAAAAATACTATTTTAAGAGATATTTATCATTATTGCTTTCATGTTCTCAAGGTCGTTTAGATCTACTGCAAGATCTACTGCAGAGTTATTGCATGTGGGAACTACCTTTTTCATGTTATTTAAACCCTGTTTTTGTTGCGCAAAATTTTAAACAAATTAACATTTTCCTACTTACAGACGCCTTCTGACGCCTCTGCAGCAGACTCTTTTTGAAACATTGTGACAAAAGGTGAAATATTGCTCAAAATGAGAAATTTCTCCTTTTGCCACAATTTTTTCATTTTTTTTCAGTAATCATGCCTTCATTTATAGAGATTGTCTGTGTTTTTGCCAAGATAATTCCCAAGTAGTCTGCTGCAGATTCATTGTATGCGGGAAAGGGTTAATCAAAATTCAATGAATTATGTGTCATCTCGGGTAAGTTTGACTGGAGATCCATCCGACGATGTCACCCATCGTCTCTCATTGGTTTTTGTATTGTACTCATACACATGATTAGAAACTGAAAAAGAAAAAAGAAAACTATTAACCCTTTACCACAAATAGCAATAGACAACTTTGAAAACATATTGGGGGAAAAAAATGGAGACCCTCTATAAATTAAAGAACAGATTTTGAATACAGATGAAATCATATTGTGGCAAAAGGAAAAAATTGCTCACTATGATTAAACAGTTAGCTACTGCAGAGGTGCCAGAAAGCATCTGTATGTGGGACAGGGTCAATATAATATCGAGGGATTGGCGTGAAATGCTTGTAACTAAAATTAGTATTTTTTTACCAAGGTTAATCACCTCGCCATCAAGTCTTTATAAGTGTTAAATCATTTTTTTTTATAAACAATGGAAATTTAGGTGCCATTGCTCGATCTGAGCAATGACACCTAAATTTGCATTTTTTACAAAGGGGTCAAAATTGCCCCTAAACCAGGCTTTTCAAAAAAGGATTTTAGTTACAACCGTTTCCTGCCAAGCCCTCGATATGTAAACACACATCATTATTTAACCTTTTCCCACATGCAACAAATCTGAAGCAGACAACATTGCAAACATTACGATAAAAAGGAGGCATTATGAGCAATTTCTTCTTTTGCCAGAATTATTTCAACTTAATTTAATTTATTTTCATTCACAGAAATGTTAAACTTACAGAAATGCCTACTACAAGATATCCTACACAATGCTACCATATGCTTAGATCTATATATATATATATATATATATTCGAAGGCTAGATGAAAATGGCAGAAAGACGTGGGCATCTAAAATTAAACATTGTTAATGATGAGTATGGTTTTGGGTACATATGGATAAATGACTTTGTTAGAAATTGTAGTCAATTTTTAAAGTGCTTTAAACAATGTCTTCTAGATTGCTCTCTCCAAAACCTTCAGCAAAAGATCAGAGATTCACCTAAGTCAAAATATTATCAACACTTTAAATCTCTTTTAAATGTAAAAATCTATCTTATTATAGTCGTCGCATATTGTCAAATTTGAGATGTTCTAGTCATTGCTTAAATGTAGAAAATGGCAGACATTATATATTTATTGCTTGAGATTCTGCAATATTTGTCTATGTTGTTGAGGATAAATTACACTTTTTGTTAGTATGTCCAGTTTACAAAGAACTTCAGCTTTATTATTTCCAAGAAGTCTGGACAAATTCATACCCAACTACAAGGTTGTTTTATGACATAATGAGTGAATGTAGACCCACATATGTAAAATAACTAATAAAATATCTAATTGAGGCATTTAAAACCAGAAAATTACTTTTAGATGAACAGGCTTATAATTAAATCATAAAGTATGTGTCGTATACTTATTATTTCTATATTTGAATATCTCTAAAAAGTTTTATGATGTCACTTCAATGAATTTATTTGGTACATGTAAATTATGTTATAATGGGCCAGAGGCCTTACATTACTGAATAAAATATTTGTATTTGTAAATATATTTCATATTTTTGACTAAATGTGGTCAAAGTCGCCTGCTGCAGAATTTTTGGTATGTGGGGAAAGGTTTGCAACAAACCTGCAGCAGACAACATTGAAAGCATGTTGGCAAAGATCCAGAAAATCACTAAAAATGAAGGTATAATTACTGCAAAAAGTTGAAAACGATGCGGTAAATGGAGAAATGGCTTATTTAATCACATGTATTCAAGTCATCTATATGTGGGAAAGAACTAAAACAATATTTATCTTACATACCTGGGTCTACAGCCCTGCCATCAAACTGCCGTTTAGGTTTCGTGTATTCACTCTCGTCCAGGTTTGATCTGTAATCCGGTACCGTAGACTCGGAATCCTCCAGCCTCTGTGGTCTCTGTGCCGGCAGTCGCTGCGTCGGAGGTATTCGCTTTGTCGGGTAATTAATCTCCGACTGTGCGAACGGTGAATTTGTTCTATATCTTGATGAAGGTGAATAGACAGTTTCTGTGGGAACTGGACTACTTCTACGTAATTTCTCAGGTTTCTTTTCAAAGACTGGTTGGTGAGCTGGTGCATTGAATATATTGATATCTTTTGGTCTGTCAACCGACTTGTTACCAGTTTGCATAGGTACCCTCCTTGCCTGGAAACCACAAATGAGAAGCTCTACAGGTGACCAAAATTACAATAAGAAAACAAGAACGGATTGATTGCCAATGTTAGTCTGCCTTTTGTTCAGTCCAAAAAGGGGCATTTCTGAATAATAATTGAAGCCAGAGTTATGTGACTTTGTAAAGACATGCGTATTGTTCGTAGGAACATGTGTACCAAGTTTCATTTGAAAATGTTGAACAGTTATTTTAGTCATGAGAAAAGGTTAAAGATTTGTGACGACGCCAAGGGTATTACACTAACGTGACTTTATTTCCTTGAAAAAACAGATTAGCTAATAAGGGAAAAATAACCATCAGTTATAACCATCTTGCCTATAGCAAGTCTAGGGGACCTTAAGTTTCCACCTAAAATTCCAAGTCCCTTAAAATTTGAATGCCGAGGAAATGCGAGTTAAAACAACAACAAGATTGATAAAAAGGGAAATAACAAAACCCGGGAGGAATATTAGTTGTCTATTAATTTATATGATTAACTGGATTACTGGATTGAATATTATACGATTAACCGGTTATTAATATCGGTAACTGTTGACATCCCTAGTTAAAAGCAATGTAAAATATACAAATATGATTCTAGTCATACTTACAGCCGACGGCATGGGCAAGGCCACTACAGCCGGGGCAAGGTTCTTCTTATCATAGGGTAGTACTGTGTTATTGGCGGCTGAAAAATCAATTTAAAGATTAGATACTAGTATTTGATATTAGTTAACCCTTTCCCTCATGCAACAATTCTGCAGCAGACGACGTTGCACATACTTTGTCAAAAAATGGAAAAATCTCTATATTTGAATGGATAACCTATGACTAAAAGTGGAAAACATTGTGTCAAAAGAAGAAATTGCACGTTCTGTGCAATTTCTTCTTTTGTCACTATGTTTTCAAAAAGCCGTCTGCTGCAGAGGCATCAGAAAGCGTCTATATGAGGGAAAGGGTTAACCCTTTCCCGCATATAGAAGCTTTCTGACAGCTCTGCAGCAAGAAATGTATCCATTTGCAACAATGGTTTTAAAAGTCGCCTGCTGCAGAGAATGTCAGAAATGTTTTCATCTCTATTCAATAATTCTTCTTTGATTTATAGAGACTTTTCAGACTTTTGCCAAATGCTAAAAAGTCATTTGCTGCAGATTTTTTGTATATATGTTCATATCATATTTTAACAAAAAAAACCTGCAGATGCTTATATAGTGTGTCTAGCAGTACGAAAGGGATAAGAAGATATAATTTTTAACCAAAATTTTAATGTAGAACTGAAAAATCCTACATATCAGTTAATGAATTAATTTATCCTCGCCATACAGAATTACCTATTTGGTGAGTAGTCACACATGTGTCTATCCCCATGTGATATAACCCTTTCCCTCATATAGACGCTTTCTGACGCCTCTGTATACAGCAGACAGCTTTTGGAAAACACAGTGTCAAAAGAAGAAATTTCTCAAAACGAGCAATTTCTCCTTTTGCCACAATGTTTTCCACTTTTAGGCATAGGTTATCCATTCAATAATAGAGATATTCTATTTTTTGACAAAATATGTTTAAAGTCGTCTGCTGCAGAATTGTTGTATGAGGGAAAGGGTTAAAATGGGAATGCATTAAGACCCTATTTCGGCCAATGTCAAACATATCAATAGCTGTATCTTAGTACTACATCCAATCTCATTAAAGTCAGACCAAAATAAACCATATACTGGACCAGACGACACTGCATAAAAGGTCGTCTTGGATTGAACCTATACACTTAAATATTCATGATCATGTTCTCTTTTTTTGTCCAATGAAATCGCATGACACAACCAACAATACATTCCATACAATTAGAACATTCGACAATCACCGCTCCTCAAAAAAACTTGTTTATTATCTCCTATTTTATACCTAACATTTTTGTAGGCTACAATTTGATTGGCTGAAGCAAAGATCAATCTGATATGACCTGTATGAGGCAGTCATCAGATCTATATACAATATCATATTTCAACGCAATCATAAACCATCAGAAATTATTCAACCATTTACATGATATTTTTTTTTTTGAGTGGTCTACTTTGAAAGAGATATGAAATTTAACTTTAATACAGAGTTCAAAACATTGTAGCAAAAGGACCTATACCTTATTTGGACCAATATTTCTCTGTTTTCCACTGTATGTTTTCAAAAACTGTCAGTTTGGAGAGGCTTCAGATGTTTAGTGTATTGCAAATAAAGTTGAAAACATTGTGGCCAAAGGAAAAATTGCTCATCATGAGAAATTTCACATTTGGCCATAATGATTTCAAAAGTCATCTACTGCTAATGCATCAAAATGCGTGTGCAGGTGGGAAAGGGTTAACATGTACTTTCCATGATTTAGAATAACCTTATCATATTACACGAATATTATAAGACAATGAATTACCTGCAATTATATAACATACAATACTAAAACTAATTAATTTGGGGGTTAAAATAGTTTATTGTAGGCTTATGTTTATAGTTAATTAAGGAAAGAGGTCCCTGTCAACAAATTAGCATGCAGCAAAAGCTTTGCAGATATTGAAATTTCTTAGTTTGATATTATGAACAAGCTTCATTATATGAAAATTATCAAAGGCTATATATAGTCAGTAGGCATATCAAAACAAGGGCACCGCAAAGCGGATGCATCCCCTCGGCTTTCCATTTTCACATTGAGTTCTCTTGTGATCTAAATATTTAAGTCCAATTTTTGACTTCGATCTTTGACCTATGACCTTGAATCAATAGGCTTCAAAATATTGTCACAAACTAACTGTATACCAAGTTTGGATAAGATCTGTCAAGGAATGGTCAGTGTAGAGTGGTGACAAGGTTGCCACAGCTGAGATATATTGTAAGTTCAATCAAGTTCAATTTTGGGCATGACCTTTGACCTATGACCTTGAAAACCAATAGGCTTCAAGACATATCATAAACTAACTGTATAATAAGTTTTATTAAGATCGGTCAATGAATGGTCAGTGTAGAGTTGTGACAAGGCTGCCACAGCTGAAAATATTGTAAGTCCAATTTTGAGTTTGACCTTTGACCTATGACCTTGAAAATCAAAAGGCTTCAAGATATTATCATAAAGTAACTGTATACCAAGTTTGGTTAAAATCTGTCAAGTAATGGTCAGTGTAGAGTGGTGACAAGGTTGCCACAGCTGAAAATAGTGTAAGTGCAATTTTGGGCTTGACCTTTGACCTATGACCTTGAAAATCAATAGGCTTCAAATATTATCATAAACTAACTGTATAATAAGTTTTATAAAGATCGGTCAAGGAATGGTCAGTGTAGAGTGGTGACAAGGCTGTCACAGCTGAAAATATTGTAAGTCCAATTTTGAGCTTGACCTTTGACCTATGACCTTGAAAATCAATAGGCTTCAAGATATTATCATAAAGTAACTTTATACCAAGTTTTGTTAAATCCGTCAAGTAATGGTCAGTGTAGAGTGGTGACAAGGTTGCCACAGCTGAAAATATTGCAAGTCCAATTTTGGGCTTGACCTTTGACCTATGACCTTGAAAATCAATAGGCTTCAAGATATTATCATAAAGTAACTTTATACCAAGTTTTGTTAAAATCCGTCAAGTAATGGTCAGTGTAGAGTGGTGACAAGGTTGTCACAGCTGAAAATATTGCAAGTCCAATTTTGGGCTTGACCTTTGACCTATGACCTTGAAAATCAATAGGCTTCAAGATGTTACCATATACTTACTTTATACCAAGTTTGGTTAAGATCTGTCAAGAAATGGTTAGTGTAGAGTGATGACAAGGTTTGTTACGGAAGGACACACATACATACATACATACATACACACATACGGACGGTCCCGTTACTATATCCCTTTCTCTCTTACTTCGTAACCGAGGGGATAATTAAGCATAATTCAAAATCTCATGCAGTTTTTCAAAACAGATGATCAATATGATATTTACCCTTTCCCACATACAACAAATCTGCAGCAGACGACTTTGAAAACATCAAGACAAAAATATTGAACATTTCTATAAATGGATGTATAAATAACTATTCAATGAGCAATTTCTCCTTTTGCCACAATGTTTTAAAAAATTGTCTACCTCAAAGGAGTCAGAAATGGTTTGTATGTAAGAAAGGGTTAAAATAAAAAAGCATTACTGTAATAATCATTATGCATTAACACAATATCATGCATGTTAAACGGTTTGAGTATAAATCAATGGTAAATTGTATCGTCAAATGGAATATTTTTCATATTTTCAACAAAAGTAACTACGTTTATTATGCATCGTGAAGTGAACATGAGTTTATCATAACATAATATATCGATGACATCATTTCTAATCGTCCAGGCAACTGATATTCGTCTATGACCAATACTTACTTCTAGAAAATATAATCTATCTCAACCTGTTATATTTATACAAGTAATGCAAACATTCCATGCTGTGACTCGCCTAATGGAGTGATAGGAAATTCACAATGATGCTTATCAGCTATAACTAGTTTTCAAAAGAGATTTCGAAAGAGTGAGTGAGTGAGAGACAACGAGAGACTGACAGATAGAGAGAAAGAGTGAGAGATACAGCCAGACAGAGAGAGAGTTGTAGAGTTATTAAGAGAGAGAGAGAGAGACACACACACAAACAAACAGAGAGAGAGAGAGAGAGAGAGAGAGAGAGAGACAGAGAGATATCGAGAGAGAGAGACAGAGATAGAGACAGAGAGACAGAGATAAAGAGAGAAAGAGACAGACAGACATATAGGCAGAGACAGACAGACAGAAAGAGACTGAGAGAGAAACTCAGAGATAGAGAAAGGCAGGTAGAGATACAGACTGACAACAGAAAGACAGTCAGAGAGAGAGAGTTTATTGACACCCGGTTTCTTAATCCCCGAAGCTAACCACTCGACCACAGCAGATTTCTCAGAGAGAGAGAGAGAGAGAGAGAGAGAGAGAGAGAGAGAGACAGGTTATAATAACCATCAACACAAGCCAAAAAGAAATGTGCTGATTGAATGAGTTTGATGTGTATTACAGTTCAATCACTGGTCACTTCCGTATATCAGGGTGACTCAGAATAATTTGTAAGTACATAATGTTTCCGGGTAAATGAACATGGTGATGAATCATGGTCTGAAGAAACAAAAGCATTTGAAGGCACAAAACACACAGATCATGCTATAAAACCAAACACTTACTCATCATTCTATTGGGTGTTTCTTTTTTTTACAGAAAATAAAATAAAAAACACAATTACCTTCAATGAGCTATGCTCTGCAAAAACCATCCATAGGGCATTTGTGACCAATGAAAATCCAGATCGATCTGCACATTTGAGCAGCTTGATCAGGATCTGCACTGTTCGTCAATTAGTCACAGAAGGTATCAGGGACATTCTGACAGACATTGCCCATTTTGATCTCACTCCATGGATGTGCAAGCGGATGTATCTTTGTAATAATTACGATAAGGTTGGTTTTCCTGGAGCATCACTTAAATATACTAGTTCAACTGTATGTTAAGAAATTGTGACAACATGTTGAGGATGTGAATATATGGATCATCATGAATGCTTTGATTTTACTATATGTATTAACCCTTTCCAACATACAGCAAATCTTCAACAGACAACTTTGGAGATATCTAGGAAAAGATAAAAAAAAAATCTCTATAAATGAAAGTATGATAATTGAATACATTTGAAAACCTTGTGAATTTTTTAGGAGGAATTGCTCAATATGAGCACATTCTCCTTTTGCCACTATGTCTTTAAGATTTGTCTGTTTCAGTGAAGTCACCATGCAACTGCAAGTTTGGAATAGCGACTCTTTCCCACAAGCAACAAATCTGCAGCAGACAACTTTTAATGCATTCAGGCAAATTTATGAAAAATCTCTTTCAATGAAATAGAGTTGTAAAAACATTGTTGCACAATTTCTTCTTTTGCCACTGTGATTATGAAAGTCATCTGCTTCAGATGCATACAAATGTGCCTGAAAGTAGGAAAGGGCCTAGAAGATCCACTGATTTAACTTCTGATAATAGAATTAAAAATCCCTCATATCAATTAATGAATTTATTTATCCTAGCCATGCAGAATTAACTATTTGGCAAGCAGTCTCACATGTGTCTCTCCTTATATGGGATACAAGAAAGGGAATGCAACAAGACCCGATGTCAAACATATCAATAGCTGTATCTTAGTAATACAACCAATTTCATTAAAAATCAGACCAAAAAAAATGGCTGTATCATGCAGAGGTCCAGATAAGGAGGGGTATTCAGCTCTTTTTCTAACAATTTCTCTCTTATTACTAAAACAAACCCTATGTTGTGGGTACTCAAAAGAATTGTCTCACTGATACGATTCTTTTGAGTACTTACAATATAGGGTTAGAGGGTCAAATAAGGATTTTAGAACATGCAAAACGCCCCTTATCTAGAACTCTGTGTATGTATAGTGGATCTGATAAAACAGCAAAAAAGATCATCTCGGATTGACCCTAAATATTCGTGTGCAATGTCATGTGCTCTTTTTTTTTTTGTCCAATGAAATTGTATGATACAATGTACAATACATTCAATACAATTGGAACATTCTACAATTATCGCTTCTCATTAAAACTTGTTAATTTATGTGGGGTATATATCTCCCCTATTTTATACCTTACATTTTTGTAGGCGACAATTTGATTGGCTGATGTAAAGGTCAATCTGATACGACCTGTATGAGGCATTCAACAGATCTATATACGAGCGTGCGAAGTTTAGGTCTGGTTTTAATGGAAATGTAAGACAACTAACATGCAACTTCAAATGCTAATCTGTAACAAATGACTTTGCCGTAATTTTTAACTCACTTGCTTATGCAACTAGTAATAATTTAAGATATTAAAAACAATCTGGTTTTCAAATTTCCCTAGAAATATCTTTTGACTATTAACACAAAAAGAACCATGTTGCATCAAAAATTGATTGAATTCATTTTTTCTTAATTTATCCCTTTTCCACATACAACAATTATGCAGCACACAACTTTGAAAACAACTCGACAAAAATATGGAAAATCTCTGTAAACAAAAGTATCATTATTGTGTGGAAATGAATATACTTTGGCAAAAGGAGAAATTTCTCAGCATGATCAAGTTCCTCTTTTGCCACAATGTTTTCAAAAGTCGTCTTATGCAAATGCGTCAAAATGCTTCTACTGCATATGAGGGAAACAGTTAAGTTGATATTTGAAATAGAAAGAACAACGTTGTCATCATAAGTTAAATCATAATATACAATTTTTAACTTTAGGGGAAAGTTACATAAATAATTATATAACACACCCAAGTTCCATGCGAATGGTTTGTCCTTTGCGTTGTTAAATAGAGCGTCTTGACCAAGAAGATGACCTTTAAACAAAAATAACATATTTAAATCACTTAATTAATATTGAATTATTTTAAATTAACTATTTTTTCAGTTATCAATTAGTAACGAACCAATGTGTTAATTAATTATTTATATCTCAATGTATATAAGCTCACAATAAAATGAAATATAGTGTTACAATTAATATTAAAAGACTTGTTGAAAATAAAATCTTATTCTGTATTTATTTATTTTTTATTATAAAACTATCGTGCATCTCAAGAATTTTCTAGCTGTTTAAGAAAAATAAAACAATCTGTTGATTTTTATTCATTTAAATTCAGATTGTAGTAAAGTGCATTATAACCCATGTGCCAGGACTTACTGTTTTTTGAATTTGCACGGAAACCTTTAAATGGAAACAAAACTTGTTAAGCCTGTTCGAAAACAGGGTGACAAAAGGAAAAATTGCTCATTATCTGATACAGATGCATCAGCATCTGCAAGCGAGAAAGAAGTCAGTCTTCATAATAATTCGAAAATTTCATTTAAAACATTTAATAGTCCTTATATTTGAAAAAAATATTAAATAATAAAAATTGTACTGTGATCTAGAATTCAATTTGTTCATGCTTTTTTTTCTTTAGATAAAAGGTATTTTATTTTTCTAAAATAATTCTGTTATTGCAACAGAATGCAATGATTTATAATGGTCAGATTTATAGGCAACAATCTTAGGTTTAATGTATATTGTAGTCAAACAAACAACAGTGATATTATACCCTTAACCCTTTCCCTCATATAGACGCTTTCGGACGCCTCTGCAGCAGACAGCTTTTTGAAAACACAGTGACAAAAGAAGAAATTGCACAAAACGTGCAATTTCTCCTTTGGACACAATGTTTTCCACTTTTTGTCATAGGTTATATATCCATTCAATTATGGAGATTTTCAAAATTTTGACAAAATACGTTGAAAGTCGTCTGCTGCAGAATTTTCATATGAGGGAAAGGGTTATAAGCAACTAACAAATTCAGACAAACTTTTATTATGAGTTAACATTTACTTCATTAATTCAATTTGTTAAAGAACAAATAACAAATTTGACAATCTCAATTAAACAATATTTTGGCCCTTGAAAGACCATAAATATTCTGTACCAAGAACTCTGAAGCTCCTTGGGTTTCAGGTGAAACACTTAAATCTTTCCCTCATACGACAATTCCGCAGCAGACGACTTACAAAAATATTTTGTAAAAAAAAAATCGAAAATCTCTATAATTGAATGGATAACCTATGACTAAAAGTGGAAAACATTGTGGCAAAAGGAGAAATAGCTTGTTTTGAGCAATTTCATCTTTTGTCACTATCTTTTCAAAAAGCCGTCTGCTGCAGAGGCGTCTGAGAAAGCGTCTATATGAGGGAAAGGGTTAAAGGATAGAGAAGTTTTCCAACAACCAGGAAGTTTTAGATAGACAAGGTACGGTGTTGCAGCAATAATCTAATAACAAATAAATTTAAAACAGAATATGGTCTGAATTAAGGAATTGATCTTCAGTCACTGAATCAAATCAGACTAAAAGAAATGCCTGTTATAGTTGTGAATAACAAAGACTCAACATTTTATATGCTTGTGTACAAGAGAAAGTTGATGCAACGCATCAATGTCGCCGGAAATCCATACTGCAGTTATGCATAACACTAACATTTTAGTAGTTGAATAAACAGTTATCAACTGAAGGGGCATATTGGAACATCAGGTGTGGAGTCAAGTGAAAATGTATCATAACTTGCATTGTTTTGTCAACGAAGTGAATGATAATGATTGAAGCCTTTCATTGTTTATGATCAATCTCTATTCCAAAGTAGGTTGACCATAAGCACTACCAACTAATTATTGATCATAAACAGTAATGGAAATGAGTAATCTTGCCAATCATTAGTCTTAGTATGTATACAGTGCTTTCATTAAGGAATAATTATAAGATTTGTGAATTCCACATACACTTTTCAAGATGTTTGTCAGAATATTGAATTTTATTATTTTTCAATAAAACCACAAAACAGACAATTTAGGATTTGCATGCAATAGCACGTCATTCAACCTTTCCTCTATTAAAGTCAACAGTGGACACCTTTGCAGCAATCTACTTTAAAACAATGAGATAAGGGTTAAATCGCTGAAGACACGAGTTTTCTCTTTTTCTCAAGATGATATTAGCTTGGCATCCTAATTATATCATAACAAATGTTGAAATGTAGTTCAATATTTATAAATTAGACCACCTTCGAAATATAATATCAACTAAACAGTTAAATCTCATTGAAATTGTTGTATAATTTAAACTTAATTTCGAACATAAACTGAGCCCTACAACATGTTAATTTATTTTAATTCTTTCCTTCCTTTTTCATAATGAAAATAACAAACTATTCATCTTTTAAAATTATATTATGATGAGCGGCCTTGTGTCAATGATGCATAACAATATGCAGATCGGAAGCAATTAATTAATATGCCTTTAGGGAATTAAATGACACATTTAAAATTGTCAAGGACGAAATAATTTTGTACGAAAGACCCGATTCTTTCTTATTTGCAGAGTTGTCATTCTTGAAACTCTCTTTATAGGCAGAGAGTGTTCGTTCAAAGTAATTTTTCTATTAAAACCAGTTTTATCTCGGTTTGTTCTTTTCTTCATTTGTTTCGAACCAAATAAACATTTTAAATCGCATATGATTTACTATTTGTAAGTGAGTGTAAAGAGCAGCTCTCTGCAAAGGAGATTGATCTACGCAGTTGGTATTCGCGAGTCACGCGATCAACAGTTTTAGCTTAGAAACAGTTCATATTTTAGATATACATTATAAAATGCCTTCTTCACAAATCAAGACATCTCTTTGAACATGAAAAAACCCATTCAGTAAGTTAAAATTGCCATTAGAAGGAGAATAATCGATGTCATTTTCATCAGTCAGCAGGTGCACGTATGTAAACAACATTAGACTGTGCGACGTAAAGGTTCTTTCATTTAAAGTGGTGCGAAGATAATGAACAAAGCCAGTATCACAAGACAAATAAGTTGAAAGGAGAGACAGAGAAAAGTAAAACATCATTAACATTCCACCAATCAGAAGCACAAAGTAATTTTGTTGTTCAAAACATGTGCAATATACATGCTTGTTTCAATTGTATACAAGTATCCTTTTTCTTTATATAGATAACTTTTGATGTTCAAAACATGTGCAATATACATGCTCGTTTCAATTGTATACAAGTATCCTTTTTCTTTATATATATTAAGTTTGATGTTTTTGCAGTAGGCAACTTCTAACCCTTTTGTAACTGCAGTCACATTCATACACATTTGCAACACACTACTTTTGAAAACATTGAGGCAAAAAATGAAAAATCACCTGCTGTAGTAAGCGTAAAATATTTGGTAAGAAAGAAAATACAGCAAGACTTATATCTATGGTTCATTAGCCCTTTCCCACATGCAAGATGGTTTCTGATGCCTCTGCAGCAGACAACTGTTTTTGAAAACATTATGGAACAAGCAAATTCATGAAATTTATATCCCCCGCTTGCAGGAAATATTGTAGGAAAATGTTGAGGTTAGGTTTAAACATGTCAGTAGACTTTTTATTGAACATGTATTACAGGGTAAATTAAACGAACTTGGCCTAGGTTGTTACCAATTTTGTGGCAGTTATTGCACGGAAACAGCAAGAAACGACTTTTTTTGTTAATTAAGGGACCAAAACTCCGCCGAAAAAAGTCTACCGAAAGTGACAATCGAACTAGGTTAGCCCTCAAGGCATTTAACCTTGTTACCAAGTTCATATTTGTGGCAGTTATTGCACGGAAACAACAAGAAACAACATTTTTTGTTAAATAAAGGGCCATAACTCCACCGAATAAAGTCCGCTGAAAGTGACGATCGAACTTGGCCTAGCCTTTAAGGCATTTAACCTTGTTACCAAGTTTGAAAAAAAAAACAGTTCACATTTGTGGCAGTTATTGCACGGAAACAGCAAGAAACGACTTTTTTTTTTTAAATAAGGGG
Organism: Serripes groenlandicus; assembly: GCA_031761405.1. Lineage (NCBI taxonomy): Eukaryota > Metazoa > Mollusca > Bivalvia > Cardiida > Cardiidae > Serripes > Serripes groenlandicus. The sequence goes on along the minus strand of JASEVX010000007.1, from coordinate 67,971,620 downwards.
CCATAACTCCACCGAAAGTGACGATCGAACTTGGCCTAGCCCTTAAGGCATTTAACCTTGTAACCAATTTTGAAAAAAACGGTTCACATTTGTGGCAGTTATTGCACGGAAACAGCAAGAAACAACATTTTTTTGTTAAATAAGGGGCCATAACTCCACCGAATAAAGTCCGTCGAAAGTGACGATCGAACTTGGCCTAGCCCTTAAGGCATTTAACCTTGTTACTAAGTTTGAAAGAAAACAGTTCACATTTGTGGCAGTTATTGCACGGAAACAGCAAGAAACAACATTTTTTGTTAAATAAGGGGCCATAACTCCACCAAATATAGTCCGCCGAAAGTGATGATCGAACTTGGCCTAGCCCTTAAGGCATTTAACCTTGTTACCAAGTTTGAAAAAAAATAATTCACATTTGTGGCAGTTATTGCACGGAAACAGCATGAAACGACATTTTGTGTTAAATAAGGGGCCATAACTCCACCGAATAAAGTCCGCCGAAAATGATGATCGAACTTGGCCTAGCTCTTACGGCATTTAACCTTGTTACCAAGTTTGAAAAAAACCGGTTCACATTTGTGGCAGTTATTGCACGGAAACAGCAAGAAACAACATTTTTTGTTGAATAAGGGTCCATAACTCCACTGAATAAAGTCCCCCGAAAGTGACGATCAAACTTGGCCTAGCCCTTAAGGCATTTAACCTTGTTATTAAGTTATGAAAAAAACCGGTTCACATTTGTGGCAGTTATTGCACGGAAACGGCAAGAAACAACATTTTTTGTTAAATAAGGGGCCATAACTCCACCAAATATAGTCCGCCGAAAGTGACGATCAAACTTGGCCTAGCCCTTAAGGCATTTAACCTTGTTACCAAGTTTGAAAAAAAAAAATTCACATTTGTGGCAGTTATTGCACGGAAACAGCATGAAACGACATTTTGTGTTAAATAAGGGGCCATAACTCCACTAAATAAAGTCCGCCGAAAATGAGGATCGAACTTGGCCTAGCTCTTAAGGCATTTAACCTTGTTACCAAGTTTGAAAAAAAACGGTTCACATTTGTGGCAGTTATTGCACAGAAACGAAGTGTGACAGACAGACGGACAGACGAGACAGACGGACAAACCGAAATTAATAACCCCCCTTTTTTTCTTCGAAAAAGCGGGGGATAAAAAGAAGAAAATGCTCATAATGAGCAATTTCTCCTTTTTTCATCTGCTGTATACTTGTTCATATGTTGTATGTTGGAAAGTGATAGATAGATCTAGTAATCCCGGTAGCTCAGTCGGTAGCGATGCGGGCTGTCAATCCAGGGGTTGTGAGTTTGAATCCCGACTCGGCCAACTTTCTTTCCGACGATTGACAAAAGTCAATGCGATATGCGTCATTTGTCTTCCACCAATGGGCTAAGTCTATGTGGAAAAGCAGCCAGTTGCTTGGGAAGATTGTTGTGTGGAGTACTGGTGTGAGAAAACTAGGAAATGCATGAGTAGGTGAACTGGCCGCCGTGATATAACTGAGAAACTGTTAAAAACGGCGTTAAACCCCAATTAATCAAATTGATGATTTGCCATCAAATTGGCACTATATCATACACCCCATGTCCTACAACCAATTCCCACATACAACAAATATGCAGCAGACAACTTTGAAAACATTGATTGGGTAATTTATTGGGATTGAACGCCGTTTTCAACAATTTTTCAGTAATAGCATGGCGGCCAGTTCACCTACTCATATGTTTCTTGGCTTTCTCATACCAGTACCTCATACAACCTTGTCACAATGACTTTTGTCAAACGTCAGAAAGAATGTTGGCCAAGCTGGGGTTCAAACTCACAACCCCTGGATTGACTGCCTGTGTTGCTAACAACTGAGCTACTGGGGCTCGGCTATGAAAACATAGACAAAAATATGAAAATCACTATAAACAAAAATATTACTTTTGAAAACATTGTGGCAAAAGAAGAAATTAATCATATTGAGTAATCATTACCAAATGCTTTTAAAAGTCATCTGCTCAAGATGGGTCAAAATGTGATAATAAGTAGGAAATCGTAATTAAGTGGGCAACTTATAAAACACATCATTTCCCATGAAGAATGTATTTTTGAAACAGTTGTTCTGGCAGTACTGATTAAAGTTGTAAACATTGTGGCAAATACTTTCAAACGTGGACTGCTGCAGATGCATCAAAACAGGTTTATAGGTGTTCTGGCAGTTAAATGCATTTTGTGTTTGGTATTAACTTACTTATGTTTGAGACTGGTTTACTGGTGGGACCTTGAATAGTAACATGTTAAATAAATAATTCACACATAGAGAGTTTTACAGAAAAAACAACAAATAAAATATATAATCACACAAACCTAAACATTTCGGCATTATTTAGTTAACAGTTTTCTATGTTAACTGGCTTTCATGTACAAATACTCAACACAACATTCTTCCCAGGCAACTGGCTACCTTTCCACATTGAAGGAGGAAAATAGACACTAGTCAGAATGACTTTCGTCAAGCATGAGGAAAAAATGAATGGCCAAGCAGCGGTTCCAACTCATAACCCATTTTGATAGCTCTTGATAAAGCAGCGGTTCCAATGAGAGCAGCGGTTCCAATTCATAACCCCTGTATTGATAGCCCTTGATAAAGCAGCGGTTCCAACTATGATAACCCCTGTTTTGATAGCCCTTGATAAAGCAGCGGTTCCAACTGATAGCCCCTGTTTTGATAGCCCTTGATAAAGCAGTGGTTCCAACTGATAGCCCTTGATAAAGCAGCGGTTCCAACTGATAGCCCCTGTTTTGATAGCCCTTGATAAAGCAGTGGTTCCAACTCATAACCCCTGTTTTGATAGCCCTTGATTAAGCAGCAGTTCCTACTCATAACCCCTGTATTGACAGTCCTTGATATTCCAGACTGAGCTATCACACCTGGACAGGTGGAGGGTTGAACGACACCATATAATTTCTTGTCAAAACTTTCAAATTGTCTACCGAATATAACAACAAGCCCCATCCCCTGCCGGCCATGTTTTTCGACAAACAGTCATTATTTCAACAATCTTGGTAGAATATATCACAAAAAGCTCAACCCACACTTCATGCTCAGGTATGCTAAACACCAAATGTAAATGTCGAGTAGAAAACAATGTGACAAAAGGAAATTTGCTAAATTCATCCTTTTAGCAATCATGTTTATTTCCCAAATATTGCTTTCAAGCAATTTGATGCAGAGGCTTCACAAATAATTTTCTTTAGAGAATGTTAATAGTTTTCAATGCAATTAAATCACTGATTTAAATTTATCATACATATTATTAGTATTTACCTATGCCATCTTTTTCCTCTGAATAGATTAAAGATTCAAGATTCAAGATGACTTCAATCAGAAACATGAACTTTACAAAGTTTCTAGTTTAACACACATATATAGTATATAATAGATAAAGCAAAAACAAAGTCAAGACAACAATGTTCACAATGTTAATTCAACAAATATAATATAATATGTATATATATTAGGATGTATAGATTTTGAAATGTAAGAAATATATGTAAATGTATATATATAAAAGAAACAAACATAAAACTAAATTGCATCCAAACTATAAATCTGTAAATATCTACTAAATTAGAAAAAACAAAGTCTAAAACATGTGTTACTGGAGATTGTACACACAACTGTCATTGCGGTGACTATTTCTTGCTTAATGCATTGTGAGCAAGACAAAAAAAAGACCATAAAAAAACACTATCTTAACCCTTTCCCTCATACGGCAATTCTGCAGCAGACTACTTTGAACGATTTTTGTCAAAAAATAGAAAATCTCCATAATTGAATGGATAACCTATGACAAAAAGTGGAAAACATTGTGGCAAAAGGAGAAATTGCACGTTTTGTGCAATTTCTACTTTTGTCACTATGTTTTCAAAAAGCTGTCTGCTGCAGAGGCGTCAGAAAGCGTCTATATGAGGAAAAAAGGGTTAAATGTTTCTCTTTTTCTGTTTACACATACAAAATATACAGTGAAGCAAAATTTACTCTTTCTCACATGTAAACACTTTCTGACATTTCTACGGCCGACAACTTTTTAAAACATTGTGGCCAAAGGAGAAATTGCTCATAATGAGCTATATCTCCTTTGGCCATAATATTTTCAACTCTATGCATTAATTATACTTTTATTTATTATTTTATTTTTGGAATGTGTATTCCACATTTTTGCTTAGATATTTTTCAAAATCATCTGCTGCAGATTTGTTGCATGTGGGAAAGGGTTTAATGTTTCTCCTTATCTGTATAAACCATCCTCGGTACCCAGGCTATTCATAAACCATATGATGCCCTGGGCAAATTGGCTAGCGAAACTTCGTAAAGCATGCATCCCGATTTCCTCCGTAACTACACTGCCATTTTCGTATCGCATGAGGTTTGTGTCCTGCGGCCAAACAAGCGGCTACATTTCACCTCATAAATTATTCATAAGTACGAGATTTTTACAGCCAATTTGTCCAGGGTACCATATAGTTTATGAATAGCCTGGGTACAGAGGATGGTATAAACAAAAAAGATATACATTGAAGCAAAATTAACTACATGTAGTGAATAAAAGTAAAGAAGGACATACTCAGTATGGTGTTGTTTCTTGAGTCAAATTTATTCTTTGCGACTGTATCTCCACCATCATCATCACCAATCTCAACACGATTACGCGGCGGAGTTCTGTAACACAACATTTATAGACTGTAAATCTAATTTCCTTTTGGGTAATTAATAAGCTGGTTCAGTAATTAAACCTTTCCCTCATATAGACACTTTCTGACCCCTCTACAGCAGACAGCTTTTTAAACAAAGTGAGAAAACTAGAAATTGCTCAAAACGAGCAATTTCTCCTTTTAACACAATGTTTTCCACTTTTAGTCATAGGTTATCCATTCAATTATAGAGATTTTCCATTTTTTGACAAAATATGTTCAAAGTCGTCTCCTGCAGAATTATCGTATGAGGGAAAGGGTTAAGGAATTCTTTTCCTGAACAAGTCTGAGTTTTGAGTATGGTTCACTAGGGGCAGACAACTTTTGAAATAATTGAAAAAAAAAAGAAGAGAACTGACAGCTTATGATCAGTAATTTCCCCTTTTCCCCTATCCAAAAATAGAAAATCTCTATAATTGAATGGATAACCTATGACTAAAAGTCGAAAACATTGTCACTATGTTTTCAAAAAGTCGTCTGCTGCAGAGGCGTTAGAAAGCGTCTATATGAGGGAAAGGGTTAATGCTATTTTCTACAGTGTTTCAGTTATATCAAAGGGTTTCCCGAGTGATCTTCTAGTACTACTTTTTCATCCCAACACTGATCTAGCATTGTCCTAATGCTATCGCAGGAAACATGATGTATGAGGGCTTTGTCAAGCATGCTTTTCTGAGGCTTCAAGGATGCTTGTATGACATAATTACCAACAGGAGATATCCTGAATAAATTGCCTAGTGGCACAGAGGAGTCTGGTTCCAGAGCTACAGATAAGGAGCACCTTACAGCTCTTTGCCTCACAATATTTCTCTTAAAGATTAACCAAACCCTATGATGTTGGTACTCAAAAGAACCGTCTCATTGAGACAATTCCTTTGTTACCAACAACATAGGGTTAGAGGGTAGAATAAGGATTTAAGAACATGTAGGAGGGAGACAATTAAAATGTGAAATGAGTGTAAAACATAAAAGATGGGAGTAACTCACAGGGTGGTTTTCTACTGCGATTTGTTGTATGTGGGAGGGAGATAATTAAAATGTGAAATGAGAGTAAAACATAAAAGATTTAATTGAGAGTAACTCACGGGGGTGGTTTTCTACAGAACCATATGATGTATGCCACAAGCCCGCCAAGCAGTAGAGCACCGATTATACCTGCCACTGTTAACACCGCTATACCTGCGGCGGTCTGCACCCATGGTTTGGAATCAGAGGATTCTGGGTCAGCATACTTCTCTACTCTCGATATTACAAACTGGGTCCAACTCACACCTGGTAAAAAAGTCACGAGAATGAGTATTATGGTGTCGGGATAAATGGACCTGACGTCCTGGTAACTTACCATAACATATACAAAAAAATCTGCAGCAGACAATTTTGCAAATGCAAATGCCTTATCAAAAATATGAAAAATCTCTATAAATGAAAGTCAAACTAGTGAAAAGAGTTGAAAACAGTGTTACAAAAGGAGAAATTGCTCATTATGAGCAATTTATCCTTTTGTCACGCTGTTTTCAAAAGTTGTCTGCTGCATATGCGTCAAAATACGTCTATAAGTGGGAAAGGGATAACTGAAAAATGTTTGAATGTAGAGTAATAGACCATACATACAAAAGTAATGATAACATGGGGACTTTCCAACATACAGATGCTTTTTGACGCCTGATCTGCAGCAATTTACATTGAAAAGATTGTGACAAACGGAGTAATTGCTCATAATGTACAATTTCTTCATTCCATAAATTTTGACACAATATTTTCAACTCAATTCATGTACTTTCATTTAAGGAGATTTTCCATTTTTTTGTGGTAACATACTTTAAAAAGTAATGTGACAAAGAGAATATTGCACTCATAAAGAGCAATTTCTCCTTTCGTAACAATATAACTATTTGATTAATTGAGATTATCCATAATTTAACCTAAATGTTTTCAATCCTGCCTGCTGCAGATTTGCTTCATGTGGGAAAAGGTTGAATTAGTCTGCAGCAGATTTTGGGCATGTGGGAAAGGGTAGAAATATTTACCTGTGATATCTGAGGCAGGGATATGTGGTAAAGAGTTGAAATGTTTACCTGTGATATCAGAGGCAGGGATATGTGATAGAGAGTTGACATATTTACCTGTGATATCAGAGGCAGGGATATGTGGTAAAGAGTTGACATATTTACCTGTGATATCAGAGGCAGGGATATGTGGTAAAGAGTTGACATATTTACCTGTGATATCAGAGGCAGGGATATGTGATATAGAGTTGACAGATTTACCTGTGATATCAGAGGCAGGGATATGTGATAAAGAGTTGACATATTTACCTGTGATATCAGAGGCAGGGATATGTGATAAAGAGTTGACATATTTACCTGTGATATCAGAGGCAGGGATATGTGATAAAGAGTTGACATATTTACCTGTGATATCAGAGGCAGGGATATGTGATAAAGAGTTGACATATTTACCTGTGATATCAGAGGCAGGGATATGTGGTAAAGAGTTGACATATTTACCTGTGATATCAGAGGCAGGGATATGTGATAAAGAGTTGACATATTTATCTGTGATATCAGAGGCAGGGATATGTGATAAAGAGTTGACATATTTACCTGTGATATCATAGGGAAGGATATGTGATAAAGAGTTGACATATTTACCTGTGATATCATAGGCAGGGATATGTGATTAAGAGTTGACATATTTACCTGTGATATCAGAGGCAGGGATATGTGATAAAGAGTTGAAAAATTTACCTGTGATATCTGAGGCAGGAGTCCCTGCATCATCTGCTGCTGTAATACTATACGCAGCATTAGCTGATAGGAAGTTTTTCGTATTAGCTATTTCACTTTCGGCGTCTGCAGTATCATCTTGTATCACATAAATACGCACAGCACACGATCTAGGCAAAATAAGACATAGGTTTAATTCATACTTTCTCACTTACAGACACAATTTGAAGCGTCTGCAGCAGAAGACTTTTCAAAAACTGAAAAAGGAGAAATAGCTTTTAAAATTGTCAGTGGCAGAGACATATTTTAACCTTTTACCTCAAACAACAAATCTACAGCAGACGACATTGAACACATCTTTGCTAAAATTTGAAAGTATGTTTTTAAATAGAGGTAAAAATGTTGTAAGAAACGAAATAATTGCTTGTTTTGGGTAATTTCTTGTTTTTGCCACAATATTTCAAAACTCATCTGCTGCTGAGGGGTTCAGAATAGGTCTGTATGTAGAAAATGGTTAACAGATGTCCATATGAGATAAAGGGTCATAAATAAATGACAATTATAATTTTGTGAAAATTAATTGACGTTTGACAATCGTATAGATGAGATAAAGTTTTTGACAAAGTCACCATATCTAAATATTTTCGGATGCAGTGGTTCAAATGATGATGTCACAAGTCCAAAGCTCCAGATAAGGGGCTCAATTCTCTTGCTTAACCCTTTCCCTCCCTCATACAACATTTCTGCAGCACAATACTTTGAACATATTTTGTCATTAAATAGAATATCTCTATAATTGAATGGATAACCTATGACTAAAAGTGAAAAACATTGTAGCAAAAGGAGAAATAACAGGGAGACGACTCTTTTGAGTACCCACAACAAAGATTCATTTATTCCTGCTTATCTAGACAATCTGCAAGACCACAGTAAACTAGAAATATCACTGAAGGTGATGAATACCCCCAGCTGGTGCCTGACAATATACATATGTATGAGAAATTCAAGGGGCCATAACTCATTTAAAAATAATTCCAGTGCAACACGCCTACAATATTCACAACTAGGTATCAATCAAGCGTGACTCCTATATAGCCCCCATTTACTATGTATCTTGGGGTATAATAACACAATTTATACTTACGAGCTGGAAATTGCTACAACACACCATCGCTTAGCCTGCGCAGTTGGGTACGTTACTTGATAGAGCGTGGTAAGCTGACTGAGGAATGTCGACTCAAGAGCTAAGTATGACGTCTCACTAATATCCATGTAATAACTCAGTACCACCTCAGACGGGTCGTATGTATCTACACGTATTGTGGCCCCGGTGGACGAGGTTTGCTGTGGACTACCGCTATCACGTGCTGCCGCATACATTACATACCCTGTATCCGAGGCTGCGTTGGCAACAATACTCATCACACCTGTAATTTAATGGTAATGTGTGAGATCATGTGAAGATCTAATGATTGGAAAGGGTAGACATTTATCCATAGATCGAAATTTAACCCTTTCCCTTATATAGACGCTTTCTGACTCCTCTGCAGCAGACAGCTTTTTAAAAAAAATAGTGACAAAAAAGAAATTGGTCAAAACGAGCAATTTCTCCTTTTGACACAATGTTTTTCCACTTTTAGTCATAGGTTATCCATTCAATTATGGAGATTTTCTATGTTTTGACAAAATACGTTCAAAGTCGTCTGCTGCAGAATTGTCCCATGAGGGAAAGTGTTAAGGTTCTGTCAAATTTGCGAAAAATTAAATATCTATTGAAGATGAATATCATTTTTTCTTCAAATTTATAATTAATTTATGAGCAGATAAGAAATAAATCCTTTAAACAGAAATGGCTTGAAAACAAAAATATTGAAGTTTTTTATTCAATTTTAGAATGTAACAATAAAGAAAGTATGTATAAAGTATAAAATACCTTTTTCAATCATTTGAGCAGAGGGAAGCTATGTTGAATGATTTAAGCTAGACTGCAATAATTATAATTCTCATCAAAATTACCCAAAAGACCGTAAATAGCTTTTCGTAGACTTGTTTAGAGTCATCTACTAAAACAGCTTAATGTTATGTATAGTTGAAGTCAAAGAAGGAAAATGAAAATTATAAGGAAAATATATCTTCAAAAGTTAATGGCTGCAGAGGCATCAACAGTTGCATATACATACATGTATATATAAGGGTACTTGTTTATGTGTACGATCATGATTTGTATTTGCTTATATTATTGTCAATATCTTTTCACTTGTTATATGTCATTGTACATGTATATTGAATTATGGGCGGGTGGCCTAGATACTAGAAATAAAGATGTCTATGTATATGTAAATTATGGTAGATATTAAATTTTTTAAATGTTAATTAATCCTTATCACTGTTTGTTACATATTGATAAAATCTCAGCATTTTTAAAAAAAAAAAAACATTGTCGCAATGGGAGAAATTGCTCATTATGTTTTCATATGTTGTCTGTTAGAGATACATGAGAAAATGTGTCTGCGTGCGGAATAGGGTTAACCCTTTCCCTCATATAGACGCTTTCTGACACCTCTGCAGCAGACAGCTTTTTGAAAACATAGTGACAAAAGAAGAAATTGCTCAAAACGAGCAATTTTTCCTTTTGACACAATGTTTTCCACTTTTAGTCATAGGTTATCCATTCAATTATAGAGATCTTCCATTTTTTGACAAAATGTTTTCAAAGTCGTCTGCTGCAGAATTGTCATATGAGGGAAAGGGTTAAGTATAAAAACAATCTATAAACTATGTAACTTTGTACACTACACATCTAAAGATTTCTGTTTCCCATATGCAGACGCATTTTAATACATCTGCAGGAGATGACTTCAGTAAACATTGTGGGAAAAGGAAATATTGCTCATAAGTTGTGTGCCACAGATTTTTTATATGTGGGAAAGGGCTAATGATAAATGTCTTTTACCTGTACTGCTACTCAGTGAGAACAGGTGTGGATTATTATTAAGTGTTGTGTAATACTCTAGAACAGCATTGACTCCAGAGTCTGCATCTGTCGCGGTTATCGTCGTCACAGTCACCTGACACTCGTCATTGTACGCTATCTCAGAATTGTAAAATGTTGGAGAAAATATTGGAGCATTATCGTTTTCATCACCCACCGTTATAACGACGGAGGTCGAGAAAGACAGAGGAGGCGTTCCTTGATCCGTAGCAATCAATGTAAAATTAAAAAACTGGTCCGTTTCTCTGTCCATGGGAAGTTTAACATACAGTGTCGAAGTGGTAGAGTTAGTATAGACATGCAAATCAGTCCTGGCACCTTCCGTTGATGATGTATCGATGGAGAGAATTATGTCATCATTGACAAGTGTATCGAGATCTGAAAATACCACACTTAATATACTTGTATCTGCAGCTGTGTTTTCTACGACGGTCGCGGTGTATAAGGTGGACCCAAAGCTTGGTACGTTATCATTGGCATCTGAGATTGAGATAGACACCGTAGCTGTGGCCGTCAGGGTGTTTGAACCACCGTCCTGTGCTCTGACAATAAACACGTATGTATCCTGGGTCTCTCTGTCCAGACTTCCTGCCGTGGTTATCTCCCCTGTTGCTGTGTTCAGACTGAAGTGGGTGTTGTCTCCGGTAACGTAACTGAAAACAACGTATGTGACGGCGGCGTTCGAACCAGTGTCAGTATCATTAGCGAATACGGAGTCTACAACAGTTCCTGTCGCGACATTCTCCGTGACGTTGAATGTGTACGTTGTGGTTGGATTCGGCTGGAATATTGGATTGTTGTCGTTGACATCTCCGACACTCACAGTGGCAGTTAGTATGATACTTCTAGGTGTGGTTCCACCATCAGTGACAGTAACTTCCAGGTTATACAAAGCTGTTCTCTCTCTATCCAATGTGTTTAAAATCTGAATCAGACCAGACCCTGAATCGACTCTAAAATCTGTATCCGTGTTCCCATTGGTTATAACATATGTCAGCACTGCATTGGCGCCTTCATCCTCATCAGTAACTGTCAGTGTGTGAACGACGGTGTTTATAGCTGTGTCCTCGTTCACAGTTGTGTCGTAAGTGTTTGTATTGACTGGATCGTTGTCGTTCTCGTCAGATACATAAATTGTGTATGTTGTGGAGGCTGTGTTAGGACTGACTGTTCCCTGGTCTGCTGCATATATAATCAGTGTATGGCTGAAAAATATAAAACCATATTGATGGATTGGAAATCAATGGATTAACAATACAAGGGTATATAACCCTTTCCCACATTTGCCATAATGTTTTCCCACCCTTTTCAATTATTAAACTTTACTTAATAGCAAATTATATTGTCTACATGTTTTCAAAGTTGTCTATTGCTTATTTGATGTAAGTGGGAAAGGGGGAGGGTTAAAGGAACACATATGCTGCCTGCAAAAGGGTCAGCAAATGAAAAGGTGACGGACAGATGATGGACACACGAAGAAGGAGCAATTTCTCATAAGGCAAAAATCAAATCTCCAAACAGCCCTGCCCCCTGGTGGCTATTTTTTTACCAACCACCATGGCTTAAAGGAATCTTGTAGAGTGTCACTTAAGGAACATTTCTACAAAATTATTTGAAAATCGGCCCGACACTTTCGGAGGAGAAGATTTTTTAAGTTTTCACTATAGCCATATATAAGGGCGAAATAGCCCCGCCCCCCTGGTGGCCATGTTTTTCGACCAATCAACATGGCTTGAAGGAATCTGATAGAGGGTAAGCCTAGGAACATTTCTACAAAATTATTTGAATATCAGCCAAACACTTTCGGAGGAGAAGATTTTTTAAGTTTTCACTATGGTCATATAAGGCAAAATAGCCCCGCCCTCTGGCTGCCATGTTTTTCGACCAATCAACATGGCTTGAAGGAATCTGATAGAGGGTCACCCAATGAACATTTCTACAAAATTATTTGAAAATCGGCTGAACACTTTCGGAGAAGAAGATTTTTTAAGTTTTCACTATGGTCATATAAGGCAAAATAGTCCCGCCCTATGGCGGCCATGTTTTTCGACCAATCAACATGGCTTGAAGGAATCTGATAGAGGGTCACCCAATGAACATTTCTACAAAATTATTTGAAAATCGGCTGAATACTTTCGGAGAAGAAGATTTTTTAAGTTTTCACTATAGCTATATAAGGCAAAATAGCCCCGCCCCCCTGGCGGCCATGTTTTTCGCCAAATCAACATTTCTTGAAGGAATCTGATAAAGGGTCACCCAAGGAACATTTCTACAAAATTATTTGAAAATCAGCTGAACACTTTTGGAGAAGAAGATTTTTTAAGTTCTCACTATTTTTTTCTTTCGGTAGCCATGGAAACCAGAATTTCGAATGGATCAAAAAAAATTGAAGGAATTTAGTAGAGGACATTGAGAGAATGCTTCCCATGAAGTTTCAACCAAATTGGCCAAGTGGTTAGGGAGAAGAAGTCGTTTAAAGGAAAAAGTTAACGCACGCAGGCACGCACGCACAACAGACAATTCGCCATGACATAAGCTCGACTGGCTTTTAGCCAGTGGAGCTAAAAATGGAAAATCTCTATAATTGAATGGATAACCTATGACTAAAAGTGGAAAACATTGTGTCAAAGGAAGAAATTGCTCGTTTTGAGCAATTTCTTCTTTTGTCACTATGTTTTCAAAAAGCCATCTGCTGCAGAGGCGTCAGAAAGCGTCTATATGAGGGAAAGGGTTAAATGTAAATGTATTCATCATAAATGGCAAAAGTAAGGGAGAAATCACTCACGTTTGGGCAATTTATTCTAATCACATACAATGAAAATATTTTCTCTTTTTAAGGTAAACTAAGCTTTAAATTTCTTCAATTTCCATTCCATTCAAATGATAATAATAAAAACAAGCATTTTCAGTGAAAAGATATCCCCCGCCAACGATGGCTTGTTTGTAATTGATGGCTTGTTTGTGCATGAAGGGCTTTATGTTTAATGTGCAATTGACCTTTAAATTTCAACTTCTTCGCACAAGATCAAGGGGAAAGAATAAAGTTATGACACTGGTTTATCCCGTTCCGCGCCAAATTATAAAATATCGACTGGGATTACTTTATGATAAAATATTTTAACGAAATAAATCAGAGGGACGATTAAATAAAACTGTATTTTCCGAAACTGCTTACTCGGGAACATCAATTATTGCAAAATAGTGCAGTCCAAGATAAGACGCCACCTTTAAAAGCGGCGTCTTATCTGGAACTGCACTATTTTCAACAGAGTATTTATGCGGTGAAAGGGTTAATAATCAATATTACAAAACTAAAGGGGTGTCATTTGTTATTTCTTAAATAACACAGGAAAAATGTGAATACTAGGTTTTGCTTCTTAAACCAACAGTGACACAAATACAATAGATATCTTTACTCTTCTTAAAGTGGAGCTAAAATGCATGGATAATTATGTATCAGACAGTGTTATAATAAATGTAAATGATTTGATACCATATTTATTCAGAAGTTCATTGCAGGATGTTGGTTCATATCACATTCAAGTTTCATCAAATTCTAGCAGCTAGTTACTGAGAAATAACTGTAGGCGTGGATTTTTTAATAAATCAGGGGCAGTAACTCTAAAAAAAAATAAGGAATCCAAAAAAGAGTTTGAGGGGAATAATGGCAGGAAGTTGGTTAATATTACATTCAAGTTTCATTAAATTCTAGCCGCTAGTTACTGAGAAACGGCTGCGAACGATTATTTTTTAATAAATCAAGGGAAACAACTCTAAGAAAAATTGACTAATCCAAATGAAAAATGAACAGGCATCATCCCAGTATAGTGGTTCATATTTATTTTAAGTTTCATGAAATTCTACCCGCTAGTTACTGAGAAATGGCTGAAAACGTAGATTTTTCAAAAAATCAAGGGCAATAACTCCAAGGAAAATTGACTAATCAAAAAAAAAAATGAACGGGCATCATCCCAGTATAGTGGTTCATATTTATTTTAAGTTTCATGAAATTCTACCAGCTAGTTACTGAGAAAATGCAGGTGACGGACAGAAGGAAGGACGGAAGGAAGGAAGGAAGGACGGAATAGGCGGGGGATAATAAATGTATTCTATTCACATTTCAGAACGGATATTCATAGACAATCACAGAGACTTAAAAAGGTCTCTTACAATTGCAACAAAATTTTACAGTATGAAAATGATATAACTGATAAGTAATAGAAATACTAACTACAGTGCTCTGCAAAAACCAACCTTAGGGCAATTAAGATCAGTGTTAATCTACATCAACCTGCACATCTGCGCAGCTTAATCAGGCTCTTTTGTCACAGGGGGTTGCAAGAAACTTTTACAAACAATTTCCATATCAATGCAACAGCAAATATATGCAAACACATCTTTATGAGAGCCAAACCTTCAGATATGGGGTTTTATTGATTCTCAGCTTTGAGACCATTTAGACATTATGGTATAAAATTGATCATCCGCCATGGCCAAGAGATTAGGGGTCGGGAAACAGGGCAACCAGGGTTTGATCCACAATCGTAATGGTTATGTTGGAGTGCCCTTAGGCTTGGCCATGGCACATTTCCTAGCCTGGTGGTACTGGTTTGTTTACCCAGGGATCAGGAATAAGGAAACTGGTTCTGTGATATAACTGAAATATTTTTTGAAAGCTGAGTAAACCCCCAAAAAACAAATAAAACTAATAGGGCTACTAAAGCTATGGTAATTTTGTAAGAAGGCATGTTTAACCCTTTCACACCTGCAGGCGCATTTTGATGCAATAGCAGCAGATGACATTTGAAAACATTGTGGCCAAAGGTGAAATTGTTTATGATGAGCAATTTCACCTTTGGCCATAATGTTTTCGACTTCATTTAACAATTAAGTTATTTTTTATGGAGATTTTTCAGGATTTTGTCACTATGTTTTCAAAGTCGTCTGCTGCAGATTTATCGTATGTTGGAAAGGGTTAAGACGCATAAAGATGGTTAAGACTGTGCAGATGGATGCAAAGGCCAGCCTGAATCTTAACAGTCAATAGATGCATACAGACCCCAAATCGCTAGATACGTCTCAAATACAAGTGTTATAATGGTGCCAAGGTTATTTTTATGGAGTATCACTCATGTTTACCTCGTTGCAGTCTCCCTGTCTAACAATGCAGCAGTGGTCAGAATACCAGTGGAAACTCCAATAGAAAAGTGGGCAGAAGGAGTTAACAATGAAAATACAATAACGTTATTATTATTAGCTGTTGAATCAGCATCTGTAGCCTGAATCGTGTCTACAGTTGTACCAATGGCCACGCTCTCAGATTGAGTAATGGCGAAGCTTGTTGATAGTAAAACTGGTATATTGTCATTCATATCATTGATGGTAATTCTGGCCAAGCAACTTGATGACAGTGCTATAGTGCCACCATCTTTTACCTCGATCTCAAGGTCATACAGTGTGACTGACTCGTAGTCGATGGAAGTGGTTGTACTTATGACCCCAGTTGAGGAGTCGATTCCAAACGTGCTGCTGCCACTTCCCCCCACGATGGAGTAGGTTATTTGTCCATTTGTACTGGTATCACCGTCAGTGGCGGTCACTGTCAAAACAGATGTACTTATGACGGAGTTTTCATCGATATCCCCTGTAAACGTGTTAGATGTACAGGTTGGGGTCTCATCATTGTAATCTGTCAGCGAAACTGTCAGGGTTGTTGTCGCAGTCTGTGTGTTGGTTTCATTATTTTCTGTATCTTCAACTTCAATTTGGAGGGTATAGACTGTAGGGGCTGTGTCATAATCAAGTTGTGTTGCTACACGAACTTTTCCGTCGAATCTATCAACCGTGAATTCCTCGCTACCAGTTGTCACACCAGCTCTTAGGTAGTATCGTAGAATAGCAAACGTCCCTGTATCCGAATCAGAACCGGCCACCTGATGTATGCTACTACCGATGATTTCTGACTCAGATATTGTAACAGTATCAGCAGATGTCGAAAAGGTTGGAGCATGATCATTGGTGGCTACAATCTCTACAGAGACAATAGTGAACGCACTAAGGACTGGTGTTCCCTGGTCTGCCACTTTAATTGTAAGAGTATAGATAGACTGTGTGTTCGCGTCCACATTACCGTTCAACTCCAGTGCATTACTGTTCATTTGGAACACATTTAAAGTGTTACCGCCGGTTATAGAGTAAGTCAGTCCGGCAGAACCAGCAGTGCCGTCATCATCATCAGTGGCTGTTATCTGTAAAACAGATGTTAGGGTCCCTGACACAAACTCGTTTAACTGGGCCGAATACGAGGCCGGATTTATCTGGGGGTAGTTATCATTGACATCATTAATCGTGATGGTGAACGTCTCTGATACAGTTCTAGAAGCTGCATCACCGGATATCATATCCATAGCTGCCACAGTCAGTGTATAGGGTGCAGTTGTCTCTCTGTCTAAACCTGAAGCAACAGTAAGCGCACCTGTTGACGGGTTTATAGAGAAGTGTCCAGCACTGTTACCTCCCGTGATGGAATAGCGGACTGTACCATGTGTAGATCCCGTATCAGCATCAGTGGCGGATATAGTCACCACCGCATGACCATTAGTCACATCTTCATCTATTGCCATGTCATACGGATTGCCTGTGAATACAGGGTCATTCTCGTTGACGGGATCGACATACACTGTCATCACCACAGTCGTGATGAGTGCAGAAGTACCTTGATCGTCGACAGTCACTGTTAATGTATATTCTGTTGTTGTTTCATAGTCCAGGGTATCTATTCTTGATAGGACTCCTGTACCTATGTTTATTTGAAACTTTGTATCGGAGTTACCTGCTGTGATTGTGTATAATAAAGTAGGAGAAGCAGATACATCCAGATCAGTGCAAGTTGGAGTGATAATGTTGGCAGTTGTCGTATCTTCCGCTAGTGTTGTAAAATATTCCGAAGCATCACATGCTGGATAATTATCATTGAGGTCTGATATAGTTATCACAATACTTGTGGTTGCGGTCAGAGCCCCTGCTGCGGACTGGTCAGCCACCTCAATGACCAGTGTATAGGAAGTGGTCAGTGGGTTATCACGATCTATGGACTGTTGAATTTGTATTATACCAGTGGATGTTCCAATCTGAAACTTACTGTCACCATTTCCTAATGTGATTGTAAATATGAATGATGTTCCTGCAGCATCAGCATCTGTGGCATCGACATCATACACAGTGGTGCCTATACTTAAATTCTCATCTATAGTGACTGTGTACGGCCCAGTGGGACTGAAAACAGGAGTCTCATCGTTAATATTGGTCACTGTTACCTTTACAAATGTACTCACAGGGAATGTACCGTCAGTCACTTGGACCGTCAAATCATGACTTGTTGCCGTCTCATAGTCCAGTGCGCTGGCTGTTGTTATCTCCCCAGATGTTGCCATTGCTATTGTGAACTCGGGGGATGATGATGTTATAGAATACGTCAGAGCACTGCCAACTGTATCTACATCGGAACAAATGACTGTGACCACAGACGTTGATGTTGCGGCATCCTCAGCTACGGTCCCGGTGTACAGTGAAGCTGTACATGTTGGCTCATTATCATTGACATCATTGACTGTAATGGACACCGTGGCTGTTCCTGTTCTAAATGTTGCCTCTCTGTCTGTAGCATGAACTTCCAGAACGTATGGAGTGGTAGTAGTAGTTTCATAATCAAGGTCACCCACCAAGGTCACATCCCCGGTTGTTTTGTCCAATGCAAATCTTCCTGCAGTATTTCCACTAAAAATGCTGAATAATACTGAACCTGAAATAAAAAAATAAAAAGCTCATATTATGTTAATCGAAATTGGAAATACTTCTTTTTGTCTTTTGTAAATTAACACAATTAACATCTCTTCTGAAGACAATATTCGAAAACATAGTGAAAAGACGGAAAATGCTTTTTAAAAAAGAGAGGCAATTAGAATTAATTTTCTAATTTATTTCTTCTAAAATGTTTTCAAACATAAATCAAAATAATATTTCTAAACTTCTTATCAGACTGTGAGATTGAGGGGAAGGGTTAATTAAATAATTGTATCTTCATTTACAGAGAGTTTCCATATTCGGTAAAGGGTTAACAATACCAAATTCAAAAGACCTAAAATAGTGTTTAGATGATATGGACAAAATGTAGAAGAAAGCATAGCAGGAAAAAAAGGAGTTACTCATTATTTGCATATTATTTTTAGTTTTTAGTTTTTGTTGCATCAAAAGTAGTTTGTATTGAGGAAAAGCTTACCCCTCTGTCATTGTGGAAAAAGAGAAATTGTTCCAGACAAGCAAAGTCTCTTTGTTGCACACTATTTTCAACCAAACTGTATATCAAAAGTTAACCCTTTCCCACATAAAACAAAACTGCTGCAGACAACTTTAAAAACATAGTATTATTATCTATACAAATATGTAATATCTCTTTTAATGAAAGTGTACTTTTTGAATAGAGTTAAAAACACTGTGACAAATGGATAAATTCCTCATTATGAATTTTTTTTGCTTTTGCCAAAATATTTTAAACGTCCCCTGCTGCAGAGGCATCATAAAGTGCCTGTATGAGGGAAAGGGTTAACTCGCAATTTTTGAGAGAAGATGTTGTACTTCATAACACAGCTCCCAAACAGGTGACTCTAAATACCATATAAGGTAAATTTAACCCTTTCCCTCATATAGACGCTTTCTGACGTCTCTGCAGCAGACAGCTTTTTGAAAACAAAGTGACTAAAGAAGAAATTGCTCAAAACGAGCAATTTCTCCTTTTGCCACTATGTTTTTTACTTTAAGTCATAGGTTATCCATTCAATTATAGAGATTTTCTATATTTTGACAAAATATGTTCAAAGTCGTCTGCTGTATTGTCGTGTGAGGGAAAGGGTTAAAAGCTAACAATAGATGTGTGTACAGCGATAATCAAAATAATATTTCCAAATTTCTTATCAGACTGTTTGATAGTACATTTTATTTCAACAGTTTCATTAGAATAATAATATTATGGTATAACCCTTTACCACATACAGACACATTGTGACGCCTCTGCAGCAGACAACATTAGAAAACCTTGAGGCAAAAAGGAAAAAATTGCTCATTATGAGAATTTTTTCCATTTGCCACAATGTTTTCAACTCCATTAAATGATTGTATCTTCATTAACAGAGAGTTTCCATATTTTGTCAAGGGTTAACATTACCAAATTCAAAAGACCTTAAGAAGTGTTTAGATGATATGGATGAAACATAGAAGAAAACACATAGCAGGAAAAGAAGAAATAACTCTGACATTATTTCCGTATTATTTTTCATTTTTAGATATTGTTTTTTCAAAAAAAGCATCAAAAGTAGTTTGTATTGAGGAAAAGCTTACCCCTCTATCTAAAATGTTGTAGATCATAATAGTTATACAAATAATTTACCTGCAAGTTCAATATCCGAGTCTGTAGCTGCCACATTTCCAATAGACGTGTGTACAGCTGTACTTTCATCAGTGTTTATGTTATATATAGGGATCGTAAACATAGGGTCATTGTCATTCACATCTAAAATAAAAGATTCAACAAGTATATATATAATATATATGTAAGCTATGTCTAGTGAAAAGACGTTTTGTTTAATCCGCAATTGGTGAAGATAAAGCTAAACCCATGCATACATACTGTCTCACCAGAGTCTTCATTGCCACTTTCCATGTAAACAAGCCATTGATGAAAAGCTAGCAGTCTCGGATTCGAATTTCAAAGACTTTTAAAATGGTAGTTATGGCTGCCATCCTTGGCACTCAGGTTTGAAGGGTTAGCATTATGCCTGACTGGCTGGTGTCAGAATAAATGAACCAGTATTATTGGTATTTAACCCAGGAAACGCCGTGATGTAACTGAAAAATTGTTGAAAGTGGCGTAAAACACCAAACAATCAATATTACAGTGTCAATCAAACCTCTTATGGCCTTGCTCATCTCATATCATTCTGTTATATGTCTGACAAGTAAATCTTTCCATTAACCATTTGCAGGGACATTTTGACTCATCTGCAGCAGACGACTTTTGAAAATATTGTGGTATAAGGAGAAATTGATCAAATCAAGGAATGCCTTCTTTTTTTGCAATTTTTAAATGTTTTTTTATAACTTTAGTTCTGATTTCCAAGATTTTACGATTCTATCATCAGCTTCTTTCAAAGCAGACAACCAAAGCAATTATATCAAATAAACAGTTAAAGGGTCAAATGATGAGCAAATTTCTCCTTTTGCCACAATGTTTTCAACATTAATCAATAATGTAACTTTTATTTATAGAGATTTGCCATATTTTCAAAGCCTTCTGCTGCACTTAGTTGTTAGTAGGAAAGGGCTATATAAGTCTTGCTCAATGAAATTTCAAAGTTTATAAACCATAGGACTTTTGCAACTAGTGTTAATCCAGATGAACAATCACATCCATGCATTATGATCCTGAACTTCACCATTTACCAATTGGTCAAAGAATCTTTCAAGTAATGTCAGGTAAAGAGGTTATACTTTGGTAAGATAGCATAAGTGTGCTGCTGGCTGATGATTTCTTTTGATTAAGTCTCAATTTTGATTTTACAAGTACTTAATTAGCCACCTTGGAGTTTAAGTATGCTAATACTTGTTGTTTAGACACATACAACATTTGCTACTTTTGTAGCAGATATCTTTTGAATGCATTGTTGTAAAAGGAGAAATTTCTTAAATCAAGGAATTGGTTGTTTTCTTACATTATGTTTAAAACACTTTCTCACAACTTGAATTCCAAATTTTCAGATTTTATCATCAGGTATTTTCAAAGCATTAAGAAAACAGTCAAATAATTATAATCTAGAAAGTCTTCACCTTTTTCCATATAGAAAGAATCTTTAAACTTTGAAAACATCTCAGCAACAACATTGAAAATATTTAAAAATGAAAGTAAACAGTTGATAACATGGTGGCAAAAGGAGAAATGACTAATTTTGAGCAATTTCTCCTTGAGACTTTGTCTTAAAAAGTCATCTGCTACAGATGAGTCATAATGCATCTGCAGGTGTGACAGGGTTAACAAATACAGTCCACCTGCATTTAAAGACCACCCATGGGAAAATAACAATCTGGTCTTTGGTCACAGGTGGTCTTTAATTACAGAGTCATTTATGTAGAAAATGAGTAATTTGGAAATACAAAATGTGGTTGCTATAGACAGGGAATTGCTAAACAAAGGTGGTCTTTAGCACAGGTTTGACTCTACATGAATATTTCCATAGATTCTCAATCATCATTCCATACCTGTTATAGATATAGTCAGGGTTGTGGAGGTGGACAGAGCAGACGGTGTAGTCCCAGAATCCGTAACCAGGATCACTAACTCATAGTTATCTGTAGTCTCCCTGTCAAATGTGACTGTCGTAGTTATCTCCCCTGTGTTCGAGATCAAAAACTCTCCCCCTGTGATAAGAAACAATCATAGTTTTATTTACTGTTCCAAATACGAAATGATCAATAATTGTGTCTGAATTATCAGCAATGTCAACTTACACTTATTTCAAACCTTTCTCACTTAACACTTTCCCACTTGTTTCTCCATTTGCCAGAATGATTTCAACTCTATTCGATAATTATATTTTAATATAGAGACATTTTCTATAGTTTAGCCTTGATGTCTTGAAAGTCGTCTGCTATGAAATTGAGGTATGTGGGAAAGGGTTAACGTAATTATAACACATGTGGAAAAAAGCTTTTCATGTACATCCATGCATAGATTCTGCTTTACAGAAGTTTAATGAGGCCGTCTGCTGCAGATTTGTTGTATTTGAGGGTTATAACAAAGTAATGAAATTTGCTTAATTTCAATAGGTTCTGACATGTCATTGATCATAACAATATGCGCAATTAATGAAAACAAGAGCTACACCATGTCGAAAAAGCGGCATTTCTGAATAACTATTAAAGCCAGAGCTATGTGACTTGGTATAGACATGCATATTGTTCCTAGGAACATGCGTACCAAGTTTCACATAAAATGTTGAACGTTTTTTGAGTTATGAGGAAAGATTAAAGTTTTGTGCCGACGCAGACACCAATGTTATCACAATAACCCAACTTTTTTTACTTCGCAAAAACAGACAAACTAGATAAAAGATGAACACTGTACTCTGGATTATTTGAGTTCAAAAGAAAAAGTTAATGACAGACGGACACACAGATAGATAATGGGAACAACACCATACAGCAAGCTACTTTGGCCTTTGGCAAATACAGCAAAAGATCAACTGTGCTGATGGTTAAAAGAGTTGTTAATGGGAACAGGGGTGATCCTTTCAATCAATTCTGTTTTATGATTCTTCTAATGGGATCAGGGGTGATCCTTTACATCAATTCTGTTTCATGATTCTTCTAATGGGATCAGGGGTGATCCTTTACATCAATTCTGTTTCATGATTCTTCTAATTTGAATGTATCTGAATGAAATGACACCTTAACTGCTCCGCCACTGAGGGGAGTACAAATGAGCAAGCTGAAGCTAAAGAATAATCATCCAGTACCTGTATTTCCAGAAGTGATTGAATAAGTTGTGATATCGTTGTTTGGCGAATCAGAATCGGCGTCTGTACATGTCAACTGTGCCACAGTGTAGCCTATTGCTGAATCCTCTGCTATACTAGCACTGTAAAGGGAGCTTGAACATACGGGTGAGAAATCATTTACATCGGTAATTGTTACCACTGCAGAGTATGTGGCTGTTAATGCTCCTGCAATAGATGGGAGAAAAATGCTTTATTGTCATTATCTTATTGTTAATCAGTCATGGCAAGCAATTTCTTCTTTGCCGAAATGTTTCCAACTCTATTCAGTAATAATATATTTATTTCTAGGGTTTTATATACTTTTGAAAGCATGATTTAAATGTTGTCTGTTGCAGATTGGTTGTATGTGCGAAAGGGTTAAAAATTGTACTCTTCAAAGAAATGAGTAGTTTACTGAAAACATTTTAAATCTATCTAGGCTTCAAAAAACATAATTTCAGAAAGTTGAGAAACAGCAACAGAGTATAAACCCTTTCTCAATTGCAGGTTCATTCTGACGCAGCTGCAGGGAATATAACATGGACATTGCGACTAATCATATAACTGACATCAATAGAAATAAAATCTCACCTGGATTAACTCCAGCATCTATGGCATGTATGACCACTGTGTATAAAGCGAGGGTCTCCTTATCAAATACTCCACTCACGGTCAACAGTCCAGAACTTGGATCTACGGCAAACTTTCCACTGGACCCCGATATGATGCTATATGTAACATCTCCGTCAGTACCGCTGTCCGCATCTGTTGCATCAACATCCGCAACTGATGTACCAGTGGCTGCATTCTCTGCGATTGATGGCGAGGAAGAACTTGCAGCTAGACTAGGTGTGTGTTCATTGTAATTTGTTACAGTAATTTCTATTGTAGCTGTGCCTGTGTTACCTTCAGTGTCTGAAACACCTACTACGAGTGTGTATGCTTGTGTTGTTTCATAATCTAGGTTGGTAGGATCAGCCACGCTTAAAACAGCCGTGGTGGTAGTACCAGCAAGACCAAATATGTTATCCCCGTTACCACTGTTAATGCTGTAGGTAAATGTTGTATCATCTATATCTGTAATGGTAACGGTAAGTATACTTGTGGCGGCTGTTGTGTCTTCTCTCACTGATATGGCATAGAACCCAGGATTAAATTCTGGCGTGCCATCATTAAAGTTGGTTATATCGATAGTGACAGTGGCAGATGAGGAGAGAGCACTTGGGTTAGTCCCATCATCTGTGGCTACTACAATAACCTCATACTGGGTGGGGGTAGAGTCAAAGTCTACAGCTGCTTTCAGAAACACCTCCCCTGTGGACGGATCCACGTCAAAGTTGGCACTCACTGGGTTAACAGAAAACGTGATCGAATTGGAGGTGTCTGCGTCAGTGGCTGTCACTTGAAACACGGATGTACCAACAGCAGTCGTCTCTATAACATTGGTCGAATAGGGTTTGTTAATGAAGGTTGGTGTGTTATCATTGACATCACTGACCTGTACGTTCACAGTGACCGTAGTGGTCAGCATACTTGTCCCTCCGTCCGACACTTCCACTATGATAGCATGCAGCGTTTCTGTTTCGTAGTCTAGGGCGTTAGTCAGTCTGATGGCACCCGACGTATCTATAGTAAATAATGTTGTTGTTCCGACGCCATTGACGAACGTGATATCATATGATAGAACAGCGTTAGCGGCTGAATCCGCGTCACTACAGGTTAGGGTTACTAAGGTGGTGGGTGTAGTTGTATCCTCTGCATAAGTCACCGTCTGTAGAACTGATGTACACACTGGCGTGTTGTCGTTGACATCAGAGAGTGTGATAATGGCGGAAGTGGTGCCTGTTTGAGGTGTTCCACTACTGTCTACAGCGTTTAAAACAAGGGTATACGGTTTAGCTGTGGCCGTTTCAAAGTCTAACTCTGCTATCGTAGTGATGTCACCCGTAGAACTGTCTATCTGGAACTTGGAGTCGACATTGCCACTGGCAATACTGTATGTAATCGCACCTGGAATAATAAAAGGAGTTGACAAAACAATGCTTACTTTTATATATTTCTTACTTAAGAACTTGAATGTTTTTAAAACTCTTTCCGAAATACAACAAAATTGCAGCAGACAAGTTTAATATATCTAACCACATCGAAAATCTTGATTAAAGTAAGAACAATTTATTTAATAGTATTTCAACCATGGTGACAAAAGGTGTTATGATTATTAGTAATTTCTCCTTTTGTCTCAATATTTTCAAAAATCGTCAGCCTCAGATGCCTCTGAACGCACCTTCATGTGGGTTAGGGTTAACGAAAGTTAAAGTGTGATTGACATACACACACATATAGCCCTTTCCCTCATATAGACGCTTTCTGACGCCTCTGCAGCAGATGGCTTTTTGAAAACATAGTGACAAAAGAAGAAATTGCACAAAACATGCAATTTCTCCACTTTTTGTCATAGGTTATCCATTCAATTATGGAGATTTTCTATGTTTTGACAAATTATGTCAAAGTCGTCTGCTGCAGAATTGTTGTATGAGGGAAAGGGATAGACAGAGGATGTAGGTGATCCCTAACTGTCACTGTGCCAAGGCATGCAGACCACATATAAGGATTTTTTTTCCCATTTCGAGTGTGTAGTGTGATAAGGTAAGAAATATATCGTTAATGAATAAAGCTTCCTTCCCCAATAATGTATACAAAAGCCATTAGTGGATTATAAAAAAATATATAACAATATTAGTAAGTAACTTAATTATTTCCAGCAAATCTAAAGTAGACTACTTCAAAACATCTAGGCCAAAAAAAATATGAAAAATCTCTTTAAATGAATTATGACTAGCAAAAAGAGTTGAAACCATCACGACACAAGATCAATTGCTCGATCCTTACAATGTAACAGCAATTTTTTCTCCTTTGCCGAATTTTTTTCATAAATCTTCTGCTGCATGATGCATAAAATATTTCTGCATGTTGGAAAGGGTTAAATTCGTAATATAAATAAACAAGAGATGATTGTCAAACATTGTACGCCTTAACCCTTTCCCTTATATAGACGCTTTCTGACGCCTCTGCAGCAGACAGCTTTTTGAAAACATAGTGACAAAAGAAGAAATTGCACAATATGTGTAATTTCTGCTTTTGCCACAATGTTTTCCTCTTTTAGTCATAGGTTATCCATTTAATTATAGATTTTTTTTATTTTTTGACAAAATATGTTCAAAGTGGTCTCCTGCAGAATTGTTGTATGGGGGAAAGGGTTAACCTTGTGACCTTAACCTATGAATGAATGACCCCTAAATCAATAGCTGGTCATGCCAAACCTCCCTGTCAAGTTGGGTACTGAAATCTTTGGTCTATCGATGAACTGATGGATGGACAGACCAGTAGACAGACATGTGCAAAGCAATAAACCCGCTTGTCTTCGAAGGAGGGCACAATTAGGCGAGATTTACCATTGTTTCCAGTGTCCAAATCTGTAGCGCCCGCAGTACCCACAACTGTCCCTATACTGATACTCTCTGCTGGGCTAAAGTTGTATGGATCTATGGCAAAGATGGCGGTGTTGTCATTCTCATCTGGAAGTTAAAAGTAGACTATTTTATTGCTAAAAAGAAAAGAGAACGTCAATTTCTAAGAAATTACTCCGTTTCTCATATACAGCATATCTAAAGCGTTGAAAACATTGTGGCAAAAGTAGAAAGCATCTGCATGTGGGAAAGGGTTAATTATTCAAGACTTTACCAAGTACAATGTTTTATTTAATCTATCTTAACTAAATGTTTTCTAAATCGGCTGTTGCAGATTTACTGTATGCGTGAACGGGTTAACCCTTTCCCACTTACAGCTGCATTTTGATGCATCTGCAGAAGGGGAATTATGAAACTTTTATGAGTAATTTCTTCTTTTACAATAATGCTTTCAACTCAATTGAAAAAATACAGTCTTATAAAGAGATTTTCCTTATTTCAGCCTAGATATCTATAAACTCATCAGTCGCTGTTTGAGAGAAAGACAGATGATGTAGTTGATCCTAACTGTCATTTTGCCAACACACAAGGTTTCTTTTCCCTTTTCGAGTGAGTAAACACATCGAGGGCTTGGAGTGAAACAGGTGTAACTAAAATTTGTATTTTTTTACCGAGGTTAATCACCTCGCCATAAAGTCTTTATAAGCGTACAATCATTTTTCTTCGTAAACAATGGAAATTTAGGTGCCATTGCTCGTTCTGAGCAATGGCACCTAAATTTGCATTTTTTACAAATGGGTCAAAATTGCCCCTAAACCAGGGTTTTCAAAATAGATTTTAAGTTATAACCGTTTCCCGCCAAGCCCTCAACATTGTTGTAAGGGAACAAAAAGATCCTTAACCCTTTCCCACATACAGATGCTTTATGATGCCTCTGCAGCAGAAGGTTTTTTAAAACATTGTTGCAAAAGGAGGAAATGCTCATCATAAGCAATATTTTCCTTTTGCAACAATGTTATCATCTGTATTCAAAAAATGTTCTTTCATTTTTAGAGAGTTTCCTTATTTCCGCCATGCTATTTTCACAGTCGCCAGTCGCTAATTTGTTGTATGTGGGAAAGGGTTAAAGGACGCATTCGAAGTAAGAGTCCTTACCTGTAACAGTGATTGTGACAGTTGTTGATGTGGTCAGGGCAGCTGTTCCTGAATCTATAACTTCTACCACCAACTGATAGTTATCCAACGTCTCCCTATCCAGTGCTGCGTTCACTGTGATCTCTCCACTAGGTGATACTGCAAAAGCAGTTCCTGAAAACACATTAAGGTATATATGTTCAGAAACTGGCATGAGCTGCATATAATTCTCAACCCTTCTCCTCATATAGACACTTTCTGATGCCTCTGCAGCAGACAGCTTTTTGAAAACATAGTGACAAAAGAAGAAATTGCACAAAACGTGCAATTTCTCCTTTTGCCACAATGTTTTCCACTTTTTGTCATAGGTTATCCATTCAATTATGGAGATTTTCTATGTTTTGACAAACTACGTTCAAAGTCGTCTGCTGCAGAATTGTCGTATGAGGGAAAGGGTTAACAATAATGTTTTCAAAATACAACATGTAATATCAAACAAGTGTGTTTACAGAAATACATGTGTCGCCTGTAAAATGTCAATAAAGGAAAGCTAAGCACACTGACAGAGAGACAGACACAAGATAGAAAAGTAGTCTCCATGTGTATCCCTGCTGAGGCAGGCGACACAATATTGACAAATATTGAACTGTACGAGAGCAAAACTGTCATAAAACACCCATGGAAAACCCTAACCCTGTTTCAGTATTTAACCCTTTCCCTAATACGACAATTCTGCAGTAGACGACTTTTAACATATCTTGTCAATAAATAGAAAATCTCTATAATTGAATTGATAACCTATGACTAAAAGCGAAAAACATTGTGGCAAAAGGAGAAATTGCTTGTTTTGAGCAATTTCTTCTTTTGTCACTATGTTTTCAAAAAGCCGTCTGCTGCAGAGGCATCAGAAAGCGTCTATATGAGGAAAAGGGTTAAGATACCATAACTTTGCCAAGGCAATCTGGCGGGATATCCAATATGTCTGAAATGTCATAATCATTCAGATAAACTTTGGCGATGACTGAAGAACCGTTCAAGACACTGACAAGTATTTGTGGGCCTAAATTTGATGATCAAGAGTTTCAAACTTTCATGTAACTTGCAGACCTAAGTTCATTCCTTAGTTACACTTCTCAAATGTACAGGATAATCTTTGTCTGCAATTATTATTGAACGATCTAGGGGTTAATTTCCCATATACAGACGTATTTTGTTGTGTCTGCAGAATAAAAACTCATAAAATCATTGTGGCAAAATGTGAAATTGATCATAACCTGCAATTCCTCCACTTACTACAATGTTTTCAAATCTTTTTAAAGCATTATACTTTCATTTTAAAGACATGTTAATATTCAGTCATCTGATGCAAATTGGTTGTACATGTATATGGAAAAAGGTTTATCAGGATTAAACCTTTTTCTGATATAAAATTGAACATAATCTGTTTTGAAAACGTTTATCTAAGGTAGATTTTTGGAAAGGTGGAAGGAAAAGTTTCATACAGATATAGAAAAGAATACTTTGCAAAGAGTGTAGATCTTGATCAGTCTGCACATCTGTAGAATCTGATGAAGACCTACACTGATGAAAATTGGGCTGGGTTAAAAAAAAAGGAATAATTTGTACCTGTGTTACCACTTGTAATACCATAGGAGGAAATAGCATTATTGGCAACTGTGGCATCACTGTCTGCACATGTCACTTGGGCAACAGAAGTCGTCGTGGTTGCCGACTCGGATACACTTGCACTGTAAACGTTTTGGTTACAGCTTGGTGTGTTGTCATTCTCGTCTGTGATGTCGACAGTCAGTGTGTAAGTTGCTATCTGGGCAACTGTGGGTTAAAATGTACAAAGAAATACATTTTTTTATACCATTTGTTGTTATCTACTTGTTACAATTTATAAGAATTGGATTTTACATACAAAAATCTAATGCCATTTTTTTTTCAAATACGTTGATTTGTATTGGCTTAACCGTTTCCCACATATACACTTTCAACAGCAGAAAACTTTTCTAAGCAATGTGACAAAAGTAGAAATTGTTCCAAACGAGCAATTTCTACTTTTGCCACAATACTTTCAACTCTTTTCAATATTGTTTCTTTCATTTATAGGGATTTTCCACACTGGTGCAAAGATGTTGTCAAAGCTGTCCGCTGCAAAATTGTTGTAAGTGGGAAAGGGTTTAAGGTATAAGATGAATAGGGCTATAGAATCTTGTAAAGATATAAAATTAGCTCATACCTGTAGCCCCATCTGCTGCCTCTATGCTTAGTTCATATGTTGTAAAAACACTTTCCATATCGATGTTACCACTGACCGTCACAATACCAGTTGTCGGATCAACGGAAAACTTGCCGGAACCACTGTTTGTAACGCTCGCTATTGTGTACGTAATCACTCCATCGTCGCCATGGTCTTGGTCCGTTGCATCTATGTCAATCACGGTTGTACCTGTTGCTGTGTTTTCCGCGATAGTCTGGGTTGAACTTGATGATGCTAATGTTGGAGCATTATCATTAATATTGGTGACCTCAATTACGACAGTTGTCGATGCAATGTTAGGTGCTGCATCTACAGCCCTGATTACTAGAGTGTAACTTTTAGTCGCGGAATCGTAATCAAAATTAGTGACATCGTCAATTATAATCTCTCCAGCTGAGGGATCGATTCTGAAAACATTGTCGCCATTCCCGCTGGCAATGCTGTAAGTCAGTGTTGCATCATCAACATCTGTAGCTGTGACAGTCACAACTGTGGTCCCAACCGGTTGATCCTCGGCCACAGATCCAGAATAAAAGGCAGGATTAAACACAGGTGTTACATCATTTGAGTCTGTTACAGTAACAGTTAAAGTCTCTGTCACACTCTGAGATGGATTACCATTATCGGTGGCAACAAGTGTTAGACTTATTGTTTTTGGATTGATTGTATCATAATCTATAGCAGCTATAGTATACAATATTCCAGTACTTGGATCAACTTCAAAGTAAGTATCGGAAGGGCTAATCGTATATGTAACTGTGTTCGCCGTATCAGCATCAAGGGCAGTGACCGCATACACACTGGTACCAACGGCAGTGGTTTCCGGTACATTCGTAGTGTAGGGTGTACTCTGAAAGACTGGGGCGTTCTCATTGACGTCAGTTATAACCACATTCACTGTGGACGTGAATGAGAGAGATGGAATGCCACCATCTTTAGTGCGAATCAAGACCGCGTACGATGGTGTTGTCTCGAAATCAAATGTTGTAGCAGCTGCCGTAGTTAAAACACCCGAACCATCAACCTCAAACAGTGTAGATACAGCTCCATTTACCGTCACAATTTCATAGGTAAGGGCAGCATTAGTACCACTATCAGTATCCGTACACGTTATAGACCCCATGGTTGTAGATCCGGCTGTGTCCTCTCCAAATTCCACCGCCTGAACGGCAGGTGTACAGGAAGGCGTATTATCGTTTTTATCATTAACATTTAAGGATACAGTGGTACTAGAAGTCCTAGGGGATGTACCATCATTATCGGTACCCAGTATCTCCAGAACATAAGGATTGTTAGTAGCAGTCTCGAAGTCCAGGCTGGCTATCAGTTTTAGTTCCCCTGTAGAACTATCTAGTTCAAACTTGCCGTCTACATTCCCACTGTTCAAAGTGTAGGTGACTGTACCTAGATAAAATAAAAATATTTATCAAATACATGTAGTAAGTACTTTCATTAACTGTGTATTTAATCTACAAAAAAAAAAATCTCTCTGATCCAAAAATGCTGATTTTGTAATAATACAATAATAGTCGGGACCAATTCCTTTCGATGAGTGTCTTTGGATTTGTTTTTATATTTTTGACTAAATTTTGTCAGGCTCTACACTGTAATATACTGGAAATAAATCACAAGCAATTTCTTCTTTTCTCAGCAATGATTTCGAAAGATGTCCACTGCAGATGCATTAAAATGTGTCTGCATGAGGGAAAGGGTAAAGGTAATTCACACTGTACCTGCACTTCCTGAATCCGTGTCTGTGGCTGTTACTGTGCCTATAACTGTACTGACAGCTGCATCCTCGTCAGCAGTCATACTAATGGGGTCTATTGCAAAATTGGGAGTGTTGTCATTTACATCTGCAAGCAAAGATTCGTATTGATAGAGCACAAATTATATGAATGAGTTAAGAATAATCCTTAACCCTTTCCCTCATATGACAATTCTGCAGCAGACGACTTTGAACATATTTTGTCAAAAAATAGAAAATCTCCATAATTGAATGGATAACCTATGACGAAAAGTGGAAAACATTGTGGCAAAAGGAGAAATTGCACGTTTTGTGCAATTTCTTCTTTTGTCACTATGTTTTCAAAAGCCGTCTGCTGTAGAGGCGTCAGAAAGCGTCTATATGAGGGAAAGGAAAATCGTTTGAAGTTGGGTCTTTCTTCAGTTTAACAACAGTAAAGTTTCAATCAATTGATCCTAATTAAAATCATATGTCAGAAAAGGTTAGAGGTGTTAAGAGTTACCTGTGATTAGCACAGCTACCGTTGAAGTGGTAGTCAGGGCCGGCATGCCACCGTCTATAACATGTAGGACTATTGTATAGGCGTCGACAGTCTCTCTGTCTGGAGCATTAACAACCTGAACCTCTCCCGTCCCTGTGACAGTGAAATCTCCACCTATTTAAAGGATAAAAAGTGTGAGTAACCCAGTCAAACATGCAGACACACATCTACAGCAGCGCAGAAGTGCAGTCGAATTTAACAGCTGTGTGGCCAAAGCAGAAATTGCTCATTATTAGCAATATCTCAATTTTTTTCACAGAAGTTTTAATTCTCCATTCAATGATTACACTAACTCAATGAGAAGACTTTTACAAAAAAAATGGCAAATGGAGATATTGCTCTTATATAATGAGCAATTTCTACTTTGGCCAAAATGTTATTAAACTTTTTTGCTCTGTTTTCTATTACATTCAATATTTATACTTTCAATTATAGACATTTGCATAAATTTGCACAGATGTTTTTAAAGTCAACTGCTGCATATGTATTGAACATGGGAAAGTGTTAATTATTCAGAGGCAGAATTTATATTCCTTACAAATCCAAGAGGCAAATGAGGGTCTTAATTGCCATACTTGCTTACAACATTGATTATTTAACCCCTTTCCTACCAACATACAACAAATCTGCAGCAGACAACTTTGAAAACATGTTGGCAAAAATATAAAAAATCGCTATTAAAGTGTTATACTTGAATAGAGTGGAAAACATTGTGGATATAGGAGAAATATCTCATTCGTAGACATTGTTTTCCTTTTGTCACATCGTTTTCTGTAATGTCTGCTGCAAAAGCAACAATTTGCGTTTTTATGAGGGAAATGGATAACCTGATGCAAATGACTTGCATTGATCTTGCAGCAGACGATTGCTGAAATCATTGTTTAAAAAGTAGGAAATTGCATTATTTAAGCAATTGTATTGTTTCCGAAATGCTTTCAACTCTGAATCAAAATTCTCTTAACCCTTTCCCACTTGTAGACGACGCTTTCTAAAACCTCTGCAGTAGACGACATTTGAAAACATTCCGGCAAAAGGAGAAATTGTTCAAAACGAGCAATTTCTCCTCTTGCAAAAATGTTTTCAACTTTTTGCAGTAATTATCCAATATAGAGATATTTCATATTGTACTTCAATGTTTTCAAAGTGGTATGCTGTAGATTTCTTCTATGTGGGAAAGGGTTAAAGTTAACCAGATGTTAAAATAATTCTCTTAGATGTTTTTCAAAGAAGACAGACCACAAAATGATTGTATACGGTAAAAGATAAAAGTTTGATTACCTGTATATCCAGAGATGATGACGTACTGACTGATGTCGCTATTTGGCGATGACCTGTCACTGTCAGTGCATGTCAGTTGTGCGACACTTGTTGTTGCTGCAGAATTTTCCGCAAGTGTGACACTGTAGTATGAACTTGTACAGACAGGTGTGACATCGTTTACGTCCGTTATTGTGACAGTCAACACATACTGGGCCGACAGGGCACCTGTGAAAAAACAAAATATTTTAGTTGGTCAGTATAAAGTGGAGTATAGCCAAACCTGTGCTTAAGACCACCTTGCCCTGTCTATAGCGACCATACTTTTAATTTCCCAAAAACGAATTTTTCTGTCTAAATGACCCTGCACTTAAAGACCACCTGTAAACAAAGAAAAGATTGTTCACTTCCCATGGGTGGTCTTTAAACTGACTTCATTTTTATTTATGAGCCCATCCTAGGAAAAGGTAAATGTTGTTGTTTGTGATCAGCTTAGATTCTGATCTATACTGTTCATATATTACTCACACAAGCTTGTTAGAAGCTTCTGTCAACTTGTGTTGATTCCGTGCAGGTGGAAAGGGGATCTGAACCTACGCTGTTCAGAAATGCCCACTTGTACTTTTTCTAATGGAAAGGCTCATATAATGGTTTGCGTTCTGTTATTTCTCGATGGTTTAATAAATAGGTAAAAAAGCAATTTTTTTTTATTTCAGTTGCTTGAAATTGATAACAGTTAAACAGGTAAATTCAACACTTGAAAAAACACTTCTTCTCCTTAGACTTCATTAGAAACCTATAAGAGAGTTTGAAGGACCCTTATGTTTACCTGCCAATATTCTTTATGTCAAAGCGTGACAGACAGGTAATGTGAAAAACTACAAAAATGTAAATATGCCCTATGCCTTTGGAAGGCCAATTCTTTTTATTAAATTATAATTACTGATGACGGAAAAAAAATATACTTCCTATAAATGTTTTTCACTGTTTATTAAAGAAATACTTTCAATTGAGCTTGTCCAGTAAAAAAACGTCTAGAAAAGGTGGAACAACAGGCAATTTCAACGGTAAAACATATAATATTTTATCAATTTAAAAAAGAAAAATTAGTAATATCACAATATAAAAAAACGCCACCCACCAAATAAACATATATAGCCCTTCATTCCTCCCACATAGACTTTCTTTTCTGGAACAGTTCTAAGTTGATTTTATACTTGTTTTCCCCACTAATCTCAAGTTAAAAGAGTCATATATGTGCATATAAACTAAGATACCAAAAAATAATGCTTACTTGGATTCGTTCCCCCATCTGTTGCATCAATATTAAGTGTGTATGCTATGGCTGTTTCCATATCTAGAGTAGCTGCTAGAGTTACAGCCCCTGATGAGGGATTAATAGAAAATTTTCCAGCATCATTTCCTGTAGCAATTGTGTAAGTGATATCTCCATCAGTACCAGAATCAGCATCTGTAGCAGCCACAGTCACAACAGCCGTCCCAACAGCTGTATCCTCAGCCAATGTTTGCGTGGAACTTGTGGGCGCCAGTACCGGCGTATTGTCATTGTAGTTAGTGACAGCGACTGCAACGGTGGTGGTGCCTGTATTGGTGCTGTCCGTAGCCTCAATGACCAACGTATAGCTCTGTGTGGCAGAGTCGTAGTCTAGATTGGCGACTGAATCTATGAGAACGACTCCCGATGCTTCAACACGGAAAACGGCATCTGTATTTCCTAGTGTTATTGAATAGATCATTGTAGTTCCTTCCGCATCTGTGGCTGTTACTGTAGTGACTGTTGTCCCAGTTGGATCATTTTCTGAAATGGAGCCAACATACACTGCTGGGTTAAACACGGGGATGCCATCATTCGCATCTGTTACAGTGATGGCTAGCGTCTCTGTTGTACTCCGAATTGCTAATGAAGTCCCATCATCTGTGGCAACAACTGTCAGGGTGTAAGATGATGGTGTTGTCTCAAAATCTAGAGTTTCCCTCAAATACACCTCCCCAGTGGACGGGTCTATCTCAAATACAGTACTCGCAACACTGAAACTATATGTTATTGTGTTAGAGGTATCAGCATCTGTTGCTGCAACAACATATATCGACTGGCCAACTGCTGTTGTTTCTGCAACATTTACGGAATATGGTGTACTAGTAAATGCGGGGTTTGCCTCGTTGATGTCGGTGACTGCGACATTGACTGTCGCAGTGCCTGTCAGAGCTGCTGGAGTCCCTCCGTCTATAGCAAGGACAATGATCTGTTTTAGTGTGTCAGATTCGTAATCTAGATTGGTTGACAGAGTTATAACACCTGTGCTACTGTCAATACTAAAAGGTGTTGACGTAGCGACGGCATCGACGCTGGATATCGAATAGGACACAGTACCACTCACTCCAGTATCACTGTCATTACAAGCAACAGTTGCTATGGTTACAGTTGTTGTTAAAGTGTTTTCTGCAAACTGGACAGTTTGTAGAGCATTGGTGCATGATGGAGTGACATCGTTTTTGTCAGTCACATCAATTGTTACAGTCGTTGAACCAGTTCTGAATGTTGCCTCTTTGTCGATAGCATAGACTATCAACTGGTATTGTCTGGTAGTTTCATAGTCTAAAGCTCCAATAAGCCTGATGTCGCCTGTATTACTGTCTATAGCCAGGTTTGAGTCTGTATCACCACTAAATATACTGTACACTAAGCTTGCTGAAAAGTAAATTTATATAATCCTTTCCAACTTATAACAAATCTGCAGCAGACTTCTTTGAAAACATCTGCACAAAAGTGTGAAAAATCTCTGTAAATGAAAGTATTATTAATGAATAAAGTTGAATACATTGTGAAAAAAAAGGTGACATTGCTTAGAATGAGCAATGTCTCCTTTTACCAAAATGTTTTCAAAAGCTGTCTGCTGTAGAGGCATCAGAAATCATCTGTATTTGGGAATGGTTTAATCCGTCCAAGAAAAACTGGCTGTTTATTGTCATCTTTCATGGAAATTATCATTCTATAAGACCATGCAGTACTCTACACTATGTTCTTCCCAAGCAACTGGGCTTCTTTTCCACATAGATTATTTTGTCCATCAGAGGATACTTAACCCTTTCCCTCATATGACAATTCGGCAGCAGACAACTTTGAACATATTTTGTCAAAATATAGAAAATCTCTATAATTGAATGGATATAACCTATGACGAAAAGTGGAAAACATTGTGTCAAAAGGAAAAATTGCTTGTTTGAGCAATTTCTTCTTTTGTCACTATGTTTTCAAAGAGCTGTCTGCTGCAGAGGCGTCAGAAAGTGTCTATATGAGGGAAAGGCTTAATCAAATTTCTTGCTTTTAACCCCCTTTTCCCACATACAAAAAATATGCAAAAATATTTAGACAAAAATGCGATGTGAAAACATAGTGATAAAAGGGTGAAATTGCACATTATGCAAATTTGCTGCAGAAGTGTTAAAATATGTCTACATGTTGGAGAAGGTTAACATTTAGGCCAACTCAGAAGAAAATTGCATCAATATGCGTCCTCCGGTGGGAAAGTTTGTTTGCTAGAATGTTGTTAATTGCGTCATTTTTTCAAAATAAAAATCAGTTATATCAAGGCATTTCCTGGGTAAGTTACAAGTAATACTGGGTCAATTCTTCATGAAACCAGTGAGTCAGCTGTAATGCTAACGCCACAATCCTGAGTGGCAAGAATGGGAAGTTAACGCTTTCCCTCATACGACTTTGAACATATTTTGTCAAAAAATAAAATATGTTCAAAGTCGTCTGTTGCAGATAATCATATGAGGGAAATGTTTCAAGAAATTTTAGTGTAGGTAGAGTGACACACTGTAAAATAACTGACCTGCATTATTAATATCGCTATCTGTAGCGGCCACAGTACCAATGGTTGTTCCAATACTGATGTCTTCATCCTGAGTAAAGGTGTATGATATTGAAACAAACGTTGGGTCGTTGTCATTTATATCTGAAACACAAGGAACTCTTTATAGATGTGCAACATCATTTTCAACAATTTTTCAGTTTTGCATTGGCATTCCTGTGTAAATATTAATAATGATACTGGTAATAATGCTTTCTCTACATTATCTAGCATCTAGTTTCTGTACATGAAGTTGATTAAATATGAGCCATTCCTTGAGAAAACCAACATTGTGGTCTCTGCGTAAAGTATCACTGAGATCAGACCAAACATGCCACGCAGGCTTACCTGGACAGACACTTTTCGCCCCCTGTGGATTTTCTGTTTCAGTAATTATGACTCTTTACCTCTATCCCCCTGAGACGGGATGTGTTGGCCCAGATCAGTCTTCCCGGACTGCACAGGTTGATCTGGGTCGATACAGTACGCAGAGGCCATAATGTTGGTTTTCTCGTGGAACGGTTCATATATTTTAATTTTATTTTTTCACATATCAACATGTGAGAAATTTACCAATAAAAATGTAAATATGGTAGACCTGGGAACCAGGTATAGTATCAGAAAAAGCGGGATCAACAGATGCTCACAAACAATGTGCTGACTATGCTTTCCAGACTTTTTCACAGAGTATACAAGTAATTTCTCCTATTGTCACAATGTTTTCAAAAGTCGTCTCCTGCAAGTGCGTTGAAATGCGTCTACGGGTGGGAAATGATTTAAGACATAAAACGATTCTGTTTTCTCACCTGTGACAGTGACTGTCAATGTTGTTGTTGAAGTGAGGCTTGACCCTGCAGTATCGGCCACCTCAATGACCAGATGATAATTGTCCAGTGTCTCTCTGTCCAGTACTGCGGTATTGCTAGTACTTACCTGACCTGTATTGGGATCTATTGAAAACTGGGTACCTGCAATATAATGATAGAGTGAAGGTATATTATGTGCAGAGGACCAGATAAAGGGAATTTGACTGGTCTTTCCTTGAAAGGCATTGAGATTTGCTGACTGATGTACTACAATATATGCACACTATTAATATTGCGGAGATTTTTCATTATTTTGCATTGTAAAATCTACTGGGTTAGTAACCCAGTAAATCTAAAAATATCGCTGTATAATTATCACTACAACCGAATTGACAATCTCCTTCCCAGAGTTGTCGTTCCTTACACTCACGCATACATGAATGTAATGAGTCGATAGTGTTAGAGAATGCTGAATTGAATCCACAAATTCAAATGAGCAAGAGGAAATTCCACGGTATTTTTAAATGGGAAAACACGGAGCGGACGTTTTTTTAACTGCTTATTTCCTATAAAATAATGAAAAACAAGACTTGTACGACCTTCTACAACATTCCGTTACATATATATAGGCGTATTTTGGATTAATTAGAATAAGTATAAAATATAACGATTTTGGACCATTATCCGTGTTCAGTCCCTTTAAGTGTCAAATAAGGATTTTAGAATGTGAAAATGCCCCTCAACTAGAGTTCTATGAGATTCACCCTTTCCTTCTAACAAAATAAATGCAAAAGATAACTTTGAAAACATCTAAGGAATGACATGGAAATAAGGGGAAAATGCAAACAGTAGCTAAATAAAGTATCTGTACCTACTAACCCAT
This sequence comes from Serripes groenlandicus, assembly GCA_031761405.1. NCBI lineage: Eukaryota > Metazoa > Mollusca > Bivalvia > Cardiida > Cardiidae > Serripes > Serripes groenlandicus. The sequence continues at coordinate 67,932,587 of JASEVX010000007.1, read as the reverse complement.
AGTCAACTATGTTGATGTAATATTTAACCCTTTCCCACATACATCTAATCTGCAGCAGATAACATTGAAAACATCTCGGCAATAATATGGAAATTTTCAATAAAATGAAAGTTTGATTAATGAATAGTCATGGTGAAATCATCGTGACAAAAAAAGACAATTGCTCATTAAGAGCAATTTCTTATTTTGTCACAATGACTACAAAAGTCGTTTGCTGCAGAGGCGCATGAGAGATCTTATAAAATGGTATATAATAACTACAAGACAGTGTACCTAAAAATGTTCATGTTGAAAATTAGCCATGGCAGTGCCCAATTAAAATTTTGGAAATATATAAATTGCTACTACATGCAATTTCTTTTGCCATAATATTGTTTCTTTGTCATAAAATTACAATTTTCATCTTATCATCGGACTGTGTGAACATTTCTTCCTTAACCCTTTTCCACATACAAATGCTTTTTTTGACGCCTCTGCAGCAGACGTCTTTTTGAACACACTGCATGTGGCAATAGTAGAAATTGCTCATAATGAGCAATTTCTCCTTTTGCTACAATTTGTTCAACTCTATTAAATGATTACACTTTTTGTTTAAAGAGATTTTTCAATTTTTTGTTAGATGTTTTCAAAGTCGTCTGCTGTAGATTTGTTGTATGTGGGAGAGGGTTAATGACGGTCTCCATTTTTCTTCTTAATGAGAACCTTAGAGCCTCGTTTTAAATTTGATTTGAATGTTTAAAAGATTTTTATATAATCCATAAGTTACCTGTAACAATTAACCTTTACTTTACCTGCATCAGTCAAGCGAAAAAATGCATGAAACACTTCCAGCTCTTTTATAACAGCCATTTGAATATGCATGACTCATTGAAAGCGAGGTTAAGGTAATGCATGAATATTCATTATGAATAGAGTATTATATATACAAGTGATATATCTTCAATTTAGAGGAGTCTAAAACAAAAGCCTTTGGAGTTCTGGCCAAACTTACCGGTATTACCAGAGAAAATAGAATATGCCAGCACATTGTTAGGATTTTCCAAATCGCTATCTGTACATGTTAGCTGTGCCACACTGGTAGTAGCTGCAATGTCTTCAGCAATTGATGCGCTGTACAATGATGGGGAACAGGACGGCGTGTTGTCGTTCTCATCGGTTATGGTCAATGTCAAAGTGAACTCGGCACTTCGTGCAGCTGGAAAAACAATAGTGAATTAGGAATGGGATTCCTATCTTTCAAACCTTCATCACAAACAGAGGAGTAAACTGGTATTTTCCTATAAATGTCTCTTATTACTTAACCAAATCCTATGCTGTTGGTACTCAAAAGGATCATTTCAGTGAAACAATTCTTTTGAGTACCCACTACATAGGATTTGAGTGTCAAATAAGAATGTTAGAACATGAAATTGCCCCTTTTCTAGAGCTCTACAAAACAAAATCTTCCGAAGACTAATTAAAAACAACTAAATTATATTCATTACATACATGAATAAGTCAATTCAATTAATAAGGATCTAAAACAGTTAGAAAGTTTCTAATGTAGCTAGCTTTTCATCCTTTTCCACTTTTAGAAGCATTTTGTGGCATTTACAGCAGATAACTATATTCAATAATTAAAAACTTAAACTTGTATAATGAGCTACCAGATTTTTGCCTAGATATTAATTAAGCTATCCTTTTTTTTAAAAATACATAGTTAAAAACACTGTAAGAAATGGAAGATTTGCTCATTGCAAGCAATTCTTCCATTTTTCACACTCTGTTGTAGGTTTTCTTTTGAAAGCTTCTTTTGCAAACAATGTAAAATAAATAAGTTTAACTCTAACTCACAAACAACAAATCTGCAGAAGATGACTTTGAACACTTCTATGCAAAAATTATGAAAAAAATCTGTACAATAAAGATTTTTTTTTATATAGGGTTGAAAATATTGTGACAAATGGAGAAATTACTCAGAATGAGCAATTTCTCCTGTTGCCACAATTCTTGAAAAAAAATCCCGTTTCAGGGGCGTCAGAAAGAGTGTGTATGTGTGAAAGGGTTAAACCAAGAACACTGTAGTTTACTAACCAGTGCCACTATCAGTAGCCAGAGCTTTAATTGTGAGTGGATTAGTGACCGTCTCTCGGTCTATTGTCCCTGCCACAGTTATTGCCCCAGATGAGGGATCAATGGCAAAGTCCCCGTCATATCCAGCCGGGATGGAGGAGAGTGAGTAGGTTATCGTCCCGTCCGTTCCATCATCAGCGTCCGTGGCCGTTACTGTCACAATCGTTATACCTATCGCCGAATTCTCTACCAGATTGTTGGAGGAACTGGCAGAGGTAAGAACAGGATCATGTTCATTGGCGCCTGTCACTTCTATGTGCACCGCAGCAGTCCCAGTGTTACTGTTAGCATCCGCAGCATAAACCACCACTGTGTAGGATTTGGTCGTCTCGTAGTCCTGAGATGCAGTGTTAAGGATTACCTCCCCTGTTGGATCAATTCTCAGAATTCCAAAATCACTTTGAAGACTGTAAGTCACTGTTGCGTCATCTATATCTGTTGCAGTAACGGTGGTGATAGTAGCTCCTTGTGCAGCATCTTCAGCCAGTTGTACAGAATACACCCCAGGGGAAAAAAACGGTGTCCCGTCGTTGTTGTCTTGAACCGTCGCAGTCACTGTCACTGTGACGCTCAGACTCCCCACACCGTTATCTGTGGCATAAACTGTCAGTTCATACTCCTGCGGGGCAGCTAAAGTATCATAGTCAATAGTACCAATTGTATAAATGATCCCTGATGTTCCGTCTATGTCAAACACTGTACTTGCAGGATTAAACGAATAAACTACTGCATTGGAAGTATCTGCATCGGTTGCTGCGATAGAAAACACGCTGGTGCCTACGCTAACAGTTTCTGACACGAAAAATGTGAATGTCGTCGTCGTTGTGAAAGCAGGATTTGCTTCATTCACGTCTGTGACATCCACTTTAACTGTGGCTGTAGTTGTTAATGTCGGAGTCCCTCCGTCAGTGACTTCTATCAGTATACTGTAAGAAGTCTGGGTTTCATAATCAAATTGTGTGGTTATCAGATTGACAAGCCCAGCTCCTGTCACTTCAAATATACTGACCGATGGTGTAACAGACTGAATAGCATAGGAGAGATCAGCATTTGTGCCGGAGTCGAGGTCAGTACATGTTAGTGTAGCCAGGTTGGTCGTCAATGCAGTGTCTTCTGCAAATGACACCGTCTGTAAGTTGGGAGTACAGCTTGGCGAGTTATCATTGTAGTCAGTTACTGTAATCGTGACTGTGGACGTGCTACTGAGAGCTGATCCACCTCCCCCATCTGTTCCTACTACCTCAAATGTGTGATTAGCTAAAGATTCAAAGTTGAGGGAAGCTTTCACTGATATGTCCCCATTGTCGGTATCAAGATAGAAAAATGTGTTGGCAGCCATTGAAAAGGTTATCACGCCATCAGTGCCTGTGTCTGTGTCAGTAGCCGTGACTTTAAGCACACTCTGTCCTATGCTTGTTTCCTCTCCGATGCTCGTTGTATAAATGTTGCTTGAAAATGAAGGAGTGGCTTCATTCACAGGGTCTATGGTCACTGTGACAACAGCAGTACTAGATAGTGCCCCAGCTCCCGAGCTACTGTCTATGGCCTGTACAATTAGAGTGTAGGAGGTTGTGGTCTCATAATCCAGGGTACCAGTGGTTGTTATAGCTCCAGTGGATAAACCAATAGTGAACAGGGAACCGGTATTGCCACCTGAAATATGAAAAATACAGAAATGTTTAACCAATATAGCCAATATGTAACCCAAGATTGAGTTTAATCCTTTCCCACATACAAACCCTTTCTCATGCCTCTTTAGTATAAGACTTTTAAAAACATAGTGGCAAAAGGAGAAATTGCTCATAAAGATCAATTTCTCCCTTTGCCACAATGTTTTCAACTCGGTTCAATATTACAACTTTCATTTATAAAGATTGTCCATTAATTTCAATGATAGTTGCTGCATATTTGTTGTTTATTGGAAGGGGTGCCATTTTCAACAGTTTTCCAGTTACACGACAGTGCCAAGTTCACATATCCATGGTTTTTCCTGGTTTTTGTTTATCAATGCTCCACATGAACATTTCTCCCAAGCAACTGGCTATCCCTTTCCCTCATATGATAATTCTGCAGCAGACGACTTTGAACATACTTTGTCAAAAAATAGAAAATCTCTATAATTGAATGGATAACCTATGACTAAAAGTGGAAAACATTGTGGCAAATGGAGAAATTGTTTGTTTTGAGCAATTTCTCCTTTTGTCACTATGTTTTCAAAAAGCCGCCTGCTGCAGAGGCGTCAGAAAGCGTCTATATGAGGGAAAGCGCTATCTTCCTACATCGTCTATTTCAAGCCCGTCAATGGAATACAAATCACATCCTCCCATGGATTGATAACCCTTGCCATAATACCTACTGAGGTATCACAGCTGAACAGTGTCATACAAGAACGATACATACTACAGTGGCCACTTTATATTTTAACCCTTTCCCACATACAGCAAATGTACAGCAAATGTACAGCAGACGACTTTGAAAACATCTTGGCAAAATATGAAAAATCTCTATAAGTAATGGGTTTAATTGAATAATTGAAAAATGTTGAAAACACTGGCAAAAGGAGAAATTGCTCGTTTTCAATTCGTCAGAGTGTTTTCAAAAGTCGTCTGCTGTAGAAGTGTCAGAAAGCGTCTACATGTGGGAAAAGGGTTAATATTAAGTACATGTATGTATAAGATAACATCAATTTATGCCTAATGAGCTGAAAAAATAAAACAGATGTAAGCAGATGAAAACATAATAATATACTTATACCTTTGTGGTTCTAAAGAGGTCATACAGTCTTCCCATATGTAGACAGTATTTGATGTATTTGCAGGAGAAAATTTTGAAACATTGTGGCAAAAGGAGAAATTGGTAATAACGATGCCTTGCTGTAAAACTATTGTTTATGGGAAGGCGTTAAGAAAATTCAAAATGAGAGCTGGCAACAATGTTTTCAAAACTATATATCAATAAATAAAATTCATTTTTACAATATCTCAATATCACTTCCTAGATGTTTTCAAAGTTATCTCCAGGAGATTTGTTGTAAGTGGGAAAGGGTTAAACTTCAAATCTACACATATATTCAATCTTTGACTACAGTAATTTAGACAAATGAAGATAATGGCAACCTTTGGAAGGCATTTCATGACATTTAATGCTTATCTTACATTGTTATAATGCATGATTTGAGTATGATCATATATCCACTGTATCGAAGACATATAAATACAGAGATTCGCAACGAATAAGTCTTGCTACAAGATGTGTAAGTAATGTGATAGGACACCATATTTCAAACGATATATAACGTCCACCATTTTGCATACATAATCCAGCTATAGGATGCACCTATAAATAATTTGTCATAAACAAGAGCGCCGCAAGCAAATGCCAATGCTCGTCTGCTTTTTCTAAGTCGAAAAAGGGGCATTACTGAATAATTAATAAAGCCCGAGTCATCTGACTTGGTATAGACATGTATGCATATTGCTCCTCGGAACTTGTGTACATGTAAGTTTTATTTGTAAATGTTGAACGTTTTTTTAGTTATGAGGTAAGGTTTAAGTTTTGTGACGAAGATGCCAAGGATATCACAATACCCTGACTTTTTTTCTTCGAAAAACAGACAAGGTAAAAATGTTTTGATTTTCCCTATTGATTAATTATAACAATGCATAGCATTTGCAGGTGGATAGCAGACACTTGCTATTGATCGCCAATCATGCCAAGAAGGCAAAACACTTACAGTACCCGCGAGAGTAAACGTTATATCACGGTGTTGTGAATCTCTGTACATGCATTTATAAGCCTCTGACTGCACATGTACTTACTGCTGATAGAATACGAGACAGTTCCATAGTTATTGGTGGCAGGATCATCACCGTCAGTAGCTGTAACAGTGACAACAGCAGCACCGGTAGTGGCAGACTCCACCAAGATTTGACTGTGAAAATAAGGAGGAAATTGTAGAATGGGATGGTTATGGTTATAGTTCATTTGTGGAAGATGGCGGATATATCTTCTTGATATTATAAATCAATAGAAAGTAGGTTAGGTGCATCAAAATTTATTCTTGATCCCTTAACCCTTTCCCTCATATAGAAGCTTTTTGACTCCTCTGCAGCAGACGGCTTTTTGAAAACATAGTGACAAAAGATGAAATTGCACAAAACATGCAATTTCTCCTTTTGCCACAATGTTTTCCACTTTTTGTCGTAGGTTTTCCATTCAATTATGGAGATTTTCTATGTTTTGACAAAATACGTTCAAAGTCGTCTGCTGCAGAATTGTCGTATGAGGGAAAGGGTTAATTGGGAGCCCACATTCTGTTTACAAATTTTAACCCAGAGCCATTATTTGACCCGCAACATAGGGTTTTAGGCTCAAATAAGAATTTTAGACCAGTGCATACACCAGTATCTAGAGCTCTGATTGATAATCAGTCCAACCTGCGTTTAAAGACCACCCACAGGAAGAGAACAGTATGGTTTTTGTTCCAAGGTAGTCTTTAATTACAGGGTCATTTATTCAGAAATTGAGTAATTTGAAATTAAAAGTGTGGTTGCTATAGACTGGGAATTGCTAAACAAAGGTGGTCTTAACCGTTTCCCTCATACGACAATTCTGCAGCAGACCACCTTGAAGGTATTTTGTCAAAACATAGAAAATCTCCATAATTGAATGGATAACCTATGACTAAAAGTGGAAACATTGTGACAAAAGGAGAAATTGCACGTTTTGCGCCATTTCTTCTTTAGTCACTATGTTTTCAAAAAGCCGTCTGCTGCAGAGGCATCAGAAAGCGTCTATATGGGGGGAAAGGGTTTAGTTTGTAAGCACAGGTTTGACTGTACCTGTATGTGATTGGATTAAACACTGGTGTGTTATCATTGATATCTGTGACTGTCAGGTTCAGTATGTATTGGTCCGTGTTGGTTCCATCACTCCCCTGCACTGTCAGTATATAGGAATCTATTGACTCCCTATCCAGGGTACCAGCCAGAAGAATCTGACCTGTTGATTGGTCAATGGTGAAGTCTGTTGTTGCCGTGGTAAAGGAGTAGGTGATAACGTCATCTTTGTCACTATCAGTGGCCGCAACTGTTGTGATCACAGATCCGGGAGACGTTCCTTCTGCTTTATTCACAGCCGCCGTGCCTGAAATATATATTATAATAACTCATGAAACCTTATTCCTTCCTTCCCACATACACCAAATCTGCATCAGAAGACTTTAAAATAATCTTGGCAAACATATGAAATATCTCTGTAAGTGATAGTATAATAATTGAATAGAATGGAAAATATTGTAATATTATAAGCACTTTCTCATTTTACGACTACATTTTCAAGAGTCATCTGCTGCAGAGGCAATTCAGAAAGTATCTGTGCATAATCTCTTAATTGTCCTCTATAAAATACCAAGTTTAAAAAACTAAGCTCTTTAAGAGTTTGTTATTACAATAAACCATTTTTTTGACAGACACACAGATGGTACACCTATTACAGTCTGCGAAATTAGCAGTAGTACTACGGTCTCTGACCAGCGACTTTTGGTTCGGATACATGAAAATTTCCTTTGTGTACTGTAAAATTACATATATTAATAACATAACAAAACATGTAAGATTTTAACCAGTATCACCAGTCAGTATCACTATTTTACAAAGTTAAATAAAATGTAAATGTAATGGGGCTACTGCTTTATTGCTATATTTATTGCTATATAAATATGAAAGAAAAAATCATAATATGTTGTTTAATGTTGTTTTTAGCAAGGTAAATACTAAATAGTATGTAAACATTTAAAAAACCAACCTGAGGCGAATGCTGGTGAATGTTCATTCACAGCAGTAACAGTCAAACTTCCTGACACGTCCACTGTGTTGGAACCATCTGACACTTGTATTACAATAGAAAACTGACTGGATGCCACACTGTCATAATCGATAGGGGCTTTCAGCTGTAATAATGACAGGGAGGAAAAGGATATACTTTACATGATATAAAGATATGTTTTGAGTGTTTAGATAAAAAAACCTCAAATATAGTAAATAAGTGTGTATAACAAGTGTAAGAGGAAACAAATGTTAATAATTGAAGTGAGATATAATGAGGACCTGAATAGTTCTATTGTGTATCAGGTGTTTTTTTCCTATTTGAACAGTGTTCAAAAGAATGATGCTCTCTTAATAAAACAGATATTCTATGCAAGATTAAAAAAGAGTTCAATGGAAACAATAGTCTTGGTGGTGGCTAATGAGCTATTTTTTACTGATTTAATGAAGATTTAATAATAAAGTAATTGACTAACTGTGTTCTTTTTCGGTAAGTTTTATGCATTCAATATAACACATAAACCATGCAGGTTTTAAAGTACATTGAACATGAACAATTTCTCCATTTGCAACAATGTATTAAAAGTGCCCTGCATGTCGGAAATGGATTAATGTCTGCATAAAAATGTTCCAAGTATTTGTGCTAAATTATTGCTAACGTTACACCCTACCTCCAAAACGTTTGAATTTATCTGAAAGTAGGTTGTATCTCCCGTGGTCATGGTATATGTGAGGGAATCTCCGTCAGCGTCTGTACAAGTCAGTGTATGAAGTGTGTCCCCAATCGTTCCTTCTTCAGCTAAACTCGTAGAGAATGTCAGTCCAGATGAACAAACTGGTGCATTGTCGTTAACACTGGTCACTGTCACATTTAATGTAACAGTGGCAGAGTTGGTACCAGCTTCTTCTATGGCTTGTACAACTAGAGAATATGAACTCGTCGTTTCTGCATTTAATACTCCAGCTGTGGACACAGCCCCCGATGATGGATTAATGAGAAATTTACTGTCACCGTTACCGCTGATAAATGAGTACGCCAGGTTTCCAAATGTGCTGGTTGCACCATCTGGGTCCGTCGCCGTCACATCAATTATAGACATTCCTACAGCAGTGTTTTCGGCGGTTGGTACCGAATATGAAGCTTGTGGAAAAGTGGGACCTCCGTCATTTATATCCGTGACTGATATATCTATGTTTATAGTGGTGGACAGGGTACCATCACTGACGCTCACTGTTATATCATAGGCATTGCTTGTCTCATAATCTAGGGCAGCTGAAAAACACAATATCAGATGTTCTTTACAAAGCTTTATGGTATATATATAAAGCATTATTTTGTCCTGTCCAGATATGATAAAAATTATATATCATTTTAGTTACCTGGCACAAGAACAAGAGCTAACGCCAACACTTGCCTGCTTTTTCTAAGTTGAAAAAGGGGCATTTCTGAATAATTATTAAATCCAGAGTTATGTGACATGGTATAGACATACGTATTGTTCCTAGGAACATGTTTCATTTAAAAATGTTGAACAGTATTTGAGTTATGAGGTAAGGTAAAAGTTTTGTGACGCCATAGACGACGATGCCAAGAGTATCAAAATAAACTCATATAAGTGTCAGCTAAGAAGCATGTCGCCTTCCTTCTGCCAGTTTCTCTTTATATATACCATATATAAGTGTAGATAGAGATCTTCATCCATCCATACATTTTTAAACAGAAATTTCTTGAAACCTACAGACAATGTTATTAAAACAAAGTTATTGTTATTATCATTCTTATTATATTCATTAATGCTTTTCCACTTGCAGAAGCATTTTGATGCATCTGTAACACATGACTTTTGAAAAGGTAGCGATAGTGACTCATAAAATAACAAGAGGGCCATGAGGCCCTGGAATCGCTCACCTGAGAATAGACTATTTAAGACTTTACTCTTTCAGCACCAATGGCAATATCATCAAGACAAACTTTCTGACAAAATTTCAAGCTGCTCAAGTCAAAAATGCAATCTAGTGTTAACTAGATTGTTTTAGAATTTGGCCTAGTGACCTAGTTGTTGACCTGACCTGACCCATATTCGAACTTGACCTAGATATCACTAAGACAAACATTCTGACAAAGTTTCAACATGCTCAAGCCAAAAGTGTGGCTTCCAGAATGTTAACAACATTTTCCTTACATTTTACCTAGTCACCTAGCTTTTGACCAGACATGACCAATATTCAAACTTGGCCTAGATATCATTAAGACAATCTTTCTGACAAAGTTTTCCTTAAATCTGGCCTAGTGACCTAGTTTTTGACCCGACATGACCTATTCAAACTTGGCCTAGATATCACTAAGACAAACATTCTGACAAAGTTTCAACATGCTCAAGCCAAAAATGAGGCTTCTAGAGTGTTAACAAGATTTTCATTTAATTCTGCCTAGTGACCTAGTTTTTGACCCGACATGACCCAGTTTCAAACTTGGACTAGATTTGATGGAGATATATGTTCTGATAAACTTTCATGAAGATTTGATGCAAAATGTTGCCTCTAGAGTGGTAACAAGCAAATGTTGACGACGAACGACGGACGACGGTGGACGGACAAAAGGCGATCACAAAAACTCTCCTTGAGCACTTTGTGCTCTGGTGAGATAAAAATGATGAGCAATTGCTCCTTTACTCATAAACTATACTTTCAATAAAGGAGTTTTCTACAGTTTTGCCAACTTGTTTTCAAAGTCATTTGCTGCATATTTAACAAACATGTATGTGGAAAAGGGTGAAAACTGAAAACTATACAGGTTGATCTAGATCTACACTGGTCGCTAATGCCCCAAGGTTTGTTTGCCTACAGCACTAAGAAACAGTTTGGAAATTAATCAAAACAAATAAGAATTTACCATAAATCAACCAAGAAATATCTTTAAAAAAGAATACTGAAGAATTTTTTACAAATAATAACATGCAATGGAACTTACCGTTTATCTTAACGTTTCCCACATACAACAAATATGCATCAGACAACTTTGAAAACATCAAATTAGTATTGTTCAAAGTCTCTCTGAATGAAAGTGTAAATTATTGAATATAGTTGAAAAATTGTGACAAAAGGAGAAATTGCTCAATACGAGCAGTTTCCCCTTTTGTCATAATATTTTCAGAAATCATCTGCTGCATTCGAGTCAAACTTGGTCTGTATGAAGGCAAGGGTAAACCATAATGTGGCAAAACAAAAGGTTTTTACATTTACATTAAGGTGCGATGCAAGCATGTAAATGCAATCAAACTTTTGTAAGCGGCCACCTCTTTTATCCCTTTCCCTCATACAACAATTCTGCAGCAGACGACTTTGAACGTATTTGGTAAAAAGATGAAAAATCTCTTTTATAGTTGAATGGCTAACCTATGACAAAAAGTGGAAAACATTGTGGCAAAAGGAGAAATTGCCCATTTTGTGCAATTTCTTCTTTTGTCACTATGTTTTCAAAAAGCCGTCTGCTGCAGAAGCGTCAGAAAGCGTCTATATGAGGGTAAGGGTTAAGCAGCCAACTTGTGTAAAACAGTCATTTGAAAATTACTTGACTTGTGTTAAGCTGCCTACAACAAGTTTTACTGTATTTGACTTGTGTTAAACAGCCACCTGTCTTCAGCAGCCAATTTTGTACCCTCTCCTGAGTAACTGCCTACGACAAGTTTGACTGTATTTGACTTGTATTAAACAGCCACCTGTCTTCAGCAGCCAACTTTTTACCCTCTCCTGAGTAACTGCCTACGATAAGTTTGACTGTATTTGACACATGTTTATCAGTCCCTATAAATTCAGCAACCAAACTTTGAATCTCTCCTGAGCAATTGCCTACAACAAGTTTGAATGTATTTGACTTGTGTAAAACAGCTGTCTGTATCCGGCAACCAAATTTAGACTCTCTCCTGAGTATGACTGTATTTGACTTGTGTTAAACAGCCCCTATAAATTCAGCAACCAAATTAATAATTTAAATGTAAATTAACCCTTTCCCTCATATAGAGGCTTTCTGATGCCTCTACAGCAGACAGCTTTTTGAAGACATAGTGACAAAAGAAGAAATTGCTCAAAACGAGCAATTTCTCCTTTTGACACAATGTTTTCCACTTTTAGTCATAGGTTATCCATTTAATTATAGAGATTTTCCATTTTTTGACAAAATAGGTTCAAAGTCATCTGCTGCAGAATTGTGGTATGAGGGAAAGGGATACACTTACTAGAGAGGACGAGTTTAGGTGTGCCTGTTGTGTCAAGGGTGAAGTCCGCGGATGGACTCTGACTTGCTATGGAATAGGTTAAGGAACCACTATCCGCGTCGGTACAGCCTAAATCTGCTATTACATCGGTACTTGTTGCTGAAAGGCAAAAGGAATATCAATTAACATCTAAGATCAACCTGTTTCCGACGATCAACATTTGTTTGCAGTTCTTGTGCCAGTCCTTTTTCCCCGAATATTTTCAAAGGTTAAAATGCACATTAACTATTTAACTTACAGTTCACCTTGTGTTAAAGACCACCTGGGAATAGCAAGTCCCTGTCTATAGTGACAATACTTTTAGATTCCTAAACACCTATTTCTGAATAAATGACACTGCAATTAAAGACCACCTGTGAACAAAGATCAGATTGTTCATTTCCCATGAGTGGTCTTCAAACACAGGTTTGACTGTATATGCTGCATTAATTACTGTCTACTTAAAGATTATCTGAAGTTAAACATGTAATACCTGAACAATTGAAAGGATCGTTTTGATAGCAAGCTTAAAAAATTGACAGAAAAGGAGAAGTTGGTTGTTTAAACCCTTTCCCACATACAACAATAATACATGAGACGACTTTGAAAACATGAAGGCAAAACTATCAAAAAAATATCTAGAAATGAAAGTAAAATAGTTGAATAGAGTTGAAAACATTGTGGCAAAAGGATCGAGAAATTGCTCATCATGAACAATTTCTCCTTTTGTCAAAATGTTTTCAAATGTCGTCTGCAGCACATACACCAAAATGCATCTATAAGTGGGAAAGGTCTAAAACGTTTCTCCTTTTTCTTTAAATGTTTTCCGAAGCTTACAGTTTTCATATATGTATGGTCGTTAGTTGCAATTTCTCCCTTTTTCCATCAATGTTTTCAAAAGACTTTAGTTTTAAAGGTGTCTTATCGGTCCGTGCAATTTCTCCTAATTTCTATCCTTTTTTTTCCAAAAAGATGTCAGTTTTAAAGGTGTCTGGTTGCTAATCGCATTTTTTCCCTCAACATTTTCAAATTATGTCAGTTTAATAGGGATTTGAAAAACTCATCTGTATCAGTAAAGATTTCAACCCTTTTAAAACATTACACAAATCTGCAGCAGACGACCTTGAAATCATTTTGTCAAATATAAGGTATTTCTCTATGATTGAGAACATTTTGAGAGGACTGATTTTTTAACAAAGTTGAAAACATTGTGGGAAAGGAGAAATTGCTCACTTTGAGCAATTTTACCTTTTGCCACAATATTTACAAAAGTTGTTTGCTGCAGAGGCATCAAACGTCTGTATGTGGAAAAGATGTTTAAAACAAACTCAGGTTCGAATCCCATGATGAGCGGGTTCAAAGTTCTACAAATTGCGCGAGTTCTGGTTACGTCTCCAGGAAGCAGACATCGAGCATGATTAATATGATCTGAAAGCTTGTTTCGCAATAGATGTAAAATAAATAACTTTAAACTGAAGACAAGTTAATAAGATACCTGTGTTTTCTGCCAATGAGATCACATGAGAGGCTGGGCTACATGTAGGAGTGACATCATTTACATCTGTTACAGTGACAGTCACAGTTCCGGTTCCCTGAGAAATTAACAATTTACATGACATAAGCAGCCTCATACGAAAACCAACCTTCAGAGGTTTATAAATTACACACAATTGCTAAGGAGAAAAAGTCCCACTAAAAATACCTATCTTAACCCTTTCCCACGTATAACACATATGCATCAGATAACTTTGAAAACATTGTGGTAAAAGGATTTTTGCCTCAACGCTTCCAAATGCTTCTGCAAATTGGTAAGAGTTTAGACATTAGCAAATGTATGAGTCTGTTGAAGGAAAAGTGAATTGTGCAGATCAGCATCAGATTTTGCTTCAGACTATCTCTAGAAATCGCCACTATTGGAAATAAGAAAAGTTATAATTAAGGTTTAACCCTTTCCCACATATAGACGCACCTGCAGCAGCCAAATTTTGAAAACATTGTGACAAAATAAGTAATTGCTCAAATCAAGCAATTTCTCCTCTCAGTGTGTACCCTCTCCAACCTGTAGACACGCTTTAACCCTTTCCCTAATACGACAATTCTGCAGCAGAAGACTTTGAACGTTTTTTATCAAAACATAGAAAATCTCTCTAATTGAATGGATAACCTATGACAAAAAGAGGAAAACATTGTGACAAAAGGAGAAATTGCACGTTTTGTGCAATTTCTTCTTTTGTCACTATGTTTTCAAAAAGCCGTCTGCTGCAGAGGCCTCAGAAAGCGTCTATATGAGGGAAAGGGTTAACACATCTACAGAAGACTTTAAAAAACATTGTGACAAATGAAGAAATTGCTCACAATGATAAAATTTCTCCTTTTGCCACAATGTTTTCAACTCTATTCAATAATTTAATTTTTGCATTTTTTAGATAATTTTTATTCTTTTCCTAGATCATTTCAAAGTCATCTGCTACAGATTTGCTGCATCTGGGAAGGGGTTAACCATTTCGCTACATTCAACAAATCTGCAGTTGATGACTTTGAAAACCGTTGATCTTGATGATGATCTTTGCAAAACTGTGAAAAATCTCCAAAATTGAGAGTTTCAATATTAAATAAAGTTAAAAACATTTTGGCAAATGGAGAAATTTTATCATTATTAGCAATTTCTTCATTTGTCACAATGTTTTTTTAAAGTCTTCTCCTGCAGATGTGTTAAAGTGTGTCTACAGGTAACGGAGAGGGTAACCACTGGCAGACGTACTCCCGCTCTCCCAAGGAAACCAAACCTCTCAAGCCTAGTGTTCTGCCATGACACTAATTTCCCCTGTATAGAAATTTGACTGCTACAGACAGTATGTTGGAAAAGGTTCAATTGGAGGGAATTCTGATTCAAGAAGCAGAAGACCCTTTGGGACACCAAACCAAAAATGATACCATCAAACCTTGATAGATACTTACAATAAGTGATCCGCCGTCAATGGCTATTACTGTGATAAGATAAAACTTGGTTGTGATACTCTCATAGTCAAAGGATTGTGCTAGTCTTACCACACCCGTGGCCTTATCTATGCTGAATAAACTGGTTCCACTGTTTGTTACTGAAAATTAAAAGTTTTACTTCATGTCATATCTATACCCTTAACCTCTTACCTGTTATATTTTCTCATCAGAAATTTGAATTCATCTTTAAAGTTCAAGATTTCGAATAATATATATTTCATGCTTTAGCAGCAGAATATAAGTACAGTCAAACCTGTGATAAGGACCACCTTTGTTTACCAACTCCCTGTCTATAGCAACCACAATTTTCATTTCCCATTTACTCATTTTTGGCATACATGACCCTGTAATTAAAGACCACCTGTGGACAAAGACCACATTGTTCTCATCCCATAGCTGGTCTTTAAACAAAGTTTGAACTATAGTTTTATCTTATATCAAGGCTAGAGAGTCTATAGACAACTTTTCCATTCCTAATTACAAGCTTTCATACGCCTCTTAAGCTGACAACTTTTCAAAACATTGTGGCAAAAGGAAAAATTTCTCCTTTTGTGACAACGTTTTTAAATGTATTTAATTTATTGTTCCTACATTTACAGAGTGTTTACATATTTCACCCTAAATGTTTTTGAAAGTTGTCTGCAGCAGATTTCTTGTATGTGCAAAAGGGGGGTTGAGTCACGAAAACTGAATGCTAAATAATCAAAACTTCAAATGTGTATTAGAGCAATGTCAAGCTTTTATGCGAACAGTGATGCCTCAGGTGAGCCCGAGCGTATGCCCAATCTCACCAGAGCCTTCACTGTCGATCTTTATGCTACATAGACCTTGATGCAGCTTCAGACAAATTATTAAACTATGTAGCTCCACTTGTTTCATATTTGACAACTCTGCAGCATATGACTTTAGAAATCATTGAGACAAAAAGAGAAATTGCTCATGATGAGCAATTTCTATTTTTTTGACACTATGTTTTCAACTATTATTAAATCTTTTTTTACTGTCAGTCATAGAGAATTCCCAAATTCTTTGCCAAGAAGTTTTCAAAATTGTCAGCTTCAAAAGTGCTAACCCTTTCCCCACAAAACTGCAGCAGATGACTTTAAAAATCATGTGAATTAAAAAAAGAAAAATCTCTTTATAAAAAAAGTTAAGTCTTAGAAAAGAGTTGAAAACATTATGGCAAAAAGAGGAATAGCTCATTGCGCAATGTTTTCAAAAGGGTAAAACTGAAGCCGGTACCTACCACTAGATATCTGGTATTCCTGCACATCATGAGGAGAGAAGTCCGTATCAGAAGCCACATGGGTCGCTATTGTTGTACCAATGGCGCTGGTTTCAGCAAAACTAACATCGAGGTTAGTTCCGAAAGCAGGTGTGTGTTCATTTAAAGGATTAAGTTGAACGTTTACCGGAATCTCCAACGTGTTTGTCCCGTCCGTAACTTGTACCGTGAGAGCGTAACTCTGTGTTGCGGAGTCATAGTCAACAGCTACAAGATTTTAACAAATTTTTGTGACGATCAAAAGGAAATAAACAAAGTATTTGAGCCTCCACATTCCTGAAAACAGGCAAACAACGCATAAATGATCAGTTTAGATCCAGATCAGTCTGTGTATAGGAACATTCTGATTAGGATATAATTATACTGTCCCTAAATCATGTTTTGGACAATTCAAGAATCTTAATGTGAAGAGGCAAAACATTAACAAGACTGTAGATATGTGTTACCCCTTTCCCTCATATAGACGCTTTCCGACGCCTCTGCAGCAGACGGCTTTTTGGAAACATAGTGACAAAAGAAGAAATTGCTCAAAATGAGCAATTTCTTCTTTTGCCACAATGTTTTCCACTTTTAGTCATAGGTTATCCATTCAATTATAAAGATTTTCCATTTTTTGTCAAAATATGTTCTAAGTCGTCTGCTGCAGTATTGTTGTATGAGGGAAGGGGTTAATTGGCTGATCTTAGAACTAGGGGTTAATGGGGGAAGATCCATCTTTCTTCGTAAAATATGATAGCTCTGTTGGTAATGACAAGGGCTAACAATCCAGGGCTTGTCAGTTCAAACCCCCGGCTCAGCCATTCATTCTTTCTGACCATTGACAAAAGGCATTCCACTTCCACTAAATACTCTATATATGTGAAGTTAGCCAGTTTCCTGGTTATATTTGTTTGTAGAGTACAGGTGCGAAACAGCCGCCATGATATGACTGAAATACCTTTAAAATTGGCTTTAAACTCCAATCAATAAATAAGTCAATCATTTCTCTTATTTCCTTTCCCTCATATAGACACTTTCTGACGCCTCTGCAACAGACGGCTTTTTAAAAACATAGTGACAAAAGAAGAAATTGCACAAAACGTGCAATTTCTCCTTTTGCCACAATGTTTTCAACTTTTTGTCATAGGTTATCCATTCAATTATGGAGATTTTCTATGTTTTGACAAAATACGTTCAAAGTCATCTGCTGCAGAACTGTCGTATGAGGGATAGGGTTAAATCAAGAAGTCCTATCCACACCATATTGCAAGGTGTAGATTGCTAATGTTTACAGAAGAAATAGTTCAGTCTCGGCATTTTTTCTTAGACTGTTTTGTTTAAAAAAATAATAAAGCGCGAAATTAAAGCACCTCTGATAACTAACTATGACTAACTGTTCAATTACTAGAAAAATGCTGCTAACCCTTTTTTACATGCAGAATAATTTTGACATTTCTACAGAAGACCACTTTAAAAAACATTGTGGCAAAAAAAGAAATTGCTCATTATGAGCAATTCCCACTTTTGTCACTATGTTTTCAATTCAATTCAACAATAATACTTTCATTATAAAGATTTTCCATATTTATGCCTGGATGTTAACAAAGTCATCAGCAGCAAAATTGTTTTGCATGAGTGAAACGGTTATGAAAAATTACGAATTATTTTTTTCAATAGTTAGCAATCTCGTTAAAACCAGACCTAAACTTCTCTAGCTTGTATATAGATCTGATGCCTGCCCGATACAGGTCATTTTGGTTTGACCTTTGCGTCAGCCAATCAAATTGTCGATTACCAAATCTTACGGTGTAAACAGGTGAGATGACCCATATAAATAAACGATAATTGTCGATTGTTCTAATTGTATAGCATGGGCGTTTGTGGTACTGTGAGATTACATTGGACATAAACACCGAGCACGTGCTCACAAGCATTCAAGTGTATAAGTAAGGTCAATTTGAGACGATCCTTTATGCGGTGTAGTCATATCCAATTTTTTCAAGTATTTTGGTCTGATTTTAATGAGATTGCATAGTTTGCTACTTACTACTAGCAAGAGTAATTGCCCCTGCTGGACTTATACTGAACTTTCCAGCACCATTTCCTGAGGATATACTGTATGTGAGGGTATCCACTGCATCTTCGTCACTGCACGCTAGAGCTACAAGCTGATATAAACATAGATGCTTGAATACTTGTTAAAATGATTGAAAGCTTGTTAACTTTTTTACAAATGCAAACAAAATCTGCAACAGACTACAGTCAAACTTGCGATCAGCAGCCACCCAAGGGACATGATGAAACTGGCTGCTTAAGACAGGTGGCTGCTGATCACAAATTTCATGACTTGGTCGGATTTGTTCAAGTTTTGTCAGTTCACATAATATTACATGTAACTATTAGGAATAGTCATACATTACAAATAGTAAATTGTCTTTTTAAACTTGTATTTAAACATTGTTATGAAGATTTGTAGCTTTTTTCTATCAAATATTTCGTTGTGCTATCTTTTCTTTAGTTTAAACTGACGTTTACAACTAACTTGACTATCAAATATTTTTTTTCTTCACTTTGAAATTCGCCGAATAACGTATCCAGAAAAAATAGCGTCCGAATCTACGTCTACTTCTTGAAAAAAAAAAAAAATAATCTTTAGATTTAAAATGGAAATGGGAATATAAATTGACTTTGGGCTTCAAAGTGGACATTAACTTTCATTTTAACATATAAATGTACTGTCTTTCGGTCTAAAACGCTCATAAAATATATTTTTCAATTTATCAATTTTGCCCGACATTGTAAAGAGAAAAGAAACCAAAATCGCAACTTCTTGTTGATGAATCATGCAACTATCATTCGGCACACGTCGCCTTTTTTCGGTACTCTAGATCTAACATGTAAACACCTTCCGCGTATGGAAAAAAACTATTGAATAAAGTTGGAAACATTGTGGCAAAGGGAGAAATTGCACATTATGAGCAATTTCCCCTTTTGCCATTTTGCTTTCAAAAAATTATTTCAAGATGTGTCTAAATTTATATATATGTAATTGGGAAAGGTAAATAAATACTATATCCAAACTCATTTAAGCTATTATGACGTCTATAATTTTCCGAATTAAAAAGAGAACAGGAGAACAATTAAACAGTTTGTGAGGACAAAGATGATGCTGACGACGACGTCAAGGGTATCACAATAGCCAGATTTTTTTTTCCCGAAAAATAGACTGGCTAAAAATAACATGTCATTTTCTAAACATCAAAGATCCAGATCAGCATGTACATCTGTGAAGTCTGACCTGGAACTACTTTGTACATAATCAAGATGTACAACAATCCTGGAGAATAATTATAGTCATAAACCTCAACAATGCGAGATTGAAATTCAAGTTCTATTGCCACTAACCCTTACCCTCTTGCAGACAAATTTTGACGCATCTGCTGATAACGGACTTTTGAAAACATTGAGGCAACAGTAGAAATTAGCCATAATGTGCAACTTTTCTTTTTGCCTCAAAATGGTAGCAGTAATCCTTTTCCACATACAGATGCTTTCTAACACCTCTGCAGCAGACGAATTTTTAAAATATTCTGACAAAAAGAGAAATTTGCTCAAGACAAGCAATTTCTCCCTTTGTCACAATGTTTTAAACTATTTCTAGTATTTTAACCTTTGCGTGTTTTGGGCTAGATGATTCAAAAGTTGTCTGCTGTAGATTTGTTTTATGTGGGAAAGGGGTAAGGAATATCTAACAAATTGACATCAGTAATGTCTAACAAATTGACATCTGTAATGTCTAACAAATTGACATCTGTAATGTCTAACAAATTGACATCTGTAATGTCTAACAAATTGACATCTGTAAAAGTACATGTACTTACAGTTAGAGTGGTGACTACCCCTGGCTCAGTTATCAAAGAAGTATAGGCGTTTGTTGTACATGATGGGAGCTCATCACTTGCATCTGTCACATCCACCGTCAGCGTACCTGTACTCGACAATGGGGAACTGCCTCCATCTTGAGCTTCTACTAATAGCACATACTGCTCTGTTGTTTCGAAGTCCAGCACAGCTGCTACTCTTACAACACCGGTTGACGAGTCAATGTTAAATTTGTTATTTGTATTGCCTCCTGCAAATATAAAAGACAATTAAGACTTCGGTTATTCGCTTTAACCCTTTTTACACCTGCATACACATTTTGACGCAATAGCAGCTGAAATTGTACATTTATTAACCCTTTCCCACCTCGTTTTGACGCATCTGTAGCAGACAACTTTTGAAAAAATTGTGACAAAAGGAGATATTGCTAAAAACAAACAAGTATACCTGCACTTTTCAATGTTTTTAAGTAGACATACATATTCAAGGCGTCTGCTGCAGATTAATTTATATGATGGAAAGGGTTAAAGCTTGGTTCTGCTCAGGTTGAAATTAGGGAGACTAAAAATCTCAGACGATCTCATACCTATTATCAAGTTCAAGTTCTTTATTTGCATAACATTTTACATACCTTTTATCCTTACTTGGTCAAAAGGTCCAGTCTTTCAGTTAACCCTTGCCCTCATATAGACTCTTTCTGACGCCTCTGCAGCAGATGGCTTTTTGAGAACATTGTGACAAAAGAAGAAATTGCTCAAAACAAGCAATTTCTCCTTTTGTCACCATGTTTTTAACTCGTTTCATTTAAAGGGAGTTTCCATTTTTTTCGGGTATGTTTTCAAAGTCGTCTGCTGCAGATTTGTTGTATGTGGGAAAGGGATAAAGCATTTCATGATCTCTTGGTGACAAACCAGTACTAGGCCAGGAAATTTGCATTGCCCACGGGCAGTCAACCATGACCACAGTGAGAAGAGATTTCTTGACCATGCATTCTGCATAAATAATTCTGCAGCAGATGATTGCTTTAGGTAAAAATATGTTATAATTTCGTAATATAAAATTGAGACTATATTAGGGAAATGGTTAAGAAAAGGGGAAGTAGGTAGATTTACATTTGTAATGACAGCCTCAGATGGCCTGTAAAAGGACCGCAACATAAAACAATGAGACAATCAAAATCCCACAAATTATATACCCGTAATACTGTATGAAATGGTTCCATCATTCCCTTCGTCTGTATCTGCAGCAGCCATGGTATACACAGCATGCCCTACAGCAGCTGTCTCACTTATCTGAAAATATAACGGGTTCATATTTAGAAACTTCTTCTATAACCCTTTCCCACATTTAGACGCTTTCTGACGCCTTTTGAAAATATCAAAACAAGCAGTTTCTCCATTTTCCACAATGTTTTCAACTTTTTCAGAAATTATTCCTGTAGTTTTACAGATGTTCCATATTATCGCCTTAGAGTATTCAAAGTCGTCTGCTGCAGACTTGTTGTATGTTGGGCAAGGGATAATAATCTTCTCCAAGATCATGCAACTACATCTTTAGCAGATGACTTGAAAAAATTGTCATGCGTTTCTTTGCTTTCTCAAAATGCAAACCAGGACTTTACACAACAGTAATTCCAATTGACTGGCTAGTTTTCAACACAGACTGTTAGTCCATTGTCAGAAGACGAATGATGTGTGACGCATAAAATGTTGTCAAACGTCAGAAAGAATGTTGACAGAGCTTGAGATCTAGCAACCACTGGATTGACAGCCAATGTTACTACCAACTGATCTACTGTGTCTCAGTTCATAATTAGACCACTGGTATATTAACCCTAACCCTCATACGACAATTCTGCTGCAGTCGACTTTGAACATATTTTGTCAAAAAATAGAATATCTCTTTAATTGAATGGATAACCTATGACTAAAAGTGGAAAACATTGTGGCAGAAGGAGAAATTGCACGTTTTGTGCAATTTCTTCTTTTGTCACTATGTTTTCAAATAGCAGTCTGCTGCAGAGGCGTCAGAAAGTGTCTATATGAGGGAAAGGGTGAACTGCATAAAACAAAAGCTAGATTACTATTCTATGAACATCAGTTAGACAGCTCATCATGAGCAATTTCACCTTTGGCCACAATGTTTTCAAAAGTCGTCTGCTGCTATTGCATCAAAATTCTTCTGCAGGTGGGAAAAGGGTTAAATACTTACAGATGTTGTGTATGCTGCTGGTGTAAAGGTCGGAGTTATATCATTCACGGAAGTAACCGTTACAGCCAGGGTCGTTGTTCCTGTCAGTTCCGGAGTACCGCCATCTTTGACCGTTATTATCAAAGAATAGCTGGAATCGTGGCTGTCAGTGGGATCCAAGTTAACGACAGCTGTAACACATTGTAAAAATTATTCAGTTTGAACTCTTTCCTACATGCAGATATAGTTTGATGGGTCTGCGGCAGATGACAGTTGACAATAATGAGGTAAAAGGAGAAACTGACCATAATGAGAAATTTCTCCTTTATCAAAAAATGTTTATAACTCCATTCCATAAAAACAATGTAATTTTAAGAGATTTTTCATACCATTATCTGTATAGCCAATAAATTACAATACTACAATTCTTGAGTCATTATCAAATCTTAAGCTGTGATCATTTTACCTTGGTTACTTCAACTGTTACTTTGACATAAAATTGAAAACAAAGAAGATATTGGGTCATTTAGAGGAATTTCTTCTTATATATTCCGCTAAACAAAATTAAAGTCATCTACTGCAGATGTACCAAAAGTTTGTATAGTCAATTAGTCATTGTGACTAGTATCATTCAGTTTCCACTGGATGGCTGTATATTCTATGTAGGAAGGTTGCCAGTTGCATGGGGGGAATGTACAGGTGTGAGAAAGCCAGGAAGCACACATAAGGTGAAATGGCCACCCTGATATATCTGAAATATTGTCAATATCTTGGAATCATTTACTGATAACAATATGTAAATGATATTACCTACCTTTAAAGTTAATTATTGGAAAAAGCATGTAAGTGATATTACCTACCTTTAAGGTTAATCTGGTTTGCCGTGGTCGTATCCAGTTCAAAGTGTGTGGAATAAGATGAGGGAGTACTGGTGGCGTCAAGAGCGTAGGTTAAAGTGGAACTTTGGTCATCATCAGAGACGGTTAGCATGAATACACTGCCTGGTAACAAAATACAAATAAGACGCGTCATGTGATTTGGGATCTCATTGACTCCCCGTAACAGGATCGTATAACGGTACATTGGCCAATAGGGGCCTGGCATGCTTTAAAATATTTTTTTTCAAAATATTTTTTTTCATTTTAAGTGTATACCAGGCTCCTATGCATTGGCCTACAAAAAGGGGGTTGCACTTCTTTTTAACATATATGCAGACAGTACAGATTCTGGCGAGTCTGTGCAGATGCACATGTTCACCAGAGTCATCTCTGTACACAGATGCATTAACCCTTTCCCACATACAACAAAATTGGAGCACACTACTTCGAAAAACATCTAGGCAATAGTGTGGACTATTTCTATAATAATTGTCTTATTATGAAATACAGTCATCTACAGCAGTGGCACAGCAAGTGTCTGTATGCGGGAAAGGGTTAATCCATTCCCATATACAACAAATCTGCAGCTGATGACTTTGAAAAAGTCTTGGCAAAAATTTAAAAAAAAAAATCTCTGCCGAGCCCTGGTAGTTCAGTCAGTTACTAAGCTACGTGGGCTGTCAATCCAGGGGTTGTGAGTTCGAAACCCAGCTCGGCCATCATTTTTTCCCACATTTGACAAAGTCACTGTGACAAGCGTCATTCGTTTTTCACCAATTGGCTAACAGTATATGTGAAAAATAGCAGCCAGTTGCTTGGATAGTATGTTGTGTGGAGTACTCGTGTGAGCAAACCAGGAAAATGAGTAGGTGAACTGGCAGCCGTGATATGACGAAACAATTGTTGAAAACGATGTTAAACCCCAATCAATCAATCAATTAAAAAAATTATTGAATAGAGTTGAAAACATTGTGGCAACAGAAAAAAAATACACATGATCAAAATTTTCTTCTTTTGTCCCAATGTTTTCAAAAGTTGTCTGCTGCAAAGGCGTCAGAAAACGCTTATGTGGGAAAGGGTTAAGACCCCAAATTGCCAGACACAGCTCAAAGTATATCAGTATAAGAACAGATAACCCTTGAAGAATAAATGAGCCATCCCATGAAAAAACCAACATTGTGGACGCTGTGTTCAGCCTAAGCATGCCGCGCAGGCTAACCCGGACAGACATTTTTTGCCACCTGTGGATATTCTGTTTCAGGAATCATTACTCTATACCTCTGTGCAGGCTGATCTGGGTCGATACATTACGAGTCTATAATGTTGGTTTTCTCATTGAACGGCTAAAATGACATTTGCTTCAGATAAATCAGCCTCAAGAAATTTCCAACCAGTGTTGATTCAGATGACTCTGTACATCCATGAAGTCTGTTCAAAATCTAGTCATGGAAACTTTCAAGAAAATTTTGACAATCGTAATACACATGTAACAGATATGATGGATGCAGAGGCAGATATTAACATGTTGACGAATCTGTAGCAGAATTTCTTTTTCAAAACATTGTGACAAAAGGAGAAATTCCTCACAATGAAAAATTTCCCATTTTGACACAATGTTTTCAACTAATTCCCTTTCCTTTGTTTTCGCCTAGATATTTCCAACATTGTCTGCTTCAGATTTGATGTATGTGGGAAAGTGGTTGAATCTACTCTTGATAAAACTATCCCAATGTTAGTTATTCTGGGGCATGACTTTTAAATCTATAAAGACTAGAATTATGGTAATTGCGCACTTTACATCGGATAAGAAAAACTGAAAAGAGAAATAACTCTATAAAAATAGGTATACATGCTAGGATTATAGTTCTTGTGCAATGCACAAATGCACAAGCTGTATACCAAGTTTGAACATGATACATTTAAAAAAAGTAAGTAAGAAAATGGTCAAATACACAAGTTGATCAGAGATGAATCCACAAATAGGCTTGTTCCATGTTTCATTCTGCTGATCACCTGGTATCAGTGTTTCTAGTTTGAAGTCAATCCAACAAACACAAACAAATTCATGATCAATTAATGCAAAGCATGACAGACAGATGGACACAGGGACAGATGATGGAAAAGGGATCCCTAAGTACTCCTTGCCTTGCAGGTGAATGAAAAATGCAAACAAGAGCGCCGAAATCGTACGCCAACGCTCGTCTTCTTTTTTCTAAGATGAAAAAGGGGCATTACTGAATAAATATTCAAGCCAGAGTTATGTTACTTGGCATAGACTTGGCATAGACATGCATATTGTTCCTAGGAATATGTGCACCAAGTTATATTTGAAAATGTTCAAACGGTTTTTGAGTTATGAGGTAAGGTTTTTGGACAACGCAGTTGATGCAAAGGGTATCACAGTAACCAGTCTTTTATTCTTCAAAAAACAGACAAGCATATTAGTAAGGTGCATTTACCAACCTGTTGTTTGTGTTTCAGGAATAGACAGAGAATAAACATTGGATGAAAATGCTGGTGTGTTATCATTGTAGTCTGTCAAACCAACTCTCACTGTTATGTCTAGAGTTTTGGCGGGGGAACCCCGGTCCACGGCTCTCACAATGACATCATAGTATTCCACACCCCCAGTGGCTGTGTCCCGGTCGAGACTGTTACTGGTGGTAGTAAGGATACCGGTTACCCTGTCCAAATTGAACAATCCAGTAGTAGCACCACCTCCTCCACCTGGTGAAATAGAAAGGTATGACAAATCCACCTCTTTTATATATGCTTTTTTTCCACAAAGGTTTGACAAATTTTATGACAAATTTATGTTTTTACAAAGGTATGACAAATCTACCTTTTACATTTATGTTTTTTTACAAAGGTATGACAAATCTACCTGTTATATTTATGCATTTTTACAAAGGTAAAACAAATCTATGACAAATCTATGACAAATCCACCTATTACAAAGGTATGACAAATCCACCTTTTACATTTATGTTTTTTTACAAAGGTAACACAAATCCAGCTTTTACCTTTATGTTTTTTTTACAAAGGTATGACAAATCCACCTTTTACATTTATGTTTTTTTACAAAGGTATGACAAATCCACCGTTTACATTTATGGTTTTTTACAAAGGTAAGACAAACCTACCTGTTACATTATGGTTTTTTACAAAGGTATGACAAATCCACCTTTTACATTTATGGTTTTTTACAAAGGTAAAACAAATCTACCTGTTACTTTTACGCTTATGGCCACGGATATATACGGTATTTAGTTTTAGAATAAAATAAAAAATAAAGTGGCAAAAGGAGAAATTTCTCATTACAATTTGTCTGCCTTTGAGATGTGAGAAAGCATCTGTATGTGGAATTGGTTCAAGTAAAAAAAGTATTTTGATGAACTGGAAAATGTCCTTAAGAATCTACCATAAACATAATCAAAAAACAATACTTACTTGGTGTAATAGATACAAGTGTATAGAGAATGTCACCATCTGTTCCGGCATCTGCATCAGTAGCGGCCACGGTAACAATGGTAGTGCCTACAGCCGAGTTCTCCGAGATGTCATACGCAGTTGTGGCACTTGTATAGGTGGGTGAAAATGTTCCCCAGACAGGTGGGTCCTCATTAAGGCCTGTAACCTATGTTAAATATAACAAGTGGGACCTCATTAAGGCCTGTAACCTATGTTAAATATAACAAGTGGGACCTCATTAACCCTTTCCCTCATACAGCAAATGTGCAGCAGACGACTTTGAACATATTTTGTCAAAACATGGAAAATCTCTATAATTTAATGGATAACCTATGACTAAAAGTGGAAAACATTGAGGCAAAAGGAGAAATTGCTCATTTTGAGCAATTTCTTCTTTTGTCACTATGTTTTCAAAAAGCCGTCTGCTGCACAGGCGTCAGAAAGCGTCTATATGAGGGAAAAGGTTAACACTGTTATTCTTAGTTAACTCTTATCCCACATACGACAAATCTGCAGCAGACGACTTTTAAAACATCTACAATATGGAATATCTCTATAAATGAAAGGACAATCACTGAATAAAGTTGAAAACATTGTGGTGAAAGGAGAATTTGCTCATTATGAGCAATTTCTCCTTTTGCCACAATGTTTTCAAAAGTCGTCTGCTGCAGAGGCGTCAGAAAGCATCCGTATGAGGGAAGGGTTAAATAAAACAAGTAGGTTTTAGTGAAGTTGACAGTTATTCTGGATGTTTTGATGCAGACAACTTTTGAAAACATTTCAGCAAAATTACTATTGCCTCATCATGAGCTGATTCTCCTTTTGACATAATGTTTTCAATTATATTCGATAATTATACATATATATATATGTTTTTTCAAGGATGTTTACAAAGTCATCTGCTGCACATTTATTGTATGTGGGAGAGTGTTAACCTTTTCCCTCATACAACAATTCTGCGGCAGTTGACTTTGGACATATTTTGGTTAAAAAATAGAAAATCTCTATAATTGAGTGGATAACCTATGACTGAAAGTAGAAAACATTATGGCAAAAGGAGAAATTGCTCGTTTGAACAATTTCTTCTTTTGTCACTTTGTTTTCAAAAAGTCGTCTGCTGCAGAGGCATCAGAAAGCGTCAAAACGAGCAATTTCTCCTTTTGCCACAATGTTTTCCACTTATAGTCATAGGTTATCCACTCAATTATAGAGAATTTCTATTTTTTGACAAAATAGGTTCAAAGTCGTCTGCTGCAGAATTGCCATATGAGGGAAAGGGTTAAATAAAGTTTCATCTTTGACTTCAGCTTGATCAACATAGAGAGAGTAATAACTCAAATTTTTCTTTCATGTATTTTCACAAGATGTATTACCAAGGCATTGAATGTCTTTACCAGGCCAATCTGTCATATTAACCTTTTCCCACATATAGCAAATCTGAAGCAGACGACTTTAAAAATGTCTACTTTAACCCTTTCCCTCATATAGACGCTTTCAGACGCCTCTGCAGTAGACAGCTTTTTGAAAACATAGTGACAAAAGAAGAAATTGCTCAAAACAAGCAATTTCTCCTTTTGCCACAATGTTTTCAACTTTTAGTCTTAGGTTATCCATTCAATTAAAGAGATTTTCTGTTTTTTGGTAAAATATGTTCAAAGTCGTCTGCTGCAGAATTGCCGTATGAGGGAAAGGGTTAAAACATGGAAAATCTCTATAATTGTAGGTACAAAAGAAAGTTGATGCAACGCATCAATGTCGCCGGATATCCATAGTGCAGTTATGCATAACACTAACATTATAGTAGTTGAATAAACAGTTATCAACTGAGGGGCATATTTGAACATCAGGGGTGGGGTCAAGTTAAAATGTATCATAACTTGCATTGTTTTGTCAACGAAGTGAATGATAATTGAAGCCTTTCATTGTTTATGATCAATCTCCATTCCAAAGTAGGTTCAGACCATACACACAACCAACTAATTATTGATCATAAACAGAAATGGAAATGAGTAATCTTGCCAATCATTAGTCTTAGTATGTATACAGTGCTTTCATTAAGGAATAATTATAAGATTTGTGAATTCCACATACACTTTTCAAGATGTTTGTCAGAATATTTGAATTTTATTATTTTTCAATAAAACCACAAAACAGACAATTTAGAATTTGCATGCAATAGCACGTCATTTTACCTTTCCTCTTTTAAAGTCAACAGTGGACACCTTTGCAACAATCTACTTTTAAAACAATGAGATAAGGGATAAATCGCTGAAGACATGAGCTTTCTCTTTTTCTCAAAATGATATTAGATTGGCATCCTAATTATATCATACTTTAACAAATGTTGAAATGTAGTCCAATGTTTATAAATTAGATCATCTTCGAAATATAATATCAACTAAACAGTTAAATCTTATTGAAATTGTTGTATAATTTAAACTTAATTTCGAACATAAACTTAGCCCTACAACATGTTAATTTATTTTAATTCTTTCCTTCTTTTTTTATAATGAAAATAACAAACTACTCATGTTTTAAAATTATATTATGATGAGCGTCCTTGTGTCAATGATGCATAACAATATGCAGATCGGAAGCAATATGCCTTTAGGGAATTAAATGACACATTTAAAATTGTCAAGAACGAAATAATTTTGTACGAAAGACCCGATTCTTTCTTATTCGCAGAGGTGTCGTTCTTGAAACTCTCTTTATAGGCAGAGAGTGTTCGTTCAAAGTCACTTTTCCATTAAAACCAGTTTTATCTTGGTTTGTTCTTTTCTTCATTTGTTTCGAACATTTAAACATTTTAAATCACCTACGATTTACTATTTGTAAGTGAGTGTAAAGAGCGGTTCTCTGCAAAGGAGATTGATCTAATGTTGGTATTCGCGAGTCACGCAGGTGCGCGTAAGTAAACAAATTAGACTGCGACGTAAAGGTTTGTAGTTATCGCCTTTTGATTACATGTAGTATATAGTGTAAAATAAAGTATACCAGTCTAGCTAATAGGGACTGTTTTGTCTTCGTAAATAAAACAAAAAAACATAAATGCGAGTCAAAATAAAGAAACTGAAAATACCTAAAACATCGGAATATTTATTTCATTTTAGATGTGTCATTACTTAGTGTTTTTAAACAAACACAATTGTAATATGTTCAAGACATCTAAATGTGTTTCTTTCTAATAAAAATCCCCCCTCCCATGTGATTTCAGAAAACCTATTAAAAATAGAAGTCGCGGGCTTCTGCCCGGCGACTAATAATTACTAAAAAAAGTTGAAAACATTGTCGCAAAAGAAAAATTGCTTGTTTTGAGCAATTTCTCCTTTTGTCATGATGTTTTCAAAAGTTGTCTGTTACAACTGTGTAAAATTGAGTCAAAAGGTGGGAAAGGGTTAATTTTAAACCCTTGATGTTAAGGTGTACTTTCTCTTTTTCCCTTCATGCTTTCAACTCAATTCAATATGTCCTTTAATTTAAAAATACCTTTGCATATTTTTGACAAGATATTTTAAAGACGTCAGCTTCAAATTTA
The DNA here is from genome assembly GCA_031761405.1 of Serripes groenlandicus. NCBI lineage: Eukaryota > Metazoa > Mollusca > Bivalvia > Cardiida > Cardiidae > Serripes > Serripes groenlandicus. The sequence continues at coordinate 67,902,174 of JASEVX010000007.1, read as the reverse complement.
TGATAAGTGGTAAAAGGGTCTTTCCCACATATGACAAATCTGCAGCAGACGACTTTGAAAACATCAAAGCAGAAATATATAAAATTTCTACAAATGAAGAGTTGAAAACTTTGTTTCAAAAGGAGAAATTGCTCATTATGAGCAATTGTTTTTTTTGTCACAATGTTTTCAAAAGTTGTCTGTTGCAGAGGCGTTACAAAGCTGTTGAATGTGGGAGAGGTATAATTATACAGTGTACATACGGACACATAGACAGTTGTAGTCCCTGTAGTTGAACCATCTGTCCCAGTCACCGTCAATATGTACATGAAGTTCTGTCCACTCAGCCCGTCGTAATCTATGGCAGTCGCCGTTGTCTCGATCAGTTGATTGTTCAGATTGAATTTAGGTGTACCGTCGTCGCCATTTGAGATGGCCAAGGTCACAGTGTCACTCGCATCTCCATCGGTGACAGTCAACTGTGCTACCGAGGTACCTAATCAGGATATAACAAAAACAGAACATGAGGATATAATACAAACAGAACATGGGGATATAACACAAACAGAACATGAGAATATAACACAAACAGAACATGAGAATATAACACAAACAGAACATGAGAATATAACACAAACAGAACATATAATGAGAATATTACACAAACAGAACCTGAGAATATAACACAAACAGAACATATAATGAGAATATTACACAAACAGAACATATAATGAGAATATTACACAAACAGAACCTGAGAATATAACACAAACAGAACATATAATGAGAATATAACACAAACAGAACATATAATGAGAATATAACACAAACAGAACATATAATGAGAATATAACACAAACAGAACATATAATGAGAATATTACACAAACAGAACATATAATGAGAATATTACACAAACAGAACATTTAATGAGAATATTACACAAACAGAACAGACATTTTAATATCAACCTAACCCTTACCAACATACAGCAAATCTGCAGCAGACAACTTTGAAAATATCTAGGCAAAAGTGTGAAATATCTCTATATAAGATATGTTAATTATTGAAAAGAGCTGAAAAAATTGTGGCAAAAGGAGAAATTGCTCCTGATGAGCAATTTCACAATGTTCTCAAAAGTCATCTGCTGCAGAGGCATCAGAAAGCTTCTGTATGAGGGAAAGGGTTACACATATACAGCTTATGGTTGATATACATGAATATAAATGCAGAAATGGTTAAGACAATAAAATAATAGAAAAAAGTTATTAATTATTTGTAAATGTCATGGCAATTTTTGAAATTATCTTGTTAACCCTTTCACACATACAACGAATCTGCAGTGGCCGACTTTGAAAATATTTAGGTAAATAGAATATCTATTTTATATAAATGAAAGTATAATCATTGAACAAAGTTGAATTGGACAGACCAAAGACAAAAAAAACCAAGGGCACCGCACCTTTGCCAAATGACCCATTGACATTGACAATCAATAGGATTCTAGACCTTGCTATATACTAACTGTATCACAAGCTTGTTGATATGGAATAGTGAAAGTCTAATTTTGACCTTGACCTTTAACCTATGACCTTGAAAATAAATAGGCTTCTACTAACTGTAAACCAAGTTTGGTTAAGATTGGTCGAAGGATGTTCAGTGTAGAGTGGTCACAAGGTTGTTCATGTGGGAAAATAGTCAAAGTCCAATTTTGACCTTGACCTTTAACCTATGACCTTGAAAATAAATAGGCTTTTAGACCTTGCCATATACTAACTGAAAATGGCAAGTTTGGTTAAGATCGATCGAAGGATGTTCAGTGTAGGGTGGTCACAAGGTTGTTGATGTGGGAAAATAGTCAAAGTCCAATTTTGACCTAAGATTGGTCGAAGGATGTTCAGTGTAGGGTGGTCACAAGGTTGTTAAGGATGGACGCACGGACAGATGGACAAACAAACAAACAAACGAACGAACAGCCCCGTTACTATATCCCCTCGCAAACTTCGTTAGCCAAGGGGATAATAACAAGGGAGACAAGCAAATTCATGAAATTTTTATCCCCCGCTTGCAGGAAATATTGTAGGAAAATGTTGAGGTTAGGTTTAAACATGTCAGTAGACTTTTTATTGAACATGTATTAACGGTTCACATTTGTGGCAGTTATTGCACGGAAACAGCAACAAACGACATTTTTTGTTAAAATAAGGGGCCATAACTCCACCGAATAAAGTCTACCGAAAGTGACGATCAAACTTGGTCTAGCCCTTAAGGCATTTAACGTTGTTACTAAGTTTGACAAAAAACGGTTCACATTTGTTGCAGTTATTGCACGGAAACAGCAACAAACGACATTTTTTGTTAATTAAGGGGCCATAACTCCACCAAATAAAGTCCGCCGAAAGTGACGATCGAACTTGGCCTAGCCCTTAAGGCATTTAACGTTGTTACCAAGTTTGAAAAAAAACGGTTCACATTTGTGGCAGTTATTGCACGGAAACGGCAACAAACAACATTCTTTGTTAATTAAGGGGCCATAACTCCACCGAATGAAGTCTGCCGAAAGTGACGATCGAACTTGGCCTAGCCTTAAGGCATTTAACCTTGTTACCAAGTTTGAATAAAAAAAAAAAGGTTCATATTTGTGGTAGCTATTGCACGGAAACAGCAACAAACAACATTTTTTGTTAAATAAGGGGCCATAACTCCACCAAATAAAAGTGACGATCAAACTTGGTCTAGCCCTTAAGGCATTTAACGTTGTTACCAAGTTTGACAAAAAACAGTTTACATTTGTGGCAGTTATTGCACGGAAACAGCAACAAACGACATTTTTTTATTAATTAAGGGGCCATAACTCCACCGAAAGTGACGATCGAACTTGGCCTAGCCCTTAAGGCATTTAACGTTGTTACCAAGTTTGAAAAAAAACGGTTCACATTTGTGGCAGTCATTGCACAGAAACAGCAACAAACGACATTTTTTGTTAATTAAGGGGCCATAACTCCACCGAATAAAGTCCGCCGAAAGTGACGATTGAACTTGGCCTAACCCCTAAGGCATTTAACGTTGTTACCAAGTTTGAAAAAAAAACAGTTCACATTTATGGCTGTTATTGCACGGAAACGGCAACAAACGACATTTTTTGTTAATTAAGGGGCAATAACTCCACCGAATGAAGTCTGCCGAAAGTGACGATCGAAGTGATCACTAACGTCTCCCTGCCTTACAGACAGGCAATATCTCCTTTTACTACAATGCTTTCAAGAGAAAGTCATCTACTGCAGAAGCACATGAATGCAACAAGAGTCAAATAATATTTCCAATCGCAAAAGAAGAGTTCCTACCTGTAGCAGAATTTTCAGCCACAGAAACAAAGTATGCTGTCGATGAGAAAATTGGCGTGTTATCGTTGACGTTGTTTAAGGTGATCGCTATAGCTTCTGAGGTGGAGTGCGGTGTAGAGGCCGAGTCAGACACAGTCAGTGTCAGGGAGAAGGTTGTGGTACCAGCTTCAAAGTCTATCACCTCAGCTGTTTTGATTTCACGAGTTGATGAATCTATCTGGAACTTGGTGCTGCCTGTAAAAAATAGACCCTGTTATTATGGTATTTATCATTTACCCTTATTTTAAAGCTGACACCATTTGGAAACATTGTGAAATAGAAGAAATTGCCCATAATGATTAAATCTCCTTTTGCAACAATGTTTTCAACTCAATTATTATACTTATAATGTATCTGTACCAGACATTGTTTGAAAACATTGTGGCAAAAGGAAAAAAAAGTCATTAGCAATAACACCATTGATCACAATGTTTTCAACTGTATTCATTTATTGTATTTTCATTTTTTCAAAACTGGTTTGATGCTAGAATTCTAAGTGTACTTTGTTTAAATATATTTTCCAATAGATTTCTGTATTTTGTTCAAAGTAATCCTAGGTTTAGCTGTTCAATTGCCATGATACAGTGCGGAAAGACATATCCAATGCAGTTAGAAAGATAATATACCAGGTTTTTTGCACTGCTTTAACAAAAAATGTTAACATCGCTCCATTTCCTTGGTAAGCTACCAGTATTACTTGTCCATTTATCCTGACACCAGGGACTCGTAATACTTACCCACCAACCCCGAGCACTGAGTTATAACTACATTTTTTTTAAAAATTAAACCTGCAATCACCCACACTCAAGAAGGATGCTCTACCACTACACTATCAAGGTGATTGACATACCTGACAGAGAGTATGAGAAGGTATCTCCAACATCCGTGTCGTTTATTGTAAAAGGACCAGCTGCCACAGTGCCGACCGCAACCTCCTCATCAACACTCCCTGTAAAGGTTCCCGTAATGACAGGGGTTTCATCATTAATGTCGGCGATGTTCACGATCATTGTGGCAGAACTCGTCTCCGTTGTTGAGCTTGATACAGCTCTGTAATGATTTAATGACATGTATGCAAGTCAAATGTACTATTACAAATCTAATCTCTAAAAGGCTATTCATTTTTGTTTGTATGGTGTTTTATGTGCCATTCCAAAATTATATCATGGCCTCTCCAGGGTTAACCGCTTCCCTCATACGACAATTCTGCAGCAGACCACTTTGAACATATTTTGTCAAAAAATAGAAAATCTCTATAATTGAATGGATAACCTATGACTAAAGGTGAAAAAACATTGTGGCAAAAGAAGAAAGTGCTTGTTTTGAGCAATTTCTTCTTTTGTCACTATGTTTTCAAAAAGCTGTCTGCTGCAGAGGCGTCAGAAAGCGTCTATATGAGGGAAAGGGTTAATTACCAGTACTGCTGGTAAGCTATGCTTATATCTATGCATCAATTGTAATGCAATCCCAACAATCCTCAACAACCAAGGAGGGAACCCGCTTCTACCATTTCTAAAGGTGCTGCATGAACTCTAGATGGAGATTAAAATTTTGAAATGTTGAAACTTCTGTAAATATTGCTAATACATGCAGTGAGTGACAACAAAGTAAGTAATAAATAGTTCATAACTATTTTGGCGGTGAATGTTGAAAAACATTCAATTGAAAGTCAATGAAAATGTACACAATTTGGCTTACACTGGGTATGTTTACCCAGTAAAATTGAAGCATTAATGATCAATATTTAGATTTTTTTGTATTGGAGGGTGAAATTATTACTCTAAGTCTATCTCAGAATTATGATTCTAATATTTCAAGATAACTTTTGAACAGTTTTAAAACTTTGACTATACTATCTTTAATCTGCGTTCAGCACCTTTAAAAGTCTTTAATATGATTCAACAGTGTCTCCTGCAGACACTCTAACAACTACACCGGGCAGTCAGCAAAAAGATATTTTAAATTTAAATTATTAATTCCAAAGACAAAAGGTTCTTAAGCATTTCTATATTTAACCCTTTCCCTCAAACAGACGCTTTCTGACACCTCTGCAGCAGACGACTTTTGAAAATACTGTTACAAATGGAGAAATTGCCTGTTTTGTCACAATGTTTTCAACCTTTTTCACTAATAAATCTCCCATTTACAGTGATTTTCCATAATTTTGTCTAGATGTTTTCAGTCGTCTACTGCAGATTTGCTCTATGTGGGAAAGTGTTAATGCATGTTGAACAGACTTAATCATTAAGGTGCATGATTGTACCATTGAATACTTAACATTTCCCATATACGAAATATCTCTAGCAGACGACTTTAAAAAGATTCAGGAAAAACTATTGAAGATCACTTATCAGGGAAAGTTTAAATCGTAAGTTTAATTATTGAACTTAGTTGGATCCATTGTGGCAAAAGAGGAAATTGCTCCTTTTGAGCAATTTCTCCTTTTGCCACAATGTTTTCAAAAGTATTCTGCTGCAGAATTCACAATAGTTTAACTATCATTTTGCTATATTTACGGTACTGTTGCCTATATGTTTTCAAAGTCGTCTGCTGCTGATTTGAGGGAAAAGGTTGATGCAACATACTCATAATGCAAACTTACTCTATCACAAGGGTGTATGAGGTTTCTGATTCATAGTCCAGGGCCGCGTTTGTAGACAATGTCTCCGAATTCAGTTGAAACTTTGTAGATGGTGATTGCGATGTGATTGAATATGTAATGGCTCCCACACCAGTGTCGGTGGCCGCCACTGTGTATATTGAGGTACCAGAAGCTGTTGACTCATCAATGGTTCGAGTTGTACTGCCATCGGACGACGGTAAACTAAACTGAGGAATAGCACCTGTAAAGACGATAAATCGCACTTGAGATTATTCACAATTTAACAGTCGCTTTAAATCAAGTTAAGGGTTAACCCTTTCCCCCATACAACCATACAAACACTTTCTGACTCTTCTGCAGCAGATGACATTTGAAAACATTGCGTGCTAATGTTTTCATCTCTTCAATAATCATACAGTCACTTATAGACATTTTCACATTTTTGCTTAGATATTTTCAGTCTTCTGCTGCAGATTTGTTTGGACCAGTAGGGTAAGTGGACACAAAATAATATTAGAATATGAAGTCACTCCTTTTCTAGAGCTCAATTATGACAAGGTAATGATGTTGTAAAGAGATAACAGTATTATAAAAAAAATTGGAGAATGTCCAGCCTTTTTTGAAGGAAGTCATCTTACAGCACAATGTCTCCTTAACCCTTTCCTATATATGACAAATCTGCAGCAGACAACTTTGAAAATGTCTACTAAAAAATGTGGAAAATCTGTATAATTGTAGGTATTATTACTAAAAAGAATTTGCAAACATTGTGGCAAAAGGAGAAATTGCTCGTTTTGAGCAATTTCTTCTTTTGTCACTATGTTTTCAAAAAGCTGTCTGCTGCAGAGGCGTCAGAAAGTGTCTATATGAGGAAAAGGGTAAAACTGTTTGTAAGACAGTCAAATTTAACAGTAAATATAAACGCTTTCCGACACCTCCAAAGCAGATGACTATATATATTGAAAACATTGTGGTAAAAGAAGAAATTGCTCATTATAATTGAGCAATTTCCCCTGTTGCCACAATACTAACTCTATCAAATAATTTAAAACCATTCATAAATTGAGATTGTTCCAATTTTTGCCTAGACTTTCCAAATTGTCTGCCACAGATTTGTTTTAACTGGGATAGTGTTAAATCATGTGTTCCAAGTTTACCCATTCCCACTCACATACACAATTTGACACATCTCCAGCAGATGACGTTGAATCGTTATGGCAAAAGGAGAAGACTTTGCTCAATATGAGCAGATTATCCTTTTGTCACATTGTTTTGATCTCGACAAAATAGTTATACATGTATACTTATTTTATGGGATTTATCATACTTTTCTGAATATGTTTTTAAAGTTGTCTACGACAGATTTTGTTAACCCTTTCCAACATACAGACGCTTTCTGGCGCCTCTGTAGCAGATGACTTTTTAAAACATTGTGACAAAAGGAGAAATTTCTCCTCTTGCCACATTGTTTTCAACTCTATTTGATAAATAAATATCATTTTAGGAGATTTTTCACGTTTTTGTTATCATGTTTTCAAAGTCGTCTGCTGCGCGTATTTGTTGTATGTGGGAAAGGTTTAAGTCTGCATACTGGCAAAAGGTGAGTTAAATTTGCAAGTACAAGTATGCAAGTAAAAACAATTTTGAGCAAGAACAAGCAGACTTTGCCAGTGAACAGCATGATGATCTCAGAGCTCTAGATAAGGGGCGTTTTGCATGTTCTGTAAACCTTATTTGACCTTCTAACCCACAACAGAGGGTTTGCTCAAATAGGTAAAAAGAGCTGAATACCCTTATCTGAACCTCTGCCAGCGCGTCTGCGGCATTTGGGAAGGGGTTCACTTCTGCACTTACCATAACATAGTTGTGACCATCCTGTAACAGACAGTAAACCAAGGAGTACAACTTGGGTGTATGAACACATGACTGTTTTGTGATTCGGTCCCCCACCAACCAGATCAGATCAGACAGACGTGTGCACAGACACACACGTCAATTCTCTGTTATCCCTCTGTGTCCTTGAATATTGGTAGTTGATCCACAATAACACTTCCTCTGTTTGCAACGGTTTCTGAAATAGATACAAACAGTCATTTATAGCTCTAGTTAAGGGGCATTTTTCATGTTCTAAAATCCTTATTTGACATTCAAACCCTATGTTGTGGGTAATCAAAAGAATTGTCTGATTGAGACGATTCTTTTGAGTACCCACACCATAGGATTTGGTTGAGTAATAAGAGAAATATTGTGGGTTAAAGACCTGTTCTAGTCCACTGAACTCATTAATTAAAGTGTTTGACCCTTTTCCACATACAACACATTGCAGAAACAACTTTGTAAACATGTTTGCAAAACCATGAAATATTTCCATAAATAAGGATTTAATTATTGAATGGTAAACATTGTGGTAAGAGAAGAAATTGCTCATTATGAGCAATTTCTCCTTTTGCCACAATGTTTTCAAGTCGTCTTATGCAACCATTTCTCATACAATTCTACGCATCTGGATGAGCAATTTCTCCTTTTTGCCACAATTTTTTCAACACATTTCAATAATTATATTTTCATTTATAGATTTTGTCCATAGTTGTCTGCTGCAAATTTGTTGTATGAGGGAAAGGGTTAATCGGTTTCCTGCAGCCAACTTTGAAAACATAGGGATGAAAATATGGAAAACCTCTTATTTTTACCATTGAAATTATTTCAGTTAAAAACATTGTGGCAAAAAGAGAAATTTCTCATCCAGATGTACCAAAGTCCACGAGAAATGACGAGCAGTTTCTCCTTTTGCCATAACAATTTCAAAATTTGTACTTTTTCTGTTGTTTGACAAAAGCAATGCAACAACTCATACCAATGGGTAAACAGTCTATGAGGAAAAGCAATCAGTTGCAAATTGTTGAAATTAGCGTTAAATCCAATTTAATCAATAAACCAAGCAAGATTCAAGCCTTACCCAACAACAACTTAATGAGCCAATGTCACAAGGAGAGAAAAACATGCAGCCAGTCCCGGGATCAAGCCTGGGACCTCTCGCTATTATCTACCGACTGAGCTTACCAGGCATCTTACATGCAATCTCTCCAATTGTGTATAAGTTTGACCCGCGACATACATCCCTGCTTAACTGGAATTTCGTCCCCTAATTTCAGAGCACCAGTGCCAAGGATGTCATATTATACACTGTAAGTGCCATAAGGCTGACCAAGCAGTGCTGTCATGGTCCCTTATTTGGCACCAATGTCACAAGCAGAAAAAACATGTAGCCAGTCTGGGGCTCGAACCCTTACCCAAAAACCGCTTAACTGCAGAATAATTAATGACTTTAAAAACATATTCAGACACAAATATTGAAAATCTCCATTTATAAACAAAAGAATAATTTGAAATCAGAGTTGAAAATCTGCCAAATTCTTTAAATGTAAACACCTTTAGTATAGAAAAAAAAAGCATCTATTAAGTACCAAAAGCAAAAATTGTTTATACATTTTGTAAGGTTAATCAGAGACCTGAGATACAAATGTATAAATTATGTCTCTGCTTTCATCTACAAGTAGATTTTATATGGTATATCCTGATATCAATGAATCTGCTACAAATGGTAAAGAAACTCCAAAACAACATTTAAGTCTCTATATAACATACAAACAAAAGTTATAAATTGGGGAAAAAAGTAGTACAAATAAAAAGTATCTTACTTTTTGCTTGAAAAAAATACTTCCATCATTATTAGTCATATTTTTAATATAAATCTGCCCAGGAAAAGCATGACTGATTTTGTTGTTGTATTCCACAAATTGAATAAGTCTAAAATTGTCTGTAGGAAGGGATTGTGACCTGTTCATTTTATTAAAGCCATATGCATTAATATCTATTTCAGAATTTCAATATTTACAGGGGAGAAAAATGTTGAAAATCTGAAAAAATGAAAATCGACCCGAAATATAATATAAATTGAAATAATAAAATTCTCCATTTTCTGCATTATTCCACAGTTGTCTGCAGGGAAAATGTCAACATTCCATCGAGGAAAGGGTTCAATCCCACATACAACAAATCTGCAGCAGACAACTTTGAAAATGTCTACTCAAAAATCTGGAAGATCTCTATAATTGTAGGTATAATTACTGAAAAAGGTTGAAAACGTTGCGGGAAAAGGAGAAATTGCTCATTTTGAGCAATTTCTACTTTTGTCATGATGTTTTCAAAAGTCGTCTTCTGCAGATTTGCTTTATGTGGGAAAGGGTTAAGCGTAAATAAATCGGTTCAGAGCACATGACTGAATTGTCTTTGTTTATTTTCTTATCTTTATTATAACTACTCATTATTTGAAAGGTTTCACACTCAACCCTTTCCCCCATACAACAAATCTGCAGCAAACGACTTTTGAAAACGTCTTGACAAAAATACAAAAATCAGCACATGTTAAATGTGATATGAGGTAATTATTATACATGTTTACATATAAAGTGAATACCAGGCTGTATACAGGATTCATATGAAGAGAAAAAAAAGTAAGAGAGAGAGAGAATAGAGACAAAAGAACAAAACAAGAATACAAACATATGAAATGATAATTAAACCCCTCTCCTGATTTAGGAGAAAGTATTACGAGTCATTCTCCTTTTATCACATGTTTTCAAAAGTCAACTGCTGCAGGAGCATCAAAATGTGTCAGTAAGAGGGAAAAGGACTAATCTGTTAAACCCTTTCCCACATATAGATGCTTTCTGACGCCTTTGCAGCAGACATCTTTTGGGCAAAATTTGCCGCAATTAATTTAATACAACTCTGTTCAATAGAGATACTATCATTTATAGAGATTTTCTATATTTTGGACTTGATAATTTCAAAGTTGTCCGCTGCAGATTTATTGGATGTGGGAAAGGATAAATATGTGTGAGGTTTTTTATGATTTTATAGTTTTTTTAGGGGGTTGGGTTTAAATCATCGTGTTTCACACCTTAATTAATTTAGAGTTTTAACGGGCAATTTGCATTAAACAACCTTTCAAATGTGAAATAAGGAACATTATTTCCTATGACAGGGCTAAATCTCATATTGACAGTATTTCTGTATGACAAGGCTAATTCTCATGTAGACAGTATTTCTGTATGACAGGGCTAATTCTCATGTAGACAGTATTTCTGTAAGACAGGGCTATATAATACCCATGTAGACAGTATTTCTGTATGAAAGGGCTAATTCCCATGTAGACAGTATTTCTGTATGACAGGAATAATTCCCATGTAGACAGTATTTCTGTAAGACAGGGCTATATAATACCCATGTAGACAGTATTTCTGTATGACAGGGCTAATTCTCATGTAGACAGTATTTCTGTAAGACAGGGTTAATTCCCATGTAGACAGTATTTCTGTATGACAGGGCTCATTCCCATGTAGACAGTATTTCTGTAAGACAGGGCTAATTCCCATGTAGACAGTATTTCTGTAAGACAGGGCTAATTCCCATGTAGACAGTATTTCTGTATGCCAGGGCTAATTCCCATGTAGACAGTATTTCTGCATGCCAGGGCTAATTCCTATGTAGACAGTATTGATCAGTATTTCTGTATGACAGGGCTAATTCTCATGTAGACAGTATTTCTGTATGACAGGGCTAATTCCCATGTAGACAGTATTTCTGTATGACAGGGCTAATTCTCATGTAGACAGTATTTCTGTAAGACAGGGCTAATTCCCATGTAGACAGTATTTCTGTATGCCAGGGCTAATTCCCATGTAGACAGTATTTCTGCATGCCAGGGCTAATTCCTATGTAGACAGTATTGATCAGTATTTCTGTATGACAGGGCTAATTGCCATGAAGACAGTATTTCTGTATGACAGGGCTAATTCCCATGTAGACAGTATTTCTGTATTACAGGGCTAATTCCCATGTAGACGGTATTTCTGTATGAAAGGGCTAATTCCCATGTAGACAGTATTTCTGTATGACAGGGATAATTCCCATGTAGATAGTATTTCTGTATGCCGGGGCTAATTCCTATGTAGACAGTATTGATCAGTATTTCTGTATGACAGGGCTAATTCCCATGTAGACAATATTTCTGTATGACAGAGCTAATTCCAATGTAGACAGTATTTCTGTATGAAAGGGCTAATTCCTATGTAGACAGTATTTCTGTATGAAAGGGCTCATTCCCATGTAGACAGTATTTCTGTATGACAGGGCTAATTCCAATGTAGACAGTATTTCTGTATGAAAGGGCTAATTCCGATGTAGACAGTATTTCTGTATGAAAGGGCTAATTCCCATGTAGACAGTATTTCTGTATGACAGGGCTAATTCCGATGTAGACAGTATTTCTGTATGAAAGGGCTAATTCCCATGTAGATAGTATTTCTGTATGACAGGGCTAATTCCGATGTAGACAGTATTTCTGTATGAAAGGGCGTTTTTGAACCAGGTTATATACTGTATTAACTGTCATGATTATAGTATTCCGTATTAATTATATAATTTTATAATAAAAGAGTATCTTTTCATCTGTTTATGGAATCTGTACCATCCTTGGTAGTGGTGTTGACCGCAGCGGTTCCCCATTGGTTGATAATCAGCACAGGCCCATGTTGAAAACCATCCAGGGTGGCGTTGACAGGTTTTTTTCTATTAAGACAGATCACAAGCCGTTATTTATTAACTACAGATTTCTGCAAAAGATAGCTTTGAATATATCGAATTACAATTGCACAATTGAATACATACCTGTAAACAAAAATATTGCAGCCGACTTTTTAACTCTGAGATTTATATATATTTATACTCATTCAAATTCAGGAGAGTCAACACAGTCACTCAATATCAATGTCGATGTCTGCTGAAAATTTTGTTGTAAGTGAGAAAGGGTTAACCCTTTCCCTCATATAGACACTTTCTGACGCCTCTGTAGCAGAAGACTTTTTGAAAACATTGTGAGAAAATGTTTTCCCACTTTTAGTCATAGGTTATCCATTCAATTATAAATAGTTTCTTTTTTTTGACAAAATATGTTCAAAGTCGTCCGCTGCAGAATTGTCGTATGAGGGAAAGGGTTAAGGTAAGACAAACTTCCTGTCTGTTCAAAATAATATTTTCTAGTCAGACTGTTTGCAGACAAGATCGTACATGAAGGACCTTACACACTTATAAAAGACATTTTAGGCTTTGTTACATCTCCCACACCAGAGGTATAGAGGTGAAACTCATAGGGAAAGTTCCATTTTTTTTTTATTGAAATTGTATCTATTGGTTTTCTCAATCTAAATGTACAGCTAAGGCTCTAATGAGACTGTGAGTAAGATCAGGCTCAGCAATCTTTACTGTACACCATCTCCGTGAAGTGGTAAGATTGTCTGCCTTGAGAGCGGGAGGGACTTGGGTTTGATTCTCAGTCGGGTCATACAAAATAATTCAAAAAATGATAGTGGTGGTTTCCCTCCGGGGGGGGGCCTAGCACCTGGTAGCTCAGTTGGTAGCGACGTGGGCTGTCAATCCAGGGATTGTGACTTTGAATCCTAGGTCAGCCAATATTCTTTCCGATGTTTGATAAAAGTTTGTCTTCCACCAATGGGCTTACAGCCCATGTGGAAAAGCAGCCAGTTCCTTGGAAAGACTGTTGTGTGGATTACTGGTGTGAGAAAACCAAGAAACACGTGGGTAGGTGAACTGAATTTTTTTTGAAAACAGCCTTAAACCCCAATCAATCTATTCCCTCCTTGGCCCTCCAGTTGAGGGGATAGCATTCGATGCATCATGTCAGGAACTGGTAAATTACCCAGAAAATGCTGTGAAATGACTGAGATACTATTGAATGGGGTGTTATTAAACACCATACAAAATCAAAGTACTGAAAGTACTGGTAACAAATTATTTTGAACATGTATTGTAAAATCTAATTTATGAATGCAATTGATCATGCTATTGCACAATTTAGTCTTATTTTATTATTATTAATATTTTTGTCCAGATATTTTTTTTATCAGTTGACAGTTTTAGTAAATGTAGCATTTCAACGGCGATGCGAGCGTTTAACATGCACACTAACTCTTTCACTGAGCTCTGCGTAAAGTCTGTCAAAACACCCATGGCATATAAAATTTGTGAGATTTACATTGTTAGTTCGATTTGTTTTCGTCACCAGGGGCGGATCCAGGATTTCGGCTTATATTATAACTATGTTTCATGTGAGTGAATTAATTATTATAAATCTATAATGTTTAACAAATCGCATAAAATAAGAATTAAAAAAAAAAAAAAAGATTAGTTCCTATTGGGACTCGAACTCGCGTCCATGAGTAATCCATGATCAGTAGTTCTACACGCTATCCATTACACCACGGTACTTCGATACAATGTTTGAGCGTTACTTTCGTATATATATTAAGCTAACTGAATGCGCGCGTATGTAAACCATGATCTATAATTAGAAAGCCCCTTTGATCATCGTTAACATTGTTCTATACAGCGTGGGGTCGACTTCTAGTGAATGGGCATACGACTAAAATGCATACTCTGCCTTATACGTACCTGCCGACAAATGAAATATATATGCGCGTACTGTTAATTTGATATTTTCTAGAAAATTGATTATCTATGATGATTCGATAGTACAATTATTGAGATAACACGTAGAAGTAATTTTAATATCGAAAAAATACTAGGACTATTTAGGTGCAGCGAATGTGTATTCTAAGCGGAAGTGTAGTTTAACCGTGACTTCCGGAAACAAACACGATCGCGTTAACTGTATTATTTTTTGAGAAAAAATAATTCGTTAAAAATCACTGTTTGTTGATGCAGCAAGACTTCTTTTTGCCAATTGCAGTGGAATTCTCAAGGTATTCTTGAACACAAAATATCTAGAATTGAGATAAATCATCAAGAATTTCCCTTCCCTTTCCCTCATATAGACGCTTTCTGATGCCTCTGCAGTAGACAGCTTTTTGAAAACATAGTGACAAAAGAAGAAATTGCACAAAACGTGCAATTTCTCCTTTTGCCACAATGTTTTCCACTTTATGTCATAGGTTATCCATTCAACTATAGAGATTTTCTATGTTTTAACAAAATAAGTCCAAAGTCGTCTGCTGCAGAATTGTCGTATGAGGGAAAGGGTTAAGTTCTATTCAGGATTTATTTTGTTTAGAGAACCGACTCAGAACATGAAAAAAACAATGTCAGTCAGTTCAATACACTAATTGTTTTGTCTTGTTTAGTAGGAGGAACAACAAGCTGCTCATTCACATTGGTTTCACTAAAAACCATTTAGTTGCTAATTAAGCCAGATACAACAGCAGACAACTTCAAAATAGTCTTGGCAAAACAAATGGATAATCTCTAATTCTTGCATGGAGTTGAAAATATTGCGGAAAAAGTAAAAAATTGCTCATTATGTTATCACAATTTCGCCTTTTTTCATTCAAACTGTTTTCAAAGTGCAAGTGGGAAAGGATTTCAACCTTTCAAACCAACTTTCAAGGACACCGAACCTAATAGTCAGTAAAATAAGCCAGCATGACTGAGTTGATAGATCACACTTGGTAAACTTAGGTTAATGTTATAATGTCACCCCATATAACCAAGATAACCTTTGAGTATGTCATAAAGCATGATAAGCCCTGCTTTCTAAACATTTAATCCTTTCCCACTTGTAGACGCGTTTTGACGCAGACAACTTTTTAAAACATTGTGGCAACAGGAGCAATTTCTCAATTTTTCCATGAAACTTTCAACTCTATGCAATGAAAATAATTTTTATTCATAGACATTTTTCACATATTTGCTAAGGTATTTTTAGTCTTCCGCTGCACATCAGCTTTGTGATATGTGTGAAAAGGGCTTAATGTGAGACAGCTAAACAATCATATCTAAGGCTCTTTAAAATATGGTTATATGATCCTCATTCTTTATTGCCTTGAACTTGCTTTATATATAACTCCTATTATTATCATATTTACACACTACAAAAAGATTTCTCAATGCACAAAAAAAACTTTTTTAATCCTTTCTTTTATCCCTTTCCCTCATACGACAATTCTGCAGCAGACGACTTCGAACATATTTTGTCAAAAAAAAGAAAATCTCTATAATTGAATTGATGACTGAAAGTGGTAAACATTGTGACAAAAGGAGAAATTGCTTGTTTTGAGAGTCTATATGACAGAAAGTTATACAGACGCTTTCTGATATATCAGCAGCAGATCTTTTTTGAAAACATTAATTGCACCAATTTTTAAAACACTATTCAATAATAGTTCTCCCATTCATAAAGGTGCTCCCTAAATATTTTGCCTAGATGTTTCCCAATGTGTCTGCCACAGTTAGTTTATATGTGGGAAAGGGTTTACTATTGGAAACCTAGATAAAGCTGCTCCTAAGCAAACTGTAATCAGGTTGTTTTTAGCATTATACATGTACAACTGTTATGACAACCTGAGTGAGAGAACTGAAAACATGCAAATATGCTGTGAGTCCGTCATAGAGCCACGCCATACAAAATTTGACCAGGTTCTGAAGGGTCGAAATGAGTAGCATATATACTCCATTATATATCATACTTGATGGATTCATGCAAATAGGTTATACCTATTTATCGAAACAAGACAATATATAATTGACGACATAACAATGAATGAATTATAAACTAAAGTTTAAATCATTTTGGCAATAGAAACACCCTGTCAGAAGGTGATGAATACCCCCAGCTGGTGCCTGAAATATACATATGTATAAGAAATTCAAGGAGCCATAACTCATTTAAAAATGATTCCAGTGTAACACGCCGACAATATGCACAACTAGGCTTGGTATCAATCATTCTTGTGAAGTTATATTGAATTTTGACCAAGGGCTGCTGAGAATAAGTGTTCACAAGAAATGTCTACAGACCAACGGACCGACCGACCAACTGTCCGACCGACCGACAGACAAGCGTGACTCCTATATAGCCCCCATATTCTATGTTTCTGGGGGTATAATAATGAGCAACTTCTTCTTTTGCCACAATGTTTTCAACACTTATTTCCTGCAGATGCATCAAAATGCCACTGCAAGAAGGAATAGGACTGGTTAATCTTTCCAATGAATTTCACACAGATAGAAGTATTAAACCTTACGTAATGGTTATATTAATTATTTAATTAAACTTATTATTTATAAGAAATTGCAATGCACACTCTTAAGACAATAACCATTTCCAAATATATTACAAATCTGCAGCAGTCAACTTTGAAAACAAGTAGGCGAAGATGTTGAAAATCTCTATGAAAGAAATTATGATTTTTTAACAGAATTCATTATAAGTCTCTTTTTGCCAAAATGCTTTAAAAAGTAATTTGATTCATATGCTTCAAATCGCGTCTGCATGTGGTAAAGGGTTAAAACTCTAAAATAGTTTATATATAAGTAGCATGTGACATTACTATCTTGTTCCAACTAGTATAATAACAGAATAGTGAAGGAGTGTTATGTTTTATTTATCTTTAAAATTGCTAAGGCGTTAAAAGGCTAATTAGTGTTCCTTGATCATTTAACCCTTTCCCAGATATAGGAAATCTGGAGCAGATGACTTTGTTATCATCTAGTCAAAAACTTTGAAAATACCAATAAATGTATGAATATTAATGACTGAAAAAAGTTGAAAACATTGTGGCAAAAGGAGCAATTGCTTGTTACATGATTTTGAACACTTTATTTCGTTTTCCCACAATGTTGAAAACATTTTTTAAAATTACATTTTTAAAATTATCAGGTTTTCCTTTACACAGATAATATCCATGACTCCAGAAATATCATATCAGAAAAAAACAGTTAGAGACTCGTTCTTATTTAACCCTTTAAAATTGTTGGTATTGTGGTTAAATTGTCTGCCTTGGTAGCAGAAGATTAGTATCATGCAAAAGAACTTAACCCTTTCCCACTATACAACAGATCAGCAGATTTAGACGGCTTTGTATTGTAAGCATAGTGGCAAAATATGGGAAATTTTTTAGCATGAAAATATGATTATTAGAAGGATACCTAGCCAATACCTGGAAAGAGGATAAACTGCTATTTTAAAGCCATAATTGCTCTCCGTAGAACAAAAATATTCACATGTACTTTTCAAACGCTCTTATAGTATATTTCGTAATAAACTTTCTTTGTTTGTGACTAATATCGAGTAGATTCTAGCATAAAAAAGATGTGAAATATTTAACACAAAAATGACTTTTTACCGGTTTCTAAAAGTTGACTGTTTACTGTTTCAATTCATGGCGAGGTCAAGCGGAAATTTTTGTGATAATTATTTTCTAATGTTTAACTCTCTTTTTCAAACATAATGGTTAGCCCTAAACTAAGGAATGGAAAATATAAATCAGGTCAAATATACAAAACATGTTATTCAAATTGTAAAAAGCAAATTTATACAAATTGAATTAAGTACTGTATACATTTTATTATCTGGAAATAATCTTTGTCATAACCAAACGCACACATCATCTATTATAATAAATAAAACTAAAACAACACCACTCAATGACGCTTCAACACGATTGTAGAACATTCCAATTTCGGGGGTATGCTATTTGCCGGGACCGGAATTTGCCAGGACTGGGATCTGCCGAGACCCAGGGACCTGTGGCTATGGTGATGAAGTTAAAATAGTCATTGATGTCATATTGATTGTTATTTCAGCTAAATATTTTACGATCAGATGTCTTCGTAATTGAAAAGAAGATATTTTATGCTTTGATATAAATATTTAGTTTTATCTATCATATATAATATGTATATCAAAAGATAACTTTCGTCAAAATATTATTAGAATATTTTCAAATATATGATTTTCTATTGTTCAAAATGCAGATTTGAAATAGGTAATTTCATTTTGGTTTATTTCAGATTTATTGAAGAAAACAGCTCTCGACATGTTTGCATTAGGTTAAAGGGAATAAGAAAAAGGAACATGCAATTAATACTAATTATTTTAATTTAGTTCTTTTTATAAATACAGATCAGTCTACACAAACTCAATTGAAGACAAAACTTTTTCACACATGTCACTTAATAAACAATTTCTTATCTTATCATACATGCACTGTCAGACACGATTGTCACATGGAAACCAATTACCGGACCAAACCCTGCATTTTCAATCAATGAGGGTTTAACATGCAATCCATTTAAAAGTTAAAGCTAATAGATGTATTTAAACATTTTGGATAATTCACCATACATCTACCAAATGAATTTCCCTTTCTTTTAAATATGTCTTATTTCTGACTATGTCTTATTACCAAAGCCATGAACAAAGGACATAATATTATAAGTCTATTTACTTATTATAATTAATTTGTATTAATCAAATTTAAGTTATAAATTATGAACACATATAGTTTTCTTCAAGCTATTTCAATTTCTTGTATTGACGATCAGTGACAGAATAACAAGGCAACATAAGAAGTTTCAGTTTATATTAAGTAACTGAATGACAAGATAATTTCAAATCAAATATCAAATGGGACAAAAGTCTTTCATGCATATATACCAACGGTAACTTCAAGGCTAGTATTATATAATAATTAATTCGTAATTATATAAAATGGCCTACTCTTATTGGTTTCACAATTACCAACATAAACTAATTTAATTACTGTCTTAAATATAGGATTATACTTAATTTGTTATCAATTATAATGGAAACCGCCCACTACTACATTTACGCGATCCATGCAATTGTGGCGGACCGCGGTAAACTATTCACTACTAGGTCCCGGCAAATATCATACCTCCAATTTCGTGATCTATATTACTTCCTCACAGGATCTTTCAAATTTGAAAGACCCTGTTCCTCACGTCATTATTTTCGTTCATTTCTCGCATGACTTTGTATTAGCAGTCAATTGAGCAGTCTGTTACTATTTTCTGATGTCTAAAGATTCATCTAGTACTTGACAATGTAGTTTATTTTAGTGCTTATGATCTGGGACAACAAATATTAGTTGTCCCAGTTATGATCACGAACTTAGGAGACCCGTAGATATAAGTTAAATATTTGTTAATTTTACTATTTAGTAAATAAAACTAAAGAAAACAACATTGACTGATACTTCAGCACGAATTTTTCGATGAAATCTGTAATGTCTTAACTCAATTGCTAAGCTGCTCAAGCTCAAATAATCACAAACAGTTGCACAACATTTGATTTTATTACCTGTCATTGAAATCGCCATTTTTGTATGATGACGTCACACGGTGACGTAAAACTACTCGTACAGGGGTTGTTCATAAGTTCATTACTTAAAAGATAGTATGCGCTATCGATGCCCTTTGGTTAAACCAGGGACACTATGTATAGTGTCCCTGGTTAAACATATGAACGAATCCCGATAAGCACATACATATTGTACTTACTGTGTTAATCAGCTACTTTGTACATGTATAGCATTTGAATTCTATATTCCCTCTAAAACAAACTTCAGAAACTGCCGATCAGCGATGATTACAGACTGTCTACACCTCCTGCCGCATAGACCAAATACCTAATAACATATGAATGTGTTTAGGTCTTTGCATGGACTAACTGAGATCTCCTCTGATATTCACATAGCGAAACATGTCATCATTAAATCTCCTGAGGTCTGTTTTGGGGTGAAAGACTGAATAAGAGAACATGCCGTTTCTCATAATTTCTTTTTATTTTCTATTGTCTACTTTCTATTTAATAGGTCTCTGATATATGTAACTGTAATTGTATTTGTAGCTAACCATATACAATGTATGATATGTAACTCTTCAGAAAATGGAGGCAATAAAGATGTATATATATATATCTCTGGACTCACGTAACATCTCATGGTGACAGGCAATTATTCATAATATGATAAACTAAAGATAAAGATTATATCTGAAAATCCATCGTGCACTGACCGAGCTGTTTCGGTGACAGACCTATAGAAAGAGAGAGCTCTTCGATCTCTCGAGGAATCTGCATGAAGATTCGATATCGAGGGCTTGGCGTGAAACGGTTGTAACTAAAATTGGTATTTTTTTTACCAAGGTTATTTACCTCGCCATAAAGTCTTAAATAAGCGTTAAATCATTTTTCTTGGTAAACAATGGAAATTTAGGTGCCATTGCTCGTTCTGAGCAATGGCACCTAAATTTCCATTGTTTACAAAAGGGTCAAAATTGCCCCTAATCCAGGGTTTTCAAAATAGGTTTTGAGTTACATCCGTTTCACGCCAAGCCCTCGATATATAAGAATTAAATTAGCTTTATTTACAGTTAACATAATTTATTAGCAGTTGAACACTACATTTATTGTGAGGAAATAAGACAAAAAGCGCTTTCTGGATAAGTTACGGGTTAACTATCCAGGAAACGCCGTGATATAGCTAAGTAGTGTTGAAAGCGGCGTAAAATACCATACAAACACTCATGCAGGAGTCAGAGACATCCTTGAAAAAACAATACAGATGCAATACATTGGTCATTTTAGGCATTCTTCTTTTCTTTGGAATTTTGTTTTAGGGTAAGGCTGTTGCCGTGGTTGTAGGCCTACGTCCAAAGTCGCCATAACTGTAGCGCTGAAAAATGCCGTTCAGTAGGCATGCATATATCTACGAATCGGGGTCAAAACGGACCAAAACTTAAACAAAGGCCAATTACCAAAAAGGCCAAAATCCTAAAAGGAACGGGAAAGGAATGTGCAGTTAATTTGTAATGAAATGTAATGTAAGTATAGAGACCAATTGTTCTGATTGGACATAAGCTTTTCAGCTTCTAAAGGTCCATTTGATAAAGTGTACGCTATAGCTATAACATGTGGAAGCATCTCAGTGACAGCTTCAGATAATACCAAGAGACATAATTAGATACAAGGTAGTCCGGGTGCGATACCATAGCTCTTTCCGAAAATACCCATTGGTTCTCTAACTTGCTCAGTGTATAGCACCGATACACGCGATGCACCTTTTCCTGGAAAGGACCAGTATATCTACTTGGATACACTTAAAAGCACATCAGAAAAACTTAGAAGCCAGACCGGAATTTGAACGCGAGACCTCTGGACCACCGGGCCACTCTAAACTGTTGGCAGCCATTCGTGAGAAGTGTTTTACGCTGCTTGCAATATTATTTCAGTCATATCACGGCGTTTCATTGGTAATTTACAAGTACTACCCATAGTATAGCCTATATCCTGGCACCGGTGCATCAGTGATAATGCTATATGCCTACAACCCTGATCATGAGTGACGAGGCGTGAGTCCATAACTGCAACTTTAAAGTATTTGGTATGACTCGACCGGGGGTCCAGTCCTTGTTTCCCGCTACCAAGAGAAGAACTCTTATATATCAGACTGCGCGAATAGGCAACCTGCTCTGGATCTTCGCTGGTAGCCCGACCTAATGATAAGGTCGGATATCGTGCGACGTGACTCGACGTCTGTTTCTAGTACAGGCCTGCAGCACACCACCCATTGTGGTCCTTTATTCAACGAGAACATCTGTTCAAATATGGCGAAGGCCCGTACCAGGATACTAGATGTCATTGGGTCTTTCAAATCGCAACGTTATTGTAATAAGACATGAAGAGGTGTGCGCGCGCATCAAATGCAAATACGAATTCCTCTCGTATACATTTCAAATGTGTCATGTTCGTCTATTTATCGGACGGTATGAGTACCATTGAAGAAGATTGGTTGTTTCATGTGATATAGCAACGACGCCGCCGTGTGATCTTATACGTGCCGATGAGTGCCGTTACAAACCACTTCCCAACAGGTATCTACGAATGTTGACGTCCTTGTATTAGATGGCGTTTGAAAACATTGCGACAATATCAGTAATTGGTCATAATAAGCAATTTCTCTTTTTTGTATCAATTTGTTCAACCCTTTTTGATAACTAAACTTTACCTTGAAGTGATTTTACAAAGTTTCCCTATATGTTTTCAAAGTCGTCTTCTGTTGATTTGTTGTATGTGGGGAAGGGTTCACCCTTTTCCCCATATAGACGCTTTCTGACGCCTCTGCAGCAGACGGCTTTTTGAAAACATAGGCTACTGACAAAAGAAGAAATTGCTCAAAACGAGCAATTTCTCCTTTTGCCACAATGTTTTCCACTTTTTGTCATAGGTTATCGATTCAATTATGGAAATTGGCTATGTTTTGACAAACTAAGTTCAAAGTCGTCTGCTGCAGAATTGTCGTATGAGGGAAAGGGTTACATATTATAAAAAATCCACTTTTCAGGTCAGTATATCCTTAACTACAAGTGATGCCATTGATACCACTACTATATATTTATATCTATTTTCTATCAATTTTGAGATAATTTGTTTTATATTAAACCCTTTCCCTCATACGACAATTCTGCAGCAGACGACTTTGAACGTATTTTATCAAAAACTGGAAAATCTCCATAATTGAATGGATAACATAGGACTAAGAGTGGAAAACATTGTGGCAAAAGGAGAAATTGCACGTTTTGCGCAATTTCTTCTTTTGTCGCTATGTTTTCAAAAAGCCGTCTGCTGCAGAGGCGTCAGGAAGCGTCTATATGAGGTAAAGGGTTAACTTTTGTTGTAACATTGTTTTTTTTAAGTTGGATGCATGTTCAATAAAAAAAAAATTAACACAAAAATGGTATGTGCTTTATGTTTTGCTAGATCCATTTATGAAAGCCATATGATATTCATTGTTTTGCTATTTCAGCACATGGAAAAAACAAGTTTTCATGAAAATTACCAATTTGTGAAAAATGATATGCTAATTGTTTGTCTTCTTGTGGTTTTAATCTCATTCTAAAGTTATTTTCTTTATATCTTTGGAATTTCACGTGATGCGTTGTAATTAAACCTCAAAAATAGACGTTATCTTTCGCTTATAAGAATAGACAAGTTCAAAACTTTGAAATAAGGAAAAAACATATTTATAATATTTAACTTTTTCTGAAACTTCTTTAGGTTATTGCAATTACTATCATTTATCAAAACTTAAATAAAAAAGTATATGTCATCAGGGTGAGTGTAATGTAATACACTCACCCTGATGTCATTGAGCAAAATTTTCAGTTTTCCTTGTCTGAATAGCTAAAAAATGTTAAAATATGAATATATATTTATTTAATTTTCAAACATATCTTCAATTGTCATAAAAGTATTCCAATACTTTCTACTTATTTTCAAAACAATATGATTCTATACAAGTTCTAGATTAAAATGTATATACAATAATTTTATTATGTTCTTTTTACCCAGTTATATTGTATGAACAAACATGACGTCTGGGCATCGCTAGGAAGGCTCATGAAAAAAATCAGCCCTTTATCCCAACACATTTTTTTTTTTTTTTTTTTAAATTTTGTAGCATTATAATAGGTATAATGACTAAACATGTTTTAATTGACAACATATTCAGAAGATTTAATAACAATGTAACAATTTTTTATTATTAAATATCCACTTCTCAGTTCAGTACATCCTTAAGGTAGCTGCAGGAGCAGTAGTATAGGGTGACACTATCAACCTTGACGTAGTCTTAGTAGCTGCAGCAGTAGTAGTATAGTGTGCCAATATTAACCTGGGACATAGTCTTAGTAGCTGCAGTAGCAGTAGTTGAGTGTGACAACATTAACCTGGGTTGGACAATATTAACCTAGGGCATAGAATATTAACCTGGGACATAGTCTTAGTGGATGCAGCAGCAGTATTAATAGGCGTCAATATTAACCTGGCACGTATTCTTAGTAGCTGTAGCAGCAGTATTAATAGGCGTCAATATTAACCTGGCACGTAATCTTAGTAGCTGCAGCTGCTGTATTAATAGGCGTCAATATTAACCTGGCACGTATTCTTAGTAGCTACAGCTGCAGTATTAATAGGCGTCAATATTAACCTGGCACGTATTCTTAGTAGCTGCAGCAGCAGTATTAATAGGCGTCAATATTAACCTGGCACGTAATCTTAGTAGCTGCAGCAGCAGTATTAATAGGCGTCAATATTAACCTGGCACGTAATCTTAGTAGCTGCAGCAGCAGTATTAATAGGCGTCAATATTAACCTGGAACGTAGTGTTTGTTTTCTGAAGCAGCAGTATTAATAGGCGTCATTATTAACTTGGCACGTAATCTTAGTAGCTGCAGCAGCAGTAGTATAGGGTGACACTATAAACTTGGTACGTAATCTTAGTAGCTGCAGCAGCAGTAGTATTAGGTGACAATATTAACTTGGTACGTAATCTTAGTAGCTGCAGCAATAGTAGTATTAGGTGACAATATTAACTTGGCACGTAATCTTAGTAGCTACAGCAGCAGTAGTATAGGGTGACAATATTAACCTGGGACATAGTCTTAGTAGCTGCAACAGCAGTAGTATTAGGTGACAGTATTTACCTGGGACGTAGTCTTAGTAGCTGCTGCAGCAGCAGTAGTATAGTGTGACAATATTAACCTGGGACGTAGTCTTAGTAGCTGCTGCAGCAGCAGTAGTATAGTGTGACAATATTAACCTGGGACATAGTCTTAGTAGCTGCTGCAGCAGTAGTAGTATAGTGTGACAATATTAACCTGGGACATAGTCTTAGTAGCTGCAACAGCAGTAGTATAGGGTGACAATATTAACCTGGGACATAGTCTTAGTAGCTGCAGCAGCAGTAGTATAGTGTGACGATATTAACCTGGGACATAGTCTTAGTAGCTGCAACAGCAGTAGTATAGTGTGACGATATTTACCTGGGACATAGTCTTAGTAGCTGCAGCAGCAGTAGTATAGTGTGACAATATTAACCTGGGACATAGTCTTAGTAGCTGCAGCAGTAGTAGTATTAGGTGACACTATTTACCTGGGACATAGTCTTAGTAGCTACAGCAGCAGTAGTATAGTGTGACAATATTAACCTGGGACATAGTCTTAGTAGCTGCAGCAGTAGTATAGGGTGACACTATTTACCTGGGACATAGTCTTAGTAGCTACAGCAGCAGTAGTATAGTGTGACAATATTAACCTGGGACATAGTCTTAGTAGCTGCAACAGCAGTAGTATTAGGTGACACTATTTACCTGGGACATAGTCTTAGTAGCTACAGCAGCAGTAGTATAGTGTGACAATATTAACCTGGGACATAGTCTTAGTAGCTGCAGCAGCAGTAGTATAGTGTGACAATATTAACCTGGGACATAGTCTTAGTAGCTACAACAGCAGTAGTATAGTGTGACAATATTAACCTGGGACATAGTCTTAGTAGCTACAACAGCAGTAGTATAGTGTGACAATATTAACCTGGGACATAGTCTTAGTAGCTACAACAGCAGTAGTATAGTGTGACAATATTAACCTGGGACATAGTCTTAGTAGCTACAACAGCAGTAGTATAGTGTGACAATATTAACCTGGGACATAGTCTTAGTAGCTACAACAGCAGTAGTATAGTGTGACAATATTAACCTGGGACATAGTCTTAGTAGCTACAACAGCAGTAGTATAGTGTGACAATATTAACCTGGGACATAGTCTTAGTAGCTACAACAGCAGTAGTATAGTGTGACAATATTAACCTGGGACATAGTCTTAGTAGCTGCAGCAGTAGTATAGGGTGACTATATTAACCTGGGACATAGTCTTAGTAGCTACAGCAGCAGTAGTATAGGGTGACTATATTAACCTGGGACATAGTCTTAGTAGCTACAGCAGCAGTAGTATAGTGTGACAATATTAACCTGGGACATAGTCTTAGTAGCTGCAACAGCAGTAGTATAGGGTGACAATATTAACCTGGGACATAGTCTTAGTAGCTACAGCAGCAGTAGTATAGTGTGACAATATTAACCTGGGACATAGTCTTAGTAGCTGCAGCAGTAGTATAGGGTGACACTATTTACCTGGGACATAGTCTTAGTAGCTACAGCAGCAGTAGTATAGTGTGACAATATTAACCTGGGACATAGTCTTAGTAGCTGCAGCAGTAGTATAGGGTGACACTATTTACCTGGGACATAGTCTTAGTAGCTGCAGCAGTAGTATAGGGTGACAATATTAACCTGGGACGTAGTCTTAGTAGCTACAGCAGCAATAGTATAGGGTGACAATATTAACCTGGGATATGGTCTTAGTAGCTACAGCAGCAGTAGTATAGGGTGACAATATTAACCAGGGAAGTAGTATTAGTAGCTGCAGCAGCGGTAGTATAGGGTGACAATATTAACCAGGGACGTAGTCTTAGTAGCTACAGCAGCAGTAGTATAGGGTGACACTATTAACCTGGGAAGTAATTTTAGTAGCTGCAGCAGCGGTAGCATAGGGTGACACTAATAACCTGGGACAGTGTCTTAGTAGCTGCAGCAGTAGTATAGGGTGACTATATTAACCTGGGACATAGTCTTAGTAGCTGCAGCAGCAAAAGTATAGTGTGACAATATTAACCTGGGACATAGTCTTAGTAGCTGCAGCAGCAGTAGTATAGTGTGACAATATTAACCTGGGACATAGTCTTAGTAGCTGCAGAGGAAGTATAGGGTGACACTATTAACCTGGGACATAGTCTTAGGAGCTGCAGCAACAGTAGTATAGGGTGACGATATTAAACTGGGATATAGTCTTAGTAGCTGCTGCAGCAGTAGTATAGTTTGACGATATTAACCTGGTACGTAGTCTTAGTAGCTGCATCAGCAGTAGTCTAAGGTGACAATATTAACCTGGGACATAGTTTTAGTAGCTGCAGCAACAGTAGTATAGGGTGACAATATTAACCTGGGACATAGTCTTAGTAGCTGCAGAGGAAGTATAGTGTGACACTATTAACCTGGGACGTAGTCTTAGTAGCTGCAGCAACAATAGTATAGTGTGACGATATTAACCTGGGACATAGTCTTAGTAGCTGCATCAGCAGTAGTCTAGGGTGACGATATAAAACTGGGATATAGTCTTAGTAGCTGCTGCAGCAGTAGTATAGTGTGACGATATTAACCTGGTACGTAGTCTTAGTAGCTGCATCAGTAGTAGTCTAAGGTGACAATATTAACCTGGGACATAGTTTTAGTAGCTGCAGCAACAGTAGTATAGGGTGACAATATGAACCTGGGACATAGTCTTAGTAGCTGCAGAGGAAGTATAGTGTGACACTATTAACCTGGGACGTAGTCTTAGTAGCTGCAGCAACAATAGTATAGTGTGACGATATTAACCTGGGACATAGTCTTAGTAGCTGCATCAGCAGTAGTCTAGGGTGACAACATTAACCTGGACGTAGTCTTAGTAGCTACAGCAGCAGCAGTATAGTGTGACGATATTAACCTGGGACATAGTTTAAGTAGCTGCAGCAACAGTAGTATAGGGTGACAATATTAACCTGGGATATAGTCTTAGTAGCTGCAGCAACAATAGTATAGTGTGACGATATTAACCTGGGACATAGTCTTAGTAGCTGCATCAGCAGTAGTCTAGGGTGACAACATTAACCTGGACGTAGTCTTAGTAGCTACAGCAGCAGCAGTATAGTGTGACGATATTAACCTGGGACATAGTTTTAGTAGCTGCAGCAACAGTAGTATAGGGTGACAATATTAACCTGGGATATAGTCTTAGTAGCTGCTGCAGCAGCAGTAGTATAGTGTGGCGATATTAACCTGGTACGTAGTCTTAGTAGCTGTATCAGCAGTAGTCTAGGGTGACAACATTAACCTGGCACGTAGTCTTAGTAGCTACAGCAGCAGTAGTATAGTGTGACGATATTAACCTGGGACGTAGTCTTAGTAGCTGCATCAGCAGTAGTATAGGGTGACAATTTTAACCTGGCACGTAGTCTTAGTAGCTACAGCAACAGTAGTATAGGGTGACAATATTAACCTGGGACATAGTCTTAGTAGCTGCAGCAGTAGTATAGGGTGACAATATTAACCTGGGACATATTCTTAGTAGCTACAGCAACAGTAGTATAGGGTGACAATATTAACCTGGGACATAGTCTTAGTAGCTACAGCAGCATTAGTATAGGGTGACAATATTAACCTGGGACGAAGTCTTAGTAGCTGCAGCAGTAGTAGTATAGGATTACAATATTAATCTGGGACATAGTCTTAGTAGCTAAAGCAGCATTAGTATAGGGTGACAATATTAACCTGGAACATAGTCTTAGTAGCTGCAGCAGTAGTAGTATAGGATTACAATATTAACCTGGGACAGAGTCTTAGTAGCTGCAGCAGCAGTAGTATAGGGTGACATTATTAACCTGGGCGTAGTCTAAGTAGCTACAGCAGCAGTAGTATAGGCTGACAATATTAACCTGGGCGTAGTCTTAGTAGCTGCAGCAGTAGTATAGGGTGACACTTTTCACTTGGGACGCAGTCTTAGTAGCTGCAGCAGCAGTAGTATAGGGAGTCAATATTAACCTTGTTCGTAGTCTTAGCAGCTGCAACAGCAGAGTATAATGTGATAATATTAACATGGGGTGTAGTTTAAGTACCTGCAGCAGCAGTAGTATAGCGTGACAATATTAACATGGGGTGTAGCTTTAGTAGCTGCAGCAGCAGTAGTAGTATAGTGCGATAATATTAACATGTGGTGTATTTTTAGTAGCTGCAGCAAAAAATATTGATATAGATGGCGCGCAGATTAAAACATGTTAGTCATCTGCATCAGACGACCTTTGAAAAAAAAAAGCAACAAAGGTAGAAAAGTATTATGAACATTTTCTCTCGTTTCCCACAATCTTTTCAACTTGTTTTTTTTTATTTTTTTATTATAGAGACTTTCCGCCTTTTTGACTAGATATTTACAAAGGTTCAGATTTGTTGTACGTTATTCGTTGGAAAGGGTTAGCCCGTTTAATACTCATTTTTTTTAAATGACCTGGTCCATCTTTACTTTTTGAAGATTTCATAGCCAATTTTACGACTATCAAGATAAAAAGGTTGATGTAACCCTTTCCTTCATAAAGACGCTTTCTGACGCCTCTTTAGCAGACAGCGTATTGAAAACATGGCAACAATATAGGAAATTGCTCAAAACGAGCAATTTCTCTTTTTGTCACCATGTTTTCAACTCGGTTCAACTATTGTACCTTCATTTAAAGAGAGTTTCCAATATTTTTCGAGTATGCTTTCAAAGTCGTATGCTACGGATTTGTTGTATGTGGGAAATGGTTAAGCCGCCGACATTACAGAGCCAAGTAAGAAGGCGAGGCTGCACCGACTGACCGGTCTGAAGGCGGTATGTAACTAAGTGAAGCACAAACTGATAACATAACGTGTTTCTTATAATTAGTCGATTTGTGTATTTTATTGTAAATCATGAGACAGCTATAAATAAAACGTTTTAGAATTTTTGAACGGTACTTCAATTTAGCCAGGATACATATATTATAACTCTTAATATGACACAGACAAGATAAGACAATACTAAACATTTATTGACATAAACTAAAACAGCGTCTAGTCATGTAACATGATTAACAATAATTGTTATGACATGTCACCTTTCAAATCCTCATTAAAGAAAGTGTATCTGGTAGAAATACCGATTCCTGTCGTTTGCTGTTATATATTTTTGTTTTCATTTATTTAAATCATTCATTAGCTACTCAAATATATTTTCTATGCCTTCACTTTTCTTGTTTTGCCATATGTATGTTGTAAATGGCGTAATACAATGTTTGTATGATAGTAACTAAAACAATGAAATATATACCTTGTTTCTGGGGCGTACTTAATAAAGTTGGTCAATTCAAACACAATTTTAGAACTCTTCCTTTGAAATAGTATGACCATTCAGTGTGAACCCTTTCCCCCCATACGACAATTCTGCAGCAGACGACTTTGAAAGTATTTCGTCAAAACCTAGAAAATCTCCATAATTGAATGGATAACCTATTACTAAAAGCAGAAAACATTGTGGCAAAAGGAGAAATTGCACGTTTTGACTCGAACATGTCGATAACACGAATGCATCGATAACTCGAACACGTCGATAAAACGAATGCGTCGATAACTCGAACACGTCGATAACTCGAAAACGTCGATAACTCGAACATGTCGATAACACGAATGCATCGCTAACTCGAACACGTCGATAACTCGAACACGTCGATAACTCGAACACGTCGATAACTCGAGCATGTCGATAACACGAATGCATCGATAACTCGAACACGTCGATAACTCGAACATGTCGATAACACGAATGTATCGATAACTCGAACACGTCGATAACCCGAACATACCAATAACTCGAACAAGTCAATAACTCGAAAATACCGAACACTCGGATAGTTGGAAGTAATTCTCCGGTCCCTTTCTAGTCTGAATTAACGAAAGTCCACTGCATGACACACGTTGATATATATCTATTTGCCCTCTCAAATAATCTGATACAAATGTCTAATGTCTTTCAGAGGTTTCTTAAACTATTATTTGACTAACAGGCGTACAGTGTACATACATATCAACTTAACCTTGATGGATCTGTATACGGGACGGGACCTCTTTTTACTATATATGATGTAGTACGACTTCAAACAGTATATAGAGAGAAAAGCTCAAAAATTGAAAAGATCAGATTTCTTTCGTATTCTTTGATGATTTTAAATTTTTATGGATATTTTAATGAAAAAAAAAAAAAAAAAAAATACGAACAACTGAAGCTTGCTAACGGGTTTAGTACCAGTGGCTTCTATTATGTTTACAGTCTGTTCATCCTTTTCTTCAGATGTTTATCAGTTACGATAAAGTATGATACAATTAAACAGGTAACTTATAATAAAATGAATTAAGCTGCATCGTGTTTTTGTAACTTCGTTTCTAAGATAGGAGTGCCAGTAACATAATACTTCGAGAAATGGTTCATCCAAGCCCATGCTGAAACCCTACCATTATACCATTAATTGGGAGCCGAGCCCCGGAAGCTCAGTCGGTAATGACGCGGGCTGTCAATTAAGGAGTTGTAAGTTAGAATCTCAGCTCGGCCAACATTCTTTCCCGACGTTTGACAAAAGTCACGGTGACAGGCGTCATTCGTCTCCTAGAAATGGGCTAACAGTCTATATGAAAAAGCAGCCAGTTTCTTGGAAAGTCTTTTTTTTTAATGTACGGTTATTTGAAAGCCAGCGAATTTACATGTGTAGGTTATACTGGCCGCTGTGAGTATGACTAAACAATTGTTGAAAACAGAATAAAACCCGTTTTCAACATTTTGTCATATCACGGCGGCCAGTTCACCTACCGCACACTAGAGGTATTGCCGGAAAACCACCAGTTTACTCCTCCACCTTATAAATAGACCTCCGAACATTTATATAAGCCTTCAATTCCGCGTTTTTCGATGAGGACATTCCGAGGGCTTGGCGTGAAACGGTTGTAACTTAAATTGGTATTTTTTTACCATGGTTAATCATCTCGCCATGAAGTCTTTATAAGCGTTAAATCAATTTTCTTAGTAAACAATGACAATTTAGGTGCCATTGCTCCGACGTTCTGAGCAATGGCACCTAAATTTGCATTGTTTACAAAGGGGTCAAAATTGCCCCTAAACCAGGGATTTCCAAATAGGTTTTTAGTTACAACCGTTCAGTCACGCTAAGCCTTCGATTCCTCTTCTCTGTTCATCATCAATTCATACACACATCCAGAGAGCTCCGATAGAACCGTTATTTATGACCAGAAAACAACAGTACAAGTCTATTTGTATTACTAGGCTGGTGTCTTAAGCTGCTTTCAACAGTATTTCTGTCACCTCACGGCGTTTCCAGGGTTAACTCTTTCAGCGCCGAATTGTTTAAAGTAGACTCTTCAATGTTCAAAATCGGGCATCTCCATTTCTGGTATAATAAAAGTTTGGACTATTTCGATAACTATAAAAGGCAAACA
Source organism: Serripes groenlandicus (assembly GCA_031761405.1). Lineage (NCBI taxonomy): Eukaryota > Metazoa > Mollusca > Bivalvia > Cardiida > Cardiidae > Serripes > Serripes groenlandicus. The sequence goes on along the minus strand of JASEVX010000007.1, from coordinate 67,869,367 downwards.
ATGCTGATTTCATGTGAGACAGCTCGTTACGAGCTGACTCACCTGAATCAGTATTGTTTGCAAAAACCTTAATATTGCCTTTGGCGCTGAAAGAGTTAAGTCGCTCTCAACAGTATTTCTGTCATCTCACGGCGTTTCCAGGGTTAACTCTTTCAGCGCCGAATTGTTTAAAGTAGACTCTTCCATGTTCAAAATCGGGTATGTCCATTTCTCAATTTATGAAAGTGTTGGACTATTTTGGTAACTAAAAGGCAAACAGTGCTGATTTCAGGTGAGACAGCTCGTTACGAGCTGACTCGCCTGAATCTGCATTGTTTGAAAAAACCTCAATATTGCCTGTTGCGCTGAAAGAGTTAATTACCAGTCCTACTGGTAAGGTTAGGCTGACACCAGGACATCAGTTGTAATTATATACTCGCAACCCTGATCGCCACGGAGGGAAACAACTTCTACTATTTTAAAGGTGCTGAACTCCAGATGGAGATACAAAATAACAAATTGTTGAAACATCTGCAAATAATGCTAATTGTGACAACACAGTAAGTACTAAATAGTTCAAAACTATTTTGGCAGTAATTGTTAAACAAGAGCACCGCGTACGGCACAGACGCTCGACTGATAGAAAACAGAAAAAAAGCTGAGCTGAACAAAAAACCTTAACCGGACGACAGCGCCGCCGCCGACGACGACGCCAGGGTCATGACAATAGCTCTCGTTTTTTCAAAAGTCGAGCTAAAAATAGTCCATTGAAACTCATGAAAATGTACAAAATTTGGCCTACTAGGTATGTCGACCCTGTAAAAATGCAGCATAAACATTCAATATTTAGATGTTTATTGTAATTGTTTATTAACTCTAATTGAATCCCAGAATTATGATTCTAATAGTTCAAGACAACTTTTGAATAGTTTTAAAACTTGACTTTATTATCTATAGTCTGGAGTTCGGCATCTTTAATCCTTTCCCTCATACGACAATTCTGCAGCAGACGACTTAAAACATATCATATTTTGTCAAAAAATAAAAAACCATCTATAATTGAATGGATAACCTATAACTAAAAGTGGAATACATTGTGGCAAAAGGAGAAATTGCTCGTCTTGAGCAATTTCTTCTTTTGTCACTATGGTTTGAAAAAAGCCGTCTGCTGCAGCAGAGGCGTCAGAAAGCCTCTATATGAGGGAAAGGATTAAAGTATTTGATCGGGGATTAAACCATGTTCTCCCGCTCCCGAGGCGAACCCCTTAACCACTACACCACCGAAGCGGTAACCATGCCATACGGTAGCTAAAGCCATTTATTAAAAAAAGAGGTTTTCGTTAAAAAGTGTCGATCTCTTGTTATAAAGGAACCAGGTTCGATAAACGTGTTCAAAATAAGGGGATGTTCAATATAATCCGAGCGTTTAATGGCTAGACATGCACATACCACACCGCACTTTGAACGGTGAAGCTTCAAGTAAAACCAAACAGCATTTGAGTCGTTAAACCAACGAAATCTAACGTTATGGTCTCTGCGTAATGTATCGACCCAGATTAGCCTGCGCAATCCACGCTGGCTAATCCGGGTCGACACATTCCGTCACAGGGGGGATAGAGGTATAGAGTAATGATTCCTGTAACAGAAAATCCATAGGAGGTAAAAAGTGTATGTCCAGGTTAGCCTGCGCGGCATGCTTAGGCTGATCCGGGTCGATACTTTACGCAGAGTCCACAATGTTGGTTTTCTCGTGGGACGGCTCATTTCACACGGACAAAAAACATCTTTATTTGGAGCTGCCTGTATAGTAGACTAAGAAGGGATTTAACATTTAACAAAGAAAACCAAATCAACATACCTGTAGGTTCTTCTTTCTAATTAAGTAGAATGTCCATTAAAGTACACGAACACGAAGCCTTTAATCCAATTGTTTTACACGAAATAATGCACACGCGTATAAAGTTCTTCTAAAATAAATAAAATGCGTTTCGTAATCCACATGCGAAATAAAATACTTAATACAAAATGTATAATAATAAAAAACGTTAATTTTAAGCTTCAGTCGAAAATATATGTATTATTTGTAAAATCGTACTGGGAAAACAACTCAATACTAATCATCAAGAAAGCCTACTTTTCCCTGCAATGTTTTCACTGTTTTAAGTGCAAAAATACAATACAGTACAACCAACGAATTGAACACTGTAAATGTCACATGCATTAACAGAGTTGATACACAGTATAAGTAAGTTTATCTGAAGAATTCCTACTTTTTCCGACAAGGTTTTCACAATTTCAAGATTTATGTTTTTTTTTTTTACACTAGAACAAATAGTTCACTGTAAAAGTCACGTACAGTTGATACACACGTAAGTTTATTTGAAGAATGCCTGTTTTTTCCGACAATAGTTTCACAATTTCGAGATTATGCGATTAAATTTGATATACACGAGGACAAATAGTACAGGAATACAAGCCAACGAACCGATCACTGTAAAAGGCATGTACATTAAAAGAGTTTATAAAAGCGTTAATTTATCTGCCTACTTTTTCCAACAATGTTTTCACAATTTCAAGATTATGCGATTAAATGTGATATACACGAGGACAAATAGTACAGGAATACAATCCAGCGAAACGATCAATGTAAAAGTCACATACATTAAAAGAGTTGATAAAAACGTTAATTTATCTGAAGAATGCCTTTTACAACAATGTTTTTTCACAATTTCAAGATTATGCGATTAAATGTGATTTATATACACGAGAACAAATAGTACAAGAATACAATCCAACGAACCGTTCACTGTTAAAGTTACGTACATTAAAAGACATGATAAAAACGTTAATTTATCTGAAGGATGCCTACTTTTTCCGACAATGTTTTCACAATTTCAAGATTATGCGATCAAATGTGATTTATATACACGAGGAGAAATAGTACAAGAATACAATCCAACGAACCGATCACTGTAAAAGTCACGTACATTAAAAGAGTTGATAAAACGTTAAATTATCTGAAGAATGCCAACTTTTACAACGATGTTTTTTCACAATTTCAAGATTATGCGATTGAATGTGATTTATATACACGAGGACAAATAGTACAAGAATACAATCCAACGAACCGATCACTGTAAAAGTCACGTA